>JAIFRP010000038.1:2028187-2092496 GCA_032403825.1 Odynerus spinipes | reverse complement strand
CACCCTACCCCCATTTTCTACGTGGGAATCGAATTCTTTCGTACGATTGTATTTCGTAAATAAAAGGATCGATCGATTATAGGTTATGTAATAGAGCTATTTTATTTTAGAGGCACGTACGACAATCGCGCTTTCGTCATGCGTATGTTTTTTTTTGTTTATACTAACTTCGTAACATTTTTATTCCGTATGACACATTTCCGCATTGGTGAGAAAATTGTTTCGCAAAACGACATTCCGGGGCACGTTGAAGTGGAATAGAAAAAGATGTGGCGCGCAACTCCCTTTACTTTTCATTTTAGCACGTGTATATCAAAGAATGGAACTAGTTTAGCGTAGTCCTCGTAATTACTCGTAAAATATACTTTCGTTCTATATACATAATTGCAGTGAAATAATGTATAGTATGCGTAGTCATTATAAATAGTAACGTATAGCAATGATTTTCAACCGGTATACCGCGAAAATTTTGAAAGATTATTAATTAAATTATTTTCAAAAGACGTCCAAATCACAGTGAGTCTACATATCAAAATGAAAACCTCTTTAAATTGATAATACAATTATATCATTATTATAATAAATGTATACATAATATAGATACTAGTTTTTTTACTCTTTTGTAAATCGTTATAATTTGAGTGTGTCACGGAAGATTAACTGTAGGTTCGAGTATGCCGTGAGATAAAAAAGGTTGATAAACACTGATATATACTGTATATAATTGTAATGCTATAATGTATATTATACAAAATCGTAGAAACTAGATAAAAGTCATTACATAAACACACGTCACGCGGGTAAACACGTAAGGATGCACAGGATAAAAACATGACGAATGTTTACATAAATAGTCGAAGTACAACGGGCGACTAGGTTGCATCGAAGGGTTTACAAATTCTATTCGTAAGTCAGGGAACTCGGAAGGTGCAAAGTTCTCGTGCTCACTCGTTCGGATGTTGTGTGGTGTATTGGCGAGTGTCCAAGTTTCGGTTCTGCTCTCACCGTGTTCTCTCTCTCCCAAGCTACTCTACCATCGCCAATTCCTCCTCGGTTACGCTACGTGCTACCTCGTCTTCTACGGATACGATGGTGTGCACGCGAGAATCACTTCTCTAACCACCGATTCGTTTCTACGCGGCAGTTCTCGCGTGTATACACGTATATTCCTACATATACACGGTGTCTCAGATTTTCTCGGCTAAACTCGGCTATCTTGTTCACACGTTTGTTCAACAAAATAAGTTAAACGAGATTTATTTTACAAATTTTTACACGGTGTTGAAAATTCGGGAGTCCAAATAAATTTTATCGTCTGTGTCGGTATCATACTCCAAAATAGTCAGTCACTATTCCCGTCGTTTGTAATAATTCGATAAACGTTTAATATTTAGACTCAATAAATAGCGATATCTCAATTTCAAATTTAATTATTTACACGTGTCAAATATATTTATTCTCGAAATTCAAATTACATTGTTACAAGTGTAAACGACAGATCATTTAATAACTAATTATATTCTGCTGTACTTATATTATTCATAACAATTTATAATAATTACGTGAACTCGCATAAATGCCAGTAATCGATATCAATTTATAAAACTTTTATTTTCATACAATGACTTCATTTCCTTCGGTGCAAGAAAAAGGCGAAGCTTTACACGAACATCGTGGTTCTCAATGAATTTCATTTTCCGCTTCTACTTATAGAATACGGTTACGGAAGCTTGGCTTGGGAATACTCTGAGACACCCTGTACATTCAAGCGTACAGGTGTATTTATTTATTTGCCGATGATGAACTACACGCGAAGGGAAGCATATTAACGCTCATCACCGTTGAACGATACGCATCGCTAGGCGACTTTCCTCCCACGCTGAAAACGTTTTCCTTTTTATAGAAGCTTCTATACCTCGTGTCCTCGATTTTCTTCGCACTTCCCGTTGAATTTTTCAACGGGTTTTCCCGATAGCGTTTAGCCAACCGGATAGCAGTGTCCGCTTTTAGAATCAGGAAGAAGAAGAGACGTTCGACGTGCTTGAGACGATGACATTTTTCGTGTGCGTGCAACGTCGAAGATTACAAGACGTCGTTCGTCATTGTCAAAGACCTTACAAACGTTGACACGAGTCTTTCGGCTAGGAAAGAGTAATAGACGGAAAAAGAGAGAGAGAGAGAGAGAGAGAGAGAGAAGATGATAATAGGGGCCTCGTAATTTGTCGCGATGTATATGCATGATTAGAAGGTCACGTCAGTCCGTACGTAGGTATATGTGTCTACCACGCGATTTCGTCGGCTCGACCGCTATCGTTAAGTTAGTCACTAGTTTCTCGCTTTGGGACTCGCATTATCGTCGAAACGGCCGTCGAAAAGGCCAGGGTCATCGTAGTTGTTCGATACGTTGCGTTAAATTAAAAAAGGAAACACCCGACGTTCTGTGATATTTTATTTTCTTCTTATACCGATTACGTCTCTTATACAAACTGTAGAAAATGTTTAAGGAGAGGATCTTATTAAAAAACCGATTATAAATTCATTTTCACCTACTCGAGCAGGATAATGTCTTGTGGAAAGTGGTAGGCATTCAAGGATGCGGCTCGGTTTTTATTGCTCGTAATTAGCGACTTGCACATAACGGAAACGGCGATGGCTGCTGCTGGTGATTTTTCTTGCGTGGGTATTTTTAGGCTCTCTTTAATTTTTTTTTTTACACGCGTTCCCCATAGTCGGTAGGTAAACTTCACGCTCTCTTATACACATACGTAAGTACGTAGGTATGGTACCAACTTCGTAGGAAATTTCTCGAGAGTGAGTCAAGCTTCTTAGATTATAGTATCGAGTCAAGATTCGATCTTCGAGACGTCTGGTTAGCGATCGTTGACGCGTATCACGTTAGACGGCTGATCACGAGCGGCTATTTTCTTTCCACCGGGTAACCGCTTATTAGGAGAGAAAGAGAGAGAGAAAAGGGATGCTGTATGTAGGTACTCGCGTACGTACATGCATCGGATTCTCGATGAAATTCCAAGCGTCTTAACCGAGTCGGCGACTTCAAACGAACGAGACTTTCGATTGGACCTCTCCACCGTGGAAAGTACGATCTCCGCGTTGCCATGACAAAATTGGATCGCCACGGCTAGGCAAACTCGATATTGGATTTTCTCTTTTCGAACTCGACGAAGAGGATGTCACGGGATCATGGTCCGCCGAAAAGAATTTCCACCGAAATCTCTCTTGTGATATGTAGGTTCGCTTGTAGTATACGTTAATCGAGATCTGCGTGTGCTTGAGATAAAATTGTAGGAGTCCGAGGAAACGCACGAAGTGAAAGGATGCCTACTTTTACGCACAACCTTCGGAAGATGACGCATAAGTGCCGTTCGTCATTTCCGGCCGCTCGTACTACACTAAAGGAAGATCGCTCTAAAATTATTGTCGTGGTTTTATCTCGAAGGGAAAAAAAAGGATAACGATCGTACTCCCCCTGCCCCCTACGATCATTAGAAACACGACGATTTCAATTTGTGATCCGACCCCGGCACAATTTCGTTCTTCCTCTTTAAAAGCGTTGCAATTAAAGTAGAGAAGGAGGACGAGGAGGATCTCCGCGATCCGCGATCCGTGGAGCACGTATAGATCGGATTTGGCCATATAAAAAATTTTAAACTTCGTCCGAAGCCGATGGTCTTTTTCTTCCTATCTCTCTCTCTCTCTCTTTCTCTCTCCTCCTCTCTCCTCGCGTTCGTTTCTCGCGGATTTACGCATCGTTAAGTTTCGCGAGCAAGTGCAACCGACGTTTATCGCCCTCTCCACTTTTGCGCGCGGCGCGCACGACTTTAATTTCATTTCTCCGCACCTTGGATCTCTAAACCGGCGAGAAAGTATAATGGGTTCGATCGCTCGAGCGAAATTTCAAATCGGGAATTAGATCGACGGAGGTTTTTTCTCGCACGTGGAAAATCGGATAAGTATATAGCTTCTTACTTCGTTCCTTATCTTATTGTAATACGCGCTTAACGAGTTAACGGACTATCCAATCATTAAGGAATCGTTAAGGAATTAGCACCGACTCTCTTAGATTTAGCACGGCATAGGAATGTCGTTATCGTGATTCGAGCGACCCACATCGCGACTATTACGTAGGGTATACAGTTATTATCTATCTAACAGATACTATACCGCGTACACACCACGTAACGAAGCTTTGCACACCGTGGCTGGCATTCTTACCGATCGATAGGCAACGGAGCCGAAGCAGCAAGCCATTTTCAAGAATACGACTTTTGATGAGGAACGCAGGAAATGAAATGTCCGATAGGAGGACCGATGTACGCCCACGCGTTCTTTCAAACGTTTGCGGGAAAAAGCGTCGCATGAAAGAACGACTTGTCGCTGGGGAATCGATAGACCACGAACTCGTGTCCACTCTCTCTCTCTCTCTCTCTCTCTCTCTCTTTCTCTTTCTCTTTCTCTTTCTCCTTGCTTCCCTTTATTTTCCTTTTCCTTTCTTTTCGACGATTAACAAAGGGTCCTTTGAAAAATCAAATCGTAATGGGTAACGACGCCTACCAATGGCACGCGTTCGAGATAATAATCAGACGTAGACGTATACGTGGCATTAACGAAGTATCATCGCCCTCGCGACGAACTCATTAAACCATTAAGCACACGCACGAAAACGTTCGAGCGCGGAAAGTCAATCGAAATTTTTCTACGGTGCCGCCAGGCATTTCGTCGTTTACTCACCTTATCGGTCATGCTTCCCAGTGGCCTAGCGACAAAATATTTCGAGGTAAGACCTTGGAAAAGAAATCGATATCAGACTCTCTTACAATCCGAGCTTTTGTAGGACAGGAGGGTAGCAGGTGAATACGTATGTAGAAACCCTTCGAAGTGACTCCGATTCTCCGCAGCTATTCTAGTTCTTCTTTCTGCGTCTTTCTTCTTTTTCTTCTTCTTCTTCTTCTTCTTCTTCTGCGCGGGCTTTAAAAAACAAGCATCGGTTGGCGTAAAAGAGCCAGCCGGACGCAAGCTCTGGCTTTCTTACGAAGAAAGAACAGTCTTGGCATTCTTCTCTCGTATGCATGATTTCTCGAGGAGCTCGACGAAAGCAAGCTTTCTCTCTTTTGCAAGGTGTTTTCTCATGGCTAGCCCCGAATAATTATACTCCAAATAATTTTCGGCGTTCTCTTTGAATCGATTGTAATTTTAGTATATTTCTCGATTCTAGTACTCGAACGAAACGATTGCATCTGACCTTTCCAATTTTCTCTGCTATTCATTTTACGAAGTCGATTAATTTAACTTGTAGACAACTCGTTTTTATATTTTGAAAGAAGATACCAGATAAAATTACAATTTTACATTATTTTCACCAGAAACATGAGATGTCGGGTCAGACACTCAACGGGGGGGACGCTACAAAACGATAAACGTTCTTTCGAGGAATTTAAACATTCAGAAATAATAGCAGTATATTCTTTCAGCTTCGGAAAGCATACCACGTATTTGTTGCTTCGAGATTCCAGCGGTTTGGGACACCGTAGCCGGCGTAGAAGGCGAGACAGAGATAGAGATAGAAAGAAGGACTCTTGGAATCGATCGATCGTTGACAACCAGGGTTAGGGGGGAGGCTATGAGCAAGCTTCGGTGCAAAGTACGCGCGCGTCTGTGAGTCATTTGATGACTGTTAGTGCTGACAGAAGATGTTGGACGCTGCATGCATAATGCGCGCGCGTATACACACACACACACACACACGATGTTCGTGATTGCGGAGAGTAAGAGGATGTTAGAAGACGCTGCCATTCGCGTTCGTGTATTTGTATTCTGTTAGAGTGGCTCTCTCGAAAGCGAACTCGTCGCACGACCCCTTTAAATCGCGGAACTTTCGTACGAATGATTTCTCCCGCGCGAGTAAACGATAGAGGAGTCTTCTTTGCGAGTTCTCACTAAAATTCTTTCCGTCCTCCCTCCCTCCCTCCTACTCTCTCTTTCTCTTTTTCTTCATCTTCTTTTCTCTCACAATTGTCTCGTAACAGAATCGATAAAACGTTGCATACGAACGATTGTGGTAACGTCACGCTATCTATCCTCTTATTGTCTTCGATCGTTTCTACGAGTGGGTGGTGTTACCGGCGGAACTATTCGAGGCCACCTCAAAGATTTTTCATCCGGATAAACTGTGGAATTATCGTAAGAAAGTTTAACGAGAGGAGGAGAAGGAAGAACGTCGCGAAAGGAACAGAAGGAATTTGAGTCACGTGCGAGCACACGTTCCTTCGTTCATTCGTTCGTCTCGGTCGCGAGAACGCCGCTCTTCGCTGCTCTTCCGTGTCTTCTTACGATGACAACCAAGACTGTAACAATGTGTTACGGAAGGTATAGTCACGGAAAGGAAAAATCGTCGAGCGTTCTATTTTAAAACGTTTTACGTTTCTCTGACGTAGCCGCGTCCACGAAGCTGCAAAGCTACTCGATTCCAAAATCAAATTGTGAAGGTGACTTAATGGATTCACGATCTATACTTAGGACGGAACGCCTGGTATAAAAATAATTTTGATCGACACGTTCAGTCCGTGTTTCCGTAGAAAAATCATCCTAAATTGTATGCAAGTTATGGGATAGTAAAAATTGTAGTTATAGTAAATCAAGGATAGTAATAGCAGATAGTTTTTCAACCTTTTTTATCTCACGTCACATTTGAACTTGTAGTTAAACTTTCGCGGCACACATTATGATGATAAAAAAAAGAATTTTTATATTATGTATACGTTTATTATAACAACGATATACTCGTATAATCAATTCAAAGAGATTTTAATTTTAGTATGTATAATTATCATGCTTTGGACTTCTTTCGAAAAATAATTTAGTTGATGATATGAAGAAATTTCCCAACACACAAATGTACCGTGACACACCGGTTGAAAATCACTGATATAGTTATACGAGATTTTCAGTACAAATGTCATTCATTTCATCACTACACCTGTCGAATCCCGACGAAGCTTTCGAAAGGCTGTCCGTTCACTGAAAGTCGAGCGAGTGCATCCACCCTCTTCGCGAGGTGTTCTCGTATTCAAGGCGAGACCAAGTTGACCGACCAACTCGAATCCAGATTGAGTTTCCATCGGTCTCCAATCGTAACACGTAGACACGGCCGAACTCTCCTTTACTTTCGTCGAGAAATCTCAGTAAACGTATTACAGCCGGCTCGCTCGTCTTCTCCCCGTAAGTGAAACGATCTTTCGCTGCTTTCTTTTCCCGCTCGGCCGTTCGCGTGAATTACAAGCGATGTCGCTGAAACGTATCACTGTCCCATTGTTCGTTGATCCATGTATCAACGATTTGTTAAATATCAGTGAATATACAAAATTAGAACGTGAATTTTAATTACGTTGAAAGAACCAATTATCGATGCCAATAACTTTCGCACTTTTTTGTTAAATATTTTTTAATTCTTTGAAACATAGATCGATACGTAATATCCGTTAATCACATTTTATCGTATCCTCCTATCTATACGAGGTACAATGGTTTTCCACGTGAACGGTAGTTAATAGAACATTTTCACGATATTACTTCCACGTGATGCTTTGGATCATGCGTGAATTTATTGATCACACGTACGCGAAACTTATTAAACACACTCCCACGCACTCCAACGTCTATGTGAAGTGCGGTATTAAAAATTATCAGCGAATCAACGCGCTTCGACGGAAATTGAAACGTTCGATACCGTAGGACAGAGCAAATAGCCGAAAGAGGATGGATACATCTGGCCGGGTATTAAATCTGCATCAAACTAATACACGTATATACACATCTGTGTCAAGCGGACGAGTTCGCGAGTTACGTTTCTATGTCCCAAAATAATCAGTGGTAAAGCGGCACGAAGCAACCATTTATTTTTGCATTATCGCGAGTATCGATTATTAACGATACACTCACTGGCAAGCGAATTATTCAAGGATGAGCGTGGAAGAAAATCGAATTCGTTCGTTTCGGGCGATTAAATTTGCATAAACGCTTAGCCAAGTATATCTCCAAAAAAACAAGTTACACTTACCGATTTCTTAAATGACATTTTCGGATAAATATTTCGCGATTTTTTCTCAGAAATAACAAACGTTACTTCGATACCGATCCCTCGCACGACGAACAGAACATTTATCGGCTTTCCTTATCTCCTTCCACGATGCGTTTTCTTTACGCACGTAAAAATTTGCTCGCGATAAGATACAATGATGAAGTGTAGAGAAAAGAATCGCTCTGCTTCCAAGCTTAACTCGTTATCACGATCCAGACGATCACACTCGCGATTTCTCTATCTCCAAAAAATCTCATTTTACGCCTTTTAAAAGGAACACGCGAAATTTACTATGACGCGTCGCAATTCGAGCGAGTGTAACTTCGTTTCCGGCGGCGCGGAGATGCAAATCGATTCGTATTCGCTAAAACGACGCGTGGTGCGCGTCTTCCACGATGACGATGCGTACCCTCCGTTCGACCTCGATACGTTTCCATAACAGACATATTTGCCCGATACTCGAAATGACGCGAAGGCTTGATCGGACTTAGCCAATTAGCGAGATAGCACGTGGAAGTATACGTAAGTCGTGAGCAAAGATATTACGTGTCGCGCACTCGCTGCTGATACCGCAGTTTTATTTTCCGATACGAGCAAAATTATTGGTAGTTAACATTATCGTTCTATTATTACTACCGCCATTATCGCAACTTGTAGTATCGCTCGAGCAATACACGACCACCGGATGGGAGTGAGACCGTTCGTATTTAATAAAAATTGTACTAATTTTAAGAATCGATTCATCCGTCGTCAACAAGATCTTATTACCTTCAGACTAAACGATCGTTTCGCGTTACCTTATCTCCGGAAATATAAGTCCGAACGGGCGAACTTTTCTCGGCGTTTGAATCTCGGTGGTCAGAGAACGGAAAATACCACGAGGGAAGAATGCATACATGTACCTACGCATAAATGCATACAATGTGTGTCTCCTGGTAGTGCAAGTACCTACCACTAGAGATATCGAGGGTCGACCTCGATTTTAGAATACCAATCTCGCTATCTAGAATCGATGACCTATTTCTCGTTCGACAATATTCCACAATAGGTTAATCGTAAGAGGAAGAGAGAGAGAGAGAGAGAGAGAGAGAGAGAGAGAGAGAGAGAGAGTATCGTCCTTCTTTTCGTTCTATTCACTCTTACATCAAGCAATTACGACCATGCGTATTCAGGCGACCACAAGTATAAAAGACGAGGCCGCCAATTTCAACAATTTTCATTCTTCCGTTCGGCGATGGAAGTCACCCGTGTAATATATCAGGACGAACCGTCGTTACATGTAGAATAAAGTATAATTATATGTAGTAGGTAATATAAATCAACAAACCGTTCAATTATTTTTGTTTCTTTATTATTAGGGTCAATCAAATTTGTACATATATTCATCGTAATTATTACGTAATGATATCGTTTAACTCTTTGAGACACAGCATTTTAAAACAAATAAGGACTGCAGATAGATAGAAATTTTTTTTAAAATACATTATAGTAGATAAGGTATATCATAAATCTCTGTCCTAATATTTTTAAATATTTCCAGGTGGGACGAAAAAGATGGCACACTTTTTGTCTCACTATGCCCCAAAGAGTTGAACGATAATTAGAAGAAGTTATATTTCTGAACATCGAATTCTTAAATCCTTAGCTTTTGAACACAAGTACAGCGTTTCTTCGACACGTTAACGAACTAACTTTCAATGTAATCCAGAGCGAAGTATCCAGGAAAATGCGGGTCAGGCCGTCTGCGGGAAATGGATAGCTCTCGGATGGATAGGACTCCTTTTCATTTTTTCCCCCTCTTCCCCAGGGGTCGATCGCATGCCGTCGTCGTGTCGAGACCATTTATAGGCGTCGAGTTCCGTTTTATGCAACAAACGAGCGATGGCGTCCCGCAAAAGGATCCGATCCCCTCTCATGGCGATCACATCGAGTCTCAAGAAGGCCCGTGGCCCGCATAAGGTTAATCCGTTTACGGTGAGCACCGATACGTCTCGATTTTTCATGCTCTTACATCGTTTCCGCGGAGACGATGCAACGGGTAACTTCCGTTCCACGGTGTAGTACAGACTCTATCGTCGACTCTCGAAGATCTTTCTCGTGGTAAAAAGAGAGAAGAGAAAGATGTCGTCGGAGGATGATTCTCGATGGTAGCAAACTTGGGCGCACGTTGCTTTTTGCTGACGTCAGTCATGAAAATCAAAAGGCGAACGTTGTGTCATCGTGACGTTACGCTCTATTCTCGTCGCCTCGAGATAAAGAGAAAGAAAAAGAGAGAGAGAGAGAGAGAGAGAGAGAGAGAGAGAGGGAGACGGACGGAGATAGAAAAGAGGATCCGTACCTCCGGTGAGGAGACTGTCTCGTAAAACCCGAATCGTTTGCAAGGGCAGGCACTTGGAAGAAAAGTAAAACACCCTAATCGGCGATAAGAAGATCCTCCTCTCGTTTCTTCCCCCTCGACCATCAACGAGTAGTCATCTCGAACGTTCATGAATGCAATTAAGACGCCAGACGATCCTCGCGTCACGCCCGGCAATTTCATTCAATTATATTTCATCTCGTCCCTTTCGTCGAGAGAATCCTTCCTTCCCCTTTCACGCTCGAGCGCGTTACACTCTTTTCACGATGATGTTATTTCTCTGCGAAAACGCGTCGAGTGGAACTCACGAATTAATATCGATTACACCAGTGACTCGGGTAATATCGCTGTCACGACGGAATCGCGTGATCCAGATGTTTCGATATCTCGATGTGTTTATTTGGGTCTCTGAACTCTCATCTCTTCGACTGAGAGAGTGAGAGAAAGAGAGAGGGGATGAGAGACCTCCAATGGTCAGAAACCGGTCCTGGATTCTACCTGCGCCCAGATATAACGATATCAACCTGCACGTAGATGTGTAACACTCCATGTGAACACACGCATACATATATACACACACACACACACACATATAAGATCATGCAAACGCCTCGTCTTTCGTTCATTCGCCAGCGTGCTTTCTTCGAGCTACGCTACTTTCCTCGTCCTTCGGCATAGATTCCAACGTACTTCGTGGGAACGAACGAAACGAGCTGACCGCGTTCGATTTAAACTACCGTCCGGGAACTTTAAACTCGGGTGAAGAAAAATTGTTGAAAAAGGTCGCAAGATGTATACTCGCGGTATTACCGTTTCTAACATCCAGTTTCTACCGTTATCGCGTGACAACCTAAACAAAGCGATCCGCCCGAAGATTCTAAAGACGAGAAACCTCCAAATTCGTGACTTCGTATTCCTTCCGTGCGGTATACGTGTCGTTGTTACGTGTTCCTTCGCGATTACGTAGAATCATAAAAGAAACGTTACATTATCTCGCGTTCATCCGGCGCGCGCGCGCGCTGGACTACCGCGTTCGCGTTTACCTCGGTAAGAAAACTCGCTTCGTGGTAACGAGAAACGCTACGCTGATTGCAATTAATTGTGCAATGTGAGCTGCACCGGAGAAAAAGAAAAAGAGAGAAAGAGAGAGAAAAGAGAAGAGAGTGAACAGAAAGTATGTGCAACGTAGGACGCGACCGCTTTTGTCGCGGTTGTCGTTATCGTCGTCGTTATATTGAAAAGAAAATGCTTGACGAGTGTCTGTCGAACCCGTTCACCACAGCTCTTTTATTTACGATTTACCTTGGGTTCGGAAGGTGACAACGATCGTGAGACAAGAATCGACAGATTTATTAGAGTCGGGGAGTTTCGTAACGCCAGGAACAAAAGTTTCGGAAGCGAGGCCGCTAATTAGGGAGACCGGTTGTTCAGAGTTACCACTTGAGAAAGAAACAAAACAAGAGCGTAGGACGAAGGTAAGGTACTCGAAAGCGATTGCAAATTAAGAGGCAGGATGCTCAAATAAAAACGTAAATTCTTAATAAATCTCTCTCTCTCTCTCTCTGTCTCTCTCTTTCTATCTCTCTCGACAATCTTCAATCCTTTTACAAACGTTTAAATCGAATCGGCCATATCGAATTAATGGATCGACCTGTCTACTCTAGCAATGCTGCATTCTGCTCCGAGATACGCAGTCCGACTCGCTCGCGTAATGATAATAATAACGACCGCTTACAATACGTAGATCCATGCACTAGCATAATTCGTGCTCGCTGCACAGACGGAGTACATCCTCATTAAGTCGATCAGACCGAGTTTGCATGCATCGTCTATGAATACTATACCTACGGATACAGAACGAAGCGAGTCGGAAACCCGATTACGAGTTGAACACAAGGTGAAAGAGTTGAACGAGAAATTACCTACCGTTTACGTTCTTTTACTTCCGTTGCTGCTTATAACAACACGAGAAAGGGATTATTATCGGTTGACCCAAAGTTAAACGCACGCTAGTACCTACCTTCTTCTTCATCTATTGCATTTGTGTACAATATGATTATCGTTAGATTTATAACAGGATTCGACACCGATACGGCCTCTCGACCCATCAAGCCCTGCCCGGGAAAAGAAGCCAAGCCCTCCGGGCCCACGTCCGTCGATTTAATCCACGTAGACAAAGAACACGAGCTAT
Organism: Odynerus spinipes; assembly: GCA_032403825.1. Lineage (NCBI taxonomy): Eukaryota > Metazoa > Arthropoda > Insecta > Hymenoptera > Vespidae > Odynerus > Odynerus spinipes. The sequence continues at coordinate 2,079,854 of JAIFRP010000038.1, read as the reverse complement.
GCTTTTTTCATGACTCGGGCTTGTACGAGTAATTATTGAACAATAGATTACGGAGGGTGTTACATGAGTACCGGTGGTGCGATAACGTAATCAAAACTCATAGGAGAAAAACCTTTTGTGGTCTAAGTGGTGTAAGTCCATGATTTTCGATTATTTGTTGTTTTTAAATATCGCGATTTACTATATCTCCTAGTATAACAGTGAATGAACTCCTAGTTGTATTTTATTCTCATTTCATTTTGCAAAACACTTAATATTACAAGTTTCTACCGAACAATTAAACAGAATTCAACCACTTTTATAATAAATAACAGAAATCTAAAACTGCTACGATTTCCTATCGACGCAGCATTGGAAATCACTATAATAATTGCCCGTGGAATGGCAGTGAGCTTTGTAAAGTCTCTCTAGTAACGAATTTAACGGGCTTCGGGTAATCTGAATAACACGACTTTCATTAATCATATATGCAACGACGAATGAAGTAAAAGTTACGATGTATGTAGGTACTCGCGTCGCGTGCAACGTGATTCACCGTTAAGAAAAATTCAAAAACGACGAATACGTTCGTCTTTCAATGTGTCGTCGAGGAAATCGAGTCGCCTGGAAAGCGTGCAGGTGTATGTACTTAGGAACGTCGCGTGACCGTACGTAGAGGTTCGATTTAATTCTTAAAAGGCCTTTCATTGATACCCGCACGCCTTTCGCGAAAAGCGTGCCGCGCTTGAGGAGTCCTCGAATAGCCTTGACCGATTTTACATGTAACCTACGCTCGGCGGGGGGTGGGGGAGAACGTTCGGTCACCTGGACGAGTAAGCGCAATTAGTCGAGACACATGGTAAATATGTTTTACGACAGTTACGCAAGTTCTCTTTCGAGTAACGGTTGCGAACCGGAATGACCTTCGCCGATCGCCATCTTAGTTTCGACGTGGAATCGCGAGTGCATGCGTGTCGTGAAAAAAAGCATATTGATTCATCGCTCATCGCTTATCGAACGATGTTCGTGTTCCGCACACGAATCACTCGTATAAATAGATCCCATTCGTAATGGCTTTCGTTCGCTTTATAATCGTCGGTTACGCGTGCGGTCGTTGATAATACTTAATGCGTCGAATACGTATACGCGACGGTCGCGATCTTGTAGGAGAATTAAGCCGTGGCATGCCGGTGAAAGCCCACAGGGGGATATTCAGCGTGGATCTCGCACCTTTCACCAGAAAACCGTCGTGGGGAAGTTGTGCAAGCCCTAATTATCAGAGGTCAGAGTTCCCTCGATCGTCTTGGACGAGTAGCTTTCGTCGTCGATAGAAACCGAAAGTGCGAATTACGTCTCGAGTTCTTAGAGAACTTAAAGGAGTAAAGGGTAGCCGCGGGATGAAAAATTCATCGGAATTCTCCGAAGTGTTAACGATCGAGTCGATCTCAATTTAGCGAGTACTCGACAGTGGTAACAGAATCGCGCGAGACAATTATCGTGTGCCTACGAGGAGTTACGATCGTTTCGATTCGCTATGGAGTTAGATCGGCACGCGTTCGAGAGAGACGCTCAGTCGTTGTGCGACCACCGTGTGGATTAGATCGCGTTTCTTCGTCCTCTACCGCGCGGGGGCTATAACGTGTACGGTTGTTATTTATAAGTAGGAGGTGCTCGTTTCCCCTGGGTGCTTTCATTTCTCCTTCTCACATACACACTCTCCTTCTCTCTCTCTCTCTCTCTCTCTCTCTCTCTCTTTGTCTCTCTTTCTTTCTCTCTCTCTCAATTCCCCTTCCCTTTCTCTCTACATCCGTTTTTTATCCTTCCGTCGGCGCTAACGACTCCTCGTCATCTATAACATCGTCTAGAAGTTTATACGGACCGATGCCAACGACATCCTCAAAAAGAATTCATCTCATACCACCAAAAGGAAAACTCGAATATCCCGGCATGCACGCGCCAAGGTAGGAAGCTTGCTTTTAATGCAATCGCTCCAAGTGAATTTGCCGGAATCGCTGGACTCTCGTATGCTCGGCTTTGAAAGAGAGAGGGGTCGAGGAGGGGTCGAGGAGAGATAGAACTTAGGAGCGCGTTTCGACCGCTCGAAATTCCAACGCGTCCGATGGAATTCGTTCGACTTGCTGCGGAACTTGGTCGAAAGGGTAGCGAGCGGTCGACAGGAATGTTCTTCGTACGTACGCGAGTAAACGCGAGCAAAACGCGCCTTTCGATCACCGGACGCACGGTGGTGCTATTGTAAAAACCGTAACCGGTTGAAATTTCTTCGATACCACCAGCCGAGCGTGTCGTAACGAACGAACTCGAGTGTCGTCGAGCGAGTATCCAACGATTCGCGAACACGTGATCGTGAAGATGCGATTAAGTGCTAGCCGGTTTGGGATTAACGAACTCGGTCATTTTGACTAGCCGCTCTTCTTACTTTCGTGCTGATCTTTTTACACGAGACCGTGACAGCGCGTTTCGTCATACTCAATTATATTATTATAAGTGAATTACATAATCTTCGTTAGCTCGATTACAATGTTTGAACATTTTCAAACAAAATTACATGCAGTGTTTTCATTGGAAAACTTCACGTCTAAATATTTCGAAAATGATAAATTTTCGAACAAACTTGTTTAATATAAAAGTTTCGCGGTTTCAAGAGGGAAATATAACTGTTTTATTTTGTATCATTTGAAAATTAAATTGCCTTGTTTTCGGGATATTCGGATCTGAAGTTTTCAAATGAACATTCTGTAGATTGTTTTTAGAATTAATTTGTAATAATAATTCCTCTGATTAACGCGATGGAAAAATGGCACACTAACGAGGACTTAACTTGCCTTCCAAAAGAAGACGAGTTTCGGATCTCACGTTTCGAGTAGAAGGAAGAGAATCTAAGAAGTTTGCGCGTTTCGTACGCTCGAGCTCCCGTCGCTCCCTCGCGTATAACGCAAACGTGTTTAGCAGTTCAAAAGAGATACGCTTCGTTGCGCGTACATACCTAACACGCGAGTCTCGCCGACGTCTTCTTTTTCTTTTACGTCTTCGACGCGTGAATTCGTCCACCTTATTACGTCTAATCGACGTTAATTAAGGACATTCGAAGAGGTTCCTTTTTGAGGGAACGATGGAAGTCAAGGTAACGTTCCTTGTGAGAATCAGATGACCGAAATTCTCGCTGGCAAAGAAGCTTGTCAGCGTTTACAAAAAAAGAAGAGAAAAAGGATTGAGAGAAACGACGGAGAAGAAGCACGACCGTGATTCAGTTTGCACAAGCACTGAACGTGGCTCTTAATCGATCCCTCGTGGCACCCTTAATATTCGTTCATCATTAACCTTGGCACATCCGATTGTAAGGCTAATTCGATCAATGCTCGTGAACTAACGTTCCGGTTTATCGAGGGTCCGAGATGGCTTGCATCGCGATGAATAAAGGGGAGAGAGAGCTCGGTAGGAGGACTTAACAACGGAATATTTTTAATAGATTTAACCAAAGCCTCGGTACGAGCGACGATTTTGTACTTTTATCTTTTAACATCCACTCAGGCTTTCGTCTTTCATGTAAATCTCACGAGAATGATTCTTTCAGCTTGGAAAATTGATCGTAGTCTTCCAAAACGCTTGTCTCGAGTGACCTAACGCAAAAGCAAATACGGTGGTAATTTTACCGCCGTTCGAGCGTAAACGAGCTTCGAGGAGAACGCTTCGACGAGCAGTTTTAATAACATCCCACGTATTTTCAGGGAATGAGAAGTAGAAAAGGAAGGAAGCAATGAGAGCGAAAGAAAAAGAGATTTTGAAAGTGCAATACGCTTCACGCCGACACGGAATATTCGCAACGCGTCTCGCCGCATCGGCGAGACGGCACTCTCGAAGAGAGAGAGAGAGAGAGAGAGAGAGGAGGGAGAGACTCTGGAAATTTGTCGCCCTCTTTACGCTCCAAATATTTCAAACCCTTTCTTCTGTCACCCCGAGAGCTCCGTTCATCCATTTTCCCCACTTTGCGAGGCCGTACGTCGTAGTCGTCGTCGCCGAGACGACCCGTTTCCCTTTGCCACCTAAAAGAGAGGAAAAATTACGTCCGAGTCTTTCCGAGCTTTTCGAAAATCCGTAGAGATGAAATGCGTGTACGTAATCCGTTCTCATAAGAACGATAAGAGGAAGAAGAGACCGTTCTTCCTATTTAACTTTTCTTTTTCGTCTCGAGAGAGAACTTTTCCATTCCTTGATTATCCGATTCATTTCCATAAAAAAAGAATACAAGAAGCACTCTTACTTCTTTCCACCGTTAGCAACAAGTCCTTCTCCCATTGTCGGAAACGTTCCAAGAGCAAATGCAAACGTACCTCGTTGGTAAAGTTTCAAACCCACTGTCCAACGAATACATCCTCCCTGAAGATAGGTGTACTCGAGAAGATGAGAGGAGCAAGGGGTTAGAGGAGCAACGAGGAAAGAAAAGAAAAAAGTAGCACCCGGAGAAGGGGTTATTCTCGAGTATGTCTGTGTTTAAGACGAGGAGCAACTTTGAATCCGGATCGATACCGGGCTTCTTCCAACCAAAAAGGGGTGCTCTTTTGTATTCCGAAAATGAGCGTCGAGAGGAAGGATCTCTCTTTCGTTCTTTCTTTGAGAGAATAACTCCTCGCTAGTCGTGCACGAATACAAGCGTCCCTCTCTATTATAATCGTTCGTCATCTTTCGTTCATCTTTCGAAGTAGGTTAGCGGCTCGGCTACCGAAGAAAATTGGACAAGACACGACGTAATATTGCAAGATTGTTATTACGTGGCCTAATTAAACGCGAAGCAAGCCAGAATTATACCGGCTTCTTTAAGGAGGATCGTAATCGCGCTCGCGTGCTATACGTTTCTACAATGGAATAGTAATAACGGGTTCGGCGATACATGCTTTTAATTGATCTGATTAGAGGCAGCAAATTTAACTGGATTGAAGCAGGATAGGTGAGAATAGTGATTCGAATGAAATATGCTCTAACTTCCTTCCACCTAATCGAGAGTATTACGCGCATAATCAACGTCATGGAAAATGGATCGGTAAAAAAAAAATACATGCAGCGTATCGTACACAATACGAGCTACCAGTTTCTCGTATTCGTATCTATTCAAGGTACCATTTCTATTACTACTCTACCCAACGCTGAAGGAAAATACAGCCACTCTCCCATTCATTTTGATCCGTGACTGCCGAAGCATCGTACTGTCCCAGATATCTCGAGGCACAAAAATTATCGACTATCGTGGTACGGTCGTTATGTCGCGAACGATTTTGCAAAATTTCCCGCCCATTTGAAACACGCCCGACATACTCTCTCGCATTGACAGCGCAACCACGTTTTCGACGATGGATTTTTATGTAAAAAAAAAAAAGGAAAAAATTAGAGCGAGGAGATTCCGATGAAAAACATGGAAGTATCCACAGTCGTTTGCCTTACTCGCGAAACGAGAAATAGTCAGGCAACGTGTTAATCGAAAGTCGACTTCCGTATACCGCAATATCGGTACCGAGCCAACCCAGATTTCGAGCATAAATTCGCAAACGCGGTTGCTTTCGCCAATAGCACGGAACGGCGTATCAGGTTCTATACCGTGCACGTCGCGTCGAAGCTGCGAACGACAGATCGTCGCGACGATGTTTCACCATCGCGCACAGATGTCCCATCGGCCGTGAAATCGTGCTGTACGGGAGATAATTATCCACCCTCCGTGCCACTCTACCTTTAGTCGTTCTGTGCTCTCGTTTCAATCGCCAGATTACTTTGGAGTCTTTATTTACCGTTCTCCACGAGGCCACGCCGTAGGCCGATAAAAAGGCGGAAGCTTAACGATTACGCGAATAGGGCTCGGCTTTCGCTTCGGAAATCGTCGGAGTTCAGTTTAATTAGAGTTTATCGTGTTCGCTGAGTTTCTTAAACAGAACTCGCAATTTATTATCCCGCTTGAATTTACAATCGAGCTCGGGCCATTTTTAAAAGTCGACTTTTCCTTCGGAAGCACCGCGTATATATAACGGAACGATCTTATGATTCGATCGATCTTTCTAATTAAGTCGCTAAGGAACTAGACTGCATCGGAGGCTATACGAATTATAATCGGTCAGCCGTTTAGTGAATCAGTCCCGTTCAACGTGAATTCTTTTAACGCGTTACGTGCTGAGAGTCGATTTTAGAATATTTTTTACATTAGATCTTACTATTTTTTAAATTGCCAGTTACATTCTTGTAAAGTTCAAGGAATCAAATTTGTTAACATTTTAAACACGATCTGCAACATCGACTGTCAATCACCGGTGACTGCCACAGCGCTCAGCATGTTAAAACACGGTGAAAAGAAGACTCGGTACCTTACACCTCGTCTCGAAGTAATATTCTTTGGTCTCTTGACCCGAGACACGCGGTTCAAAGACATGCCATTACCCTCGGAAGAAGATGTCTCATAAAGACGCAAGATAGTACACGAGCACGCAGCAAGTTAGCAAGGTTGACGTAGAAAGAAGCTCATTTCGTTGAACAATCGTGGTCCAGACCGTCTTTGATGAATCTTAGACAACCGGCTTGTGCTTGGAAACTAGTCATGAAGAGGAGACTTAAGAAAGCTGGCTGTGGACGAGCAAGTTGGAGAGAAGAAGTCTCGATTCTTGAAAGATGAAAATCGATCGATTCAATAGCATCGTCGATCATCGATTTTTCATTTCTCATCGTATGTCTATTTACTTAGGTTAGTTTAAGATTCTCCCCGATACGGTAGACGCTTAGTCAACATCGAAGGAACTCCTCGGTAAATCCTTCCAAAAAGGATGAAAACGACGTGCAGCCTTGGCACGATGAAGGAACGTCGTGTCTATGTAAATCCCCCCCCCCCTTCTCGTTTCCTTCGCAATACTAGCGCAAAAGACGACGTTTTCCTTGCCTAACTTGGCACGGCTCTGCCTTTAAGGATATGTATTTCCTTAATCGTCGACTTCTCACAGTATTGTTCCAAGTACAACGTGGCACAATTTCCTATTCAGAGATTTCAGCGATCATGCGTGTCCCCGGGACCTCGTGAATCATCGTAAAACGATTTACCATCGCTAATCGTACGATTTAGCGTTTAGCATTAAAATTTGAGAATTCCTAACGCACCGATGCTATCTAATTTATTCGTCATGCACAGATCCTTCTTAATCCGTCGATAATAATATACGAACGCTCGAAGTCTTTCTCAACGGCAAACCGAGCAGTAAAATTAGCAATTTGCTATCAACTACGCAGTATGATGTGACTAAAAGGAGACGAGAGAACGATTGAAGCAGGTACGAATACTCGAACGAATCGCAATCTCACGCGTGCATAATTGAATTCATTACCGGATTATATTATATAATCGTTCGTTAAGTATTAATTTCGCGTTACGCTTCCTCTTATGGTTACTTTGCAAGGAAGGAAACGAATAAATTTAAGGTGGATGATGCCTCCCTTGAGAATAAACCAGCCTATTCATAATATTAACTTATACCCGCCGTATGCTATAATTCTCAGGAATATAATTAACCACGGTATAAAAATAACGCGTTATAATAAAATAGAGCGTACATTGGCCGTTTTATTTTCGAATCAACGTCCTCACCTTTCCACGCGAAGAGTGCCACTCGTATTACTGTGACATAGTCACGTTTATTTACGACACCCTTTATCTTATCTGAAACACTATCGTTCTCATTCTCTCTCTCGTGTGCACGAGAATACACAGACGTACACGTACGGGAACGTACACACGATTACTCGATCCAGGCAGAGTGACATCTTATCAAAGAATAGTCAACGTTATGTCACCATTGATGAGATATTCAAAAGAATGCAAACAATCCAAAAGCGAGTAATGTCTCTCAAACTTTAATTCCCCTAATTGCTTATCAATTAACGAGAACGTTATCTTTTTTCTTTCCATTATGTTTCCTGTATCATTTGCATAATTTGTATCTCGAGAAAATACCGATACCGATTCGTAAAATTAAATTATATCAATTAACGGTGTACCTGGATGGAAACAATTACAGCAAAATCTCGCTTATCGTTTCTCAATGACGATTAACGATAAGTTTCCGTAAAAATTGACGCTATCGCGCATGCGGGTGAGGGAGAGGGAGAGGGGGAGAAATGGAGCAGATCGCGACTCGTGGCGCCTAACGCGATCATTCTCTCGTGCGTACGCACGTAAGTAGGTACGTAGTGGACAATAGGTACGCCGTATGTACATACAGTCGATTCAGAGTTTATCCTGGCGGCTGGTGGAACTGCATTCCACGATCGAGATCAAGCTCTGCTCATTCTTAGGACACTGAAAGGTGTGACGGAAAGAATCCTCATCGGCGTGTTTACTCTTCCATCGAAGCAACTAATTTGGAACGAATCGATAAATTTTTTTATTATATTGTTATACCGTAATTTATAAGAAGAAAAAAGAAAGAAAGAAAGGAGGAGCAAGTATACGGAAAAGAATCTTCATTTTTTACAAATTAAATCTATCCGCATAATTAAACAGTACATGCATAATTAACCAGCGTGGCGTATTTAAACGAGGACACCTAACTTGGTTACTTATTAGTGTATAGCAGAAGAAATTGACACCTAACGTAAAAGTAAGTCAATGACGTGTGCCAAATATGCCAGCGAAGAGGTCAAGGAGGAAGAAGGATGGAACGGTCGACCTTCCGGAGACCGAAAATCGAAATCCTTGATCCGACCTTCTCCTGAAAGAGTTGATCGTCTTCCGGCCTGCCCAACAACATTCCACGACGACCCACACCAGGATCGTTCCTCCTCTACTCCTCCTGCTCTCCCTGTTTTCTACCTCGATCGTTTCGTTCGTCAAGGACGATCGTTAGTACTAATCGCATCCCCGGCAGTGATCCTTAATTAGTTTTTAAACATTTTAGCCAGAGCTAAGACCGTTTCTGTTATACACACTCGCTTAGAAATGATCAGACAAGCTTTCTCGTCTCACACGACAGGTCATTGAACATTCTAGCTTGGAAGGTCTATTATTGGAGCGGCGTTAGCTCAAAGGGCGTCTCTTCCTATCGCTAATATCGATGTAAAGATTTTAACGTTATATAACGTTTCCAACGATACGATTTCTTTGCATAAATTCCACTTTCGTCGCGAATTCACAATTCGTCCGTTTGAATTTCATCTCTCAGCGCATCGGTAGCGTGTTATAACACCTGTGTAGGTTTGTAGACGTCGGTCGGGCAGAGGCAATTAATTAAAACGTTCCACGACGATTAAGAGGAGCGATTATCGTAGTTCTGCATCGTATAAAATTAACGTGCGGTAACGTGCGTCGCCACGTACGCCGGAGTCTCGCTCCTGCACGATGCAGTAACCTACGCTTTAAAATATATGTGTATATACTGTGTATACCTGCATACCGAGCGAGCTGCCCACTTTATGTTATGCAGATTACCTTAGAGTCTAAAGGCGCTGATATCCACGTCCTTTTTTTTTTATCGTCGTCATCGCTGCGATTTACAGGTCGGAGCGCGACTGTTCTTCGCATTCTTTACGATATTCGTCGATGAAAGCGGAAAAGCGGGAAGATTATTTCGCTTGTTGCTCAAAATAGCCGAGCGTAGATCGTGCTTTTTATTTCTGTTTTAATTTTACGGGGAAGCTTTTTACGAGCTTTCTACACGCGTACCACGTTTACGTATTTCCTACGAGAGAATGGTGAATGAGGATCACTGCCTTTAAAGGACCACGATCAACGTTCATTATCTCTTACGTACCGCAAGCGTAATAGCCTGTCGACTACTATGAAAATACTCGATCGATCCAGCTGTTCCATCGGCACGACTTTGATCCGAAGCGAGCGGCTCGATAAACTCTCGTGGAACGATCGATCTCTTCTAACCGATATACGTATATTCTCTCGGTTTTCGTATTTCGTTGCTTTCGAATGTTAACTTAATTAATAGGCACCGTTAATCAACGTGCACGTACTAAAATCAGTAAGCATCCCGTGGCTTATGAACGGGGATGCATGTACCTACCCAAGTCTGCTTGGTACTCACGTCGTCAGAATCATTTCGCAAAGACTGCGAACCGAGAAGAGGTCGAAGTACCGTGCTCGTAATTTCAGAAGGGGGTAATTAGAAGCATATTAAGCGGTAGGTGAGCTATCGAAGTGTTAAATTATCTCCATAATTCGATGAGCCTGTTAATTAGGTCAACGGGTTGCCATCGTCGCCGAACTTAGTACCCGCTTACGTCTCGTTCGATATTTCTTCTCTTTTCGATTCACGCGAACCTCGGACAAAGAAGATTACTTTATATTTTATGATGTAGCTAAACGTTCTCCTTTTTTTTTATTCTTTCGCCAAAGTAGATAAGAAGAAAAGGAAGAAAATGAGAAAAGAGTTTGGATTTTACGATGAGAAGATCGATGAAGTAGAGCAAATAAGACGAGGTCGTACGACGAAACGATAGTTTAGTTTCAATTACCCTATCTTTCACGGAACTTGGAAGCGGAGAACCGAAGAAATGGCCTTCCCCCTTTCTTTCCTCCAATGCTCAGAGCTATCCCATAATCCACGGAACGGCGACTATCGAATTCTTAAATTTAATTCTCTCGTATACTTTCTCTCTCTCTCTCTCTCTCTCTCTTTCTCTTTCCCTTCGAGAAAGTCTTTTCTACTTACTACGAGATATAGCCGTTTCCTTTGGCAAAAAGCCCACGAACTTGGAGACATTCACCGAGGCAACGACCGCGGCCAATAGAATTCTTTTAATGCAAAATCGCCGGGAGGTTCGTGCTATTCGTACTTTAATGGATCTCACCCAGCGTAGGGAGCGTAAACAATCGGATTAAAGGAAATACGAAAGAAAGAACGAGCTTTGCATACGAATCAGGGAATCAAGAATGCGACGTATCTCGAAGAGCCATCGCGCTTAATCGTTTACTTCGTACTGATCGGTCATCGTTGCACGTGCATACCTTCTACGTGCAACGAAATCGCATTTCTCAATAACCACGTGCATAAGTATCTTTCATCGCACGCAAGTCGCATTGTTTCTTATTTATACAAAAACACAAATTTGCTACATAAGCGACTTAACTCGTAAAATATGAAAGGCGTCGCGTTCGCAGAGACAGGGAAACAGCTCCGATTTGTAATGGCTTCGCAAATTGGGCCAATCGATGATCCAGGCCGACTGGTAATCCAATAACGTCGACTTTAGTTAAACTCGAATATGTGCGGCGTATATTCCTTGAAATAGGCACGACGATTCATCCTCGATCTTCCTACTCCAGTTTCTTTCGATTTATATTAAATAATTTCGTTCGATATATCGATTCTATTGGTAATGATAAATAATTGCTATTTTCTTTTTTCGTTTCAGCTGAGAGGAATTTCTCGCCTTAGATTAGGATGTCACATCACAGCGACGATAACATGCTTATAGCAACGTCGGACTCCTTCTGGGAGCCGGGCAATTACAAGAGAACAACAAAAAGGATCGAGGACGGCCACAAGCTCTGCGATAGTCTCATAGCTTTGGTCCAGGAAAGAGCGGAGATTGAAAAAAGTTACGCGAAGGCATTGAAGAATTGGTCGAAAAATTGGAACGACAAGATCGAAAAGGGTCCAGAGTATGGGACGACGGAAGCTGCGTGGAAGGGTGTTCTGGTCGAGTCCGATAGGTTGTGCGACCTTCATCTTAGGGTTAAGGAAAATCTTTGCAACGACATCATCCAACAGGTGAAAACGTGGCAGAAGGATACCTATCACAAGGTAAACGATACATACATACCTACATACATATAATATACACACAATATATGTGTATACCTGCATCTATATCCCGGTTAAATATTTTCTACGTGAGAATTCCTTCCTAACGATCGATGATAAATTTACTCGAGTAACACGAATGTTACAGCTGATTTATTTTCATGTAGGTATGCGTTATTATTCGTAATATCTCGCCGATGTTGTATTGCAGTCGATGATGACCCTCAAAGAGCGGAAGGAAATGGAAGACGCTTTTAAAAAAGCGCAAAAGCCCTGGGCGAAACTATTACAGAAAGTCGAGAAAGCCAAAGCGGAATATCACAACAGCTGCAAAACTGAGCGAACCGCGGCGAACATGGAGAGGAACGCTTCCGCGGATAGTTCTCTCTCGCCCGACCAGGTAATTCGTTTTTTCGCGATTATCACGTCCTCGTCTTCCCCGCGATCATTGTTTTTTTCATACCAACGACTTCTTGCCTATCATAGTAGAGCCATACGTCGCATACATATATACATTAGGCATTACTTCTTTTCTTCGGCGTATTACGAGACCGTAATCGTGTACCCCCTTGTGAAAGGATCGAAAAATGTAGGTCACCGATAAAACGAGCACTCGTCGATATCGAAATTATGTATTTAATTTGCGATATCGCTCTCGTTCGAAGGTAAAGAAAGAAAGAAAAAAGGCAATCAACGTTCGAAGGGTAACACCGATTGATTTTACGAAGGTGCCCGCATAATTAACGCCAAACTAATATGTAATTAAGTGAAATCTTTTTATAGCGATCGTGTCGTTAGAGAATGCACAATTAATAATTACCTGCATCGAGACAAAAATTTGGAGACTTTGGAGGCTTCAAAGACATTTTATAGCGAAATTAGATATCACTAGAATAAACATCATCGATCCCACGCCCCGTTGTGTAGAGTTCTTGAAATTTAGAAATTGTTTGATTATAAAAATGTCATTGAAGTCTCAATGAAATGCGATAAAATTGTTTAAAGAGCGGTAATCTAATTATATTATACAAATATTTACATCGAATAGCGTGCATCTCGATCACGCACTCGCGATTATACCCATTACAGTAGACTCGATGGTTCTTTAGCAATAATTATTTTCAGATGGCCCGAGGCTCTGAAAACGTATGTCAAGTCCTTTATTAACGGAATTGCATGCGGCACTGTTGTCTTTGAATCTTTGCATCCGTTAAACGTTTCTGGTTTCGCCTTAAACAATTCTTGTCTTCTCTACTGTTTACTCTTACTCTACTTACAATTTCTACCATCCACGTAGATTCTAGCAAATTACGGTAAAACCTTCGGTGTATTGTTTGTTGTTACGTTTCACTTGCCGCGTATCGTGCGCGCGTTTTCATTCGGATAAAAGATAAGAAAATTAATATGCACTTTTGTTATACGGTCAGCATGCACAACGCCCCGAATAAATTAATGTCTCCGTTTTTCTGTCCACCTTACGGTGTGGATAATTTTTGTCAAAATAATCTTTTGAGGAAACAAAAAAACAGCTTCGTAAACTACCTACGATCAATAGCGATTTAGAAATCGCGGAGGAAACAGCAAACGTTGACCCTCTGAAAACAGACTAACGACGTTTTTAGATGACTGATTGTGGATGTGGTGCATGGAGCCTCAGAATACGAAAGTGCCTTAGGAATTCTAAAATAGGCGACGTTCAGCTTGTATGTATATGACGTTGCATGCAGCATGATTATTAATCCATGTTTCTCTCGTTTTCTCTCATTACAGAAAGCCCTGCTGGTAAGCAATATCGAATCTCGAGATACCCCCATTACCTTGACACATAATCCGCTTGGCCAGATTCCTGATCAATTCGAATCGCTTCTTTAGTATTTCCTTCAAAATCGAACCGAGGGAAGGCGGCATACGTGAAAGAGAGACGTTACATATCATTTTATACAATTTTATTCGATTCCCTTCTCTTCTCTTTCCCCTATCGAAACAGAACCACACCTTTGCAATCATGATTTTTCTTTTAATTTATCATACACGTATCTCTTATTTTTCGTATCTTGCTTTGTAGGCCCTACCCACGTAGAATTTGGTAGTTAATTCCGTGATTGCACGAGCATGCATATTATTTATGGGCGTAATAGCTAGAAAGTATTGAAATATTTATCAATCGCCGTATTAATTTAATTAGCCATTTTATCTACTTATATCTTCTACGCGCTTATGAAAGGAGAATGTTTTCTTTTTTTTTGTTCTTAGATTTGCTAGCACTCGTAGCATTAGTTCAAATGTCAAAAATTCATTGCAACTTTCGAACGATATCCCAGATGGCATTTTTACGGCTTTGTTTACGGTGCGGAAAAGCTGGAAGGTAAAGACTTATCGCAGACTCGTCAAAATGATCGTTCGATATCTACAAAGGAGAATGTGCAATAAAGATGCAGATTCTTATTAGAGTACCATACTTCTGCTAAAATCTTTACCTTCGTTTTATTTCGAAAGCTTTAAACTGCATCATTAATAAAGTGCAGCAACATCGTTGCGTTTTGTACAGGTGAAGAAGATGCAGGACAGAGTACAGAAAACGAAAGAAGAGGTACAAAAAGCAAAGGAAAAATACGAAGCTGCGCTTCAAGAAATTAATCAATATAATCCAAAGTACATGGAAGACATGACGCAAGTTTTTGAGAAGTGTCAAGAAATGGAGGCGCAACGGCTACAATTCTTTAAGGAAGTTCTTTTTGGTATTCACAAGTGCCTGAACATATCGCAGGATCCAGTGTAAGTATTCCTGATCTTTTTCCTCTTATGGAAAATATTTTAACAATTTTTATTCATTTTTTTTTTATCGTATCGCTTCCTTTTTTTCAGACTTCCACAAATATACGAAGAATTCTACCATACGATTAACAACGCGGACCACGAGAAAGACCTTAAATGGTGGTCTAATAATCATGGTGTAAACATGGCTATGAATTGGCCACAATTTGAGGTAATTTATTCATTTTATGTTCTATGTAAGAAGACCAATGCATGTCAATTTCTGCTCGTAATTGGAAATCTGCCATTAGAGAACGCATAGCCGTAGCGTGGGTTATATATCACTCTATTACTCTTCCTTATTACGATCGTTATATTATTAAAAGTTACGTTAATTTTTTTTATTATAATTATAGATTAATTTTCGCTAAATTTTTCTCTCAGAAGTGAAAGGGCGGATTGCAAAAGAACGATACGCTCTCAAGAAACGTCGATGACCCTTGATCGTGTTATTTTGTGAATGTCACATAATCGTGTTACAATTTGTGTGTCGATACGTGACAGCTATTGAATATGCTTCTGTAAGATTTCTCGCAAGCTTAACAAAATGTTTTTACATGTTCGTTTTTTGCAATGATCAAATTTTTCTTTTTTAATCGTAAGTCAGCTTAAAAAATGCGCGAAGTGTGAAGCATATATGTATCTCCGTTTATATAATGCAATCTAACAACAACAACAACAACAAAAATCATGCTAATCGATGGTCACATTTATTATTTCGTTTTTCTTTTTCTTTTTTTAATTGTTAACCAACGTTTGTGTCATTGAAAGCTTAGGCCCTGTTCCCATAAAAGCAATTTGACGTTCAATTAAGGGTCGATATCGTTTGAGAGTGTAATTCCATGCTTTAGAAGATTCAGATCCCCTTATGTTTGACCAGATTTATATTTAATTGAATCTTAATTGCGATAGAAACTCGTCGTACCTTTTAAACTTAGATAGAAACCCACAAAGACTTTCCGGAATGCATGCATGTGATTGTTTGGGCGTTGCTATTATTATGCAGGACTACACAGAGGAATTCCGTGACATCACCAAGGGTTCGAAATCAAAGGAGGCACTTCCAGCAGGATCCATCACTCTCATCAATCAGCGGCCGGTCGGCGAGGATCTGCATGTAAAGTTTTGTTTAAGTTTACATGAGAACGTATCGTCTTCTCCTCGTTAATTGTTAATGAGGTATCGTGTATCTAACGCACATGCACGTTTAAACCTCGCCTAAACGGAGGAACGTCCGCGCGCTCTGAAGCTCGAAATCTTTTACAAACTGAACTTGACACACGCGCGCGCGCGCGCGCATTGCCGCGAGCGTACGTATAAGCGACGGACGGCGGCAGAGCGCATGAACTCACCAAGGATAGGCTTCCCTCCTTTTCATAGCTTTGCGCTCGCTAATTTGATTAACTACATTTAATTAATAATCTTACTGCTTCACGCTTACTCACGAAATGCATAACTTTTAGATCGATCGCAGGTGCACTCGAACGCGACCTTGAGATAGAGGTGATTTTAATATGACAGGTTTAATTTGAAGGATCGAGCTTAGGGAAGTTCTTTAAATCATTCGATTAATCATTCTTAGGAAAAAGAGTATGATCGGTACTAAAGAGTCGGTACTAAAGTCATCTCTACTTACATTGTATAGATTGCTTCCATCGTATGGTTACGATATTGCGAAAGATTCAATTTTGTTTAATTTACATTATCAATTTTCTTGTATCATTCTATACACGTGAAATAACTTACTACGTGAACTTTTTCTTAAATGCATTGTATATTTATTACTGGGCTGCGATCATATATTCATAACTCCAAGTCATTCTAACATCTTTGTTTCATTTTGTAAAGTCATATCAATATCCAAAAAAGATTGTATACAAGTATACATTTATCATTGAGCTATATGAATGGAATAAGATAATCTGGTACATACTAAATATCTGGTTGTGTATGCACACACGCGCACACATACACTCACACACAAATGCAAATTTGTTCATATTCTTGGAGGCACAACTACTGTATATATACGTCTTTAATGTAAAGACGATAATGAGTATAAATTTAATTTGTACTTTTTTGTTAATGTAGGAATTTCCACCAGTTAATCACAAATCAAAATCGAAGTCTGCCGGCCGTGTTATATCAACCGACGGACATCATGGAGATAGTAAAACAGATACCATTAATTCAAGCAAACAATCTTCTGAAAAAATTAATCACGAAAGCAGTGGCGTTAATAGAAGTTCAACGATTACGTTAGTTATTAAAATTATTACGTAAGATTAAAATTTAATGTAGAATAAATGCTAATAATTTTTAATGGTAATTTTTAGGAATGGTACCAATGCAAAACAGGAGTCGAATCCATTTGAGGAAGAAGAATGGGACGAAGATGGTGGCGAACCATTAGTGGATAGCGGAGAACCAGGAGTTCCGGTTAAAGCATTGTATAATTACGAGGGTGCAGAAGCCGACGAACTCAGTTTTAAACAAGGTACATATTGCAAACTATACTAAAGATTAGTATTATTTCATATGCTTTATAGTTTTTACATGGCTCAACATTTCTTATTGATTAAAGGTGATGTATTTGAGAAATTGGAAGACGAAGATGAACAAGGATGGTGTAAAGGAAGGAAAGATGGTAGAGTCGGTCTCTACCCTGCAAATTACGTAGAGTTATTGTCGCAATAGGTCAAACAAAATTAAATTTTCAGGACTCCTTGGTTACTTAACAAGTAAAATCATAAAGAACAAAATTTAGATACTTTACTGTTTTGTTTTTATTGTTTAGTGATGTAATATCATCACAGAAATTTATTTTTGTTAGATAAAAAAATTTACATTTTTCCATATGTGACAAGGTGATTTGCATAAACTGAAATTTTCACGATACCTCAAATTCAAAAACAATGACGTCACGTAACTGTTTGTTTTTATATCAAAGATAGCTTAATGAAATGAGTTCTTCAAGAAGATCT
Organism: Odynerus spinipes; assembly: GCA_032403825.1. Lineage (NCBI taxonomy): Eukaryota > Metazoa > Arthropoda > Insecta > Hymenoptera > Vespidae > Odynerus > Odynerus spinipes. The sequence goes on along the minus strand of JAIFRP010000038.1, from coordinate 2,062,282 downwards.
CAGACGAAACATCTCCAATTGCAGTTAATACATTTTTTTAGATAGGTAAGTTAGTAAATTCATTGTTAGTATTAATAATTAAAATGAATAACATATATGCAAATCTTAGATCTTCGAGTAATGTACAGTCATTCATTTTGTAACACATTATCACTGTTACAACTAAGAATCTTTTGGCTGAAGAAAAAATTCTATTTAATTTATTGTTATTAAAAAAGTACCTTTAAAACCTTACACTTATCTAAATGGTGTCATTGTACATAATAGAGTTAAGAACTTAGTAATATTTGAAGTTACTAGATAAAATGTCACAATGTATGCGACAAGGTATGTTAGGATACTTTAAAAATATACTTAAATTAAATATACTAAATAACAAAGATTTGGGACCCAAGAGCATCCTTTTGTTATTTAAATATCATTTGAAAAAACAATGATACTGTCGTTATGCTGAACAGAAGTTTTGATCATTTTTTTCTTGCAGACATTGAAGCATTTTTATATATTAAACCTTTAACAAATTATCACTTCCCATATATTTAATATGCTTTGTACATAATTTTCTTTTATGTAGGAGTGATAAGATTAAAACATCATTTATAAAATAAAATAATTTTGTCTTGTGGATGCAAATTATTTGTATATTCGTTATTAAGAATATACAATTACACATTTATTTATGTATTTTCATTGAAAAATTGAAATATAACAACAACTGAAGTGAATTAACGCATGTGTGCTCTCTGTTGTAAAGCATGAATATATAAATTATTTGTTATTAGAGAACACATTAATAAAGGACCAATATATTATGTTGTACACAACTATAATGCAAATTTCCTTTAACGATTTTATTTGAAAATTGATAGGAACAATAATTTTTATGCTATATACAAAAGTTCATTTTACGATTCATTATAATTATCATTTAATGATTTTCAGCATATTTAATAAAACTCAAAAACTGATTTTGACTGAGATGCGTATTTTAATTTTAAAAATTACCATTTTATGTGTAACAATCAGATATACGACGCGTATGTTAATAAAAGTAAAAACTAAGTATGAATTACGTGTCTTTGTACACAATGTTTATGTAAATAAAGTAGAATGTAGAAAGGTTTTCAATTCAGCCTGCGACTGATTATTCTAATCAATTACTTTGTTAGACCTTAAAATCATATTTTGTGAAAGATATTCACAACATCATAAATTGTTATGTAAAATTTATCTTCTGTATAAAATTTACTATGTATATCTAATAAATGTCCTATGTATAAAATATACAATATTTTTGATAATGTTATTTTGGGGGCAGTAATTAAAAGATATTGATGATATATCACGAATTGTATTTGTTTTTTCGAAGTTTTTATTGCTACTTCTTGCAGTATTAACATTAACTATTTATATTATATACCAATTAACAAAATATGATGTATGTACGCCTTTATTTTATTCTTTCTTCTTTTAATTATATTTCTTTTCACAGCTTTTTTTAATAAAGTAGTTATCATCATATTTTACGTAGTAAATGTAACTCTATTGCGTATCTTGAATTATACGCAATTATGTTATAAGAAAAAGAGAACTGTATCTATCTAATGCTACTATATACAACCAAATTAATACATCCATGTACATGAATATGAACCAAAAGTATTGTTTATAGATATTATATAACGTATTTTTATGAACTTTAATAACATTTCATTATTCGTAAATATACGCACACATATCGCTGCTTATAGCATTTTTGAAAAATCAAGATATTAATGTAACTATACACATATTTACAGAATATTTTTATACTCGGAAAACATTAGTACATAGAGGAATAATATTTAATTCACAAAATGCAGAATAATATAATTTATTTTAATAGTTAAAACCATTTTACTAATATATATTCTAATGTTACTTAAATTCTTAATATATATTGCCTGAATTAATTCACTAATCCGATGTAAACAGACTAGACTCCTATACAAAACATTTTTATATTCAATCGGCTCTTTGTATGTGCATAAAGATTAAACATTGTATCACTCATAAAAAACCTAATCAATAAATGTTAGAAAACGACCGTTCGCGCGCGCGCGCGTGTGTGTATATGTATATAGTGTACCTATTCATTCATTTTATATAACATTAACATAATTATTATTATTGTTACATCTTCCATTGTTATATAATCTTATTATATATCAAAAAGTGAAATTTGCGATTGTATGCTACTATATTAGATGAAAGATTAATACGCAGTAGTAATTATTAACTGTATTAAAATTAATAATTGATGTACGTTTACATCAATGAGTTGCCACATGCTTCTGTAAGTCTACAAGCGTTGAAAATGGTTTCTCACATAATTGACATACATGTGCATTGCCATTATGTACATCCAAGTGTTCAGACAATTCTTCTTCAGTCTCAAAAAGATCATCACAGATCATGCACTGATACTCATATACCTTCATTCCTTGCTTCTCCCATTCTGCTATTGCAGCTTCTTCTTCGTGTGCTTGCATGTGCATTTCCAATAACATCTCTGAATTAAATACTTCTGCACATTGTAAACATTGATAAGATGACGCTTTTGCTTTTTCATTTTCAGTTCCTATTGTAATAAGATTAGGATTATCATCCTCATCGTCAAAAAGATGTTTTTCTACGTGAGCTCCAAGTGCATCCTCAGACTCCATGGAGTCACCGCAAATTGCACATTGATATTGTTCTTTCCCTATGCTTTGTTCATCCTCACTCATATCGTCGCAATGTTTTTGCAAATGATCTTTGAGTACTTCTTCGTCTGTAAATATTTTGTCACATACAAAACAAGTATAGGTCTTCTTAGGTCTTTCTGTTATTTTTGACCCATCCAATTTTGCACCTTTACCAGTCAATACACTCTCTAACGCCATACTCTCTATCGCTTCTATTTGAATACCATCCGATTTTGAATATGTACCTGTGATAGATTTTTTAACTTGATCTTTCATAGAGCTTGCAAGTACCGAGGAATCTCGATTATTCGTATCTAATGATTTTTTAGAATCAACTTTTGCTATATTTTCTATATTAAATTCGGATTGATCGTGACTTTCTAAATGACGTGCTAATAATTTTTCCGTTCGAAATACAAAATTACATACATAACATTTATGTACTTGTTTTACCGAACGGCATACATGTGCTTTTACAAACCGAGCTTCAACAATTTCGTGGCATCTCTTACAGCGCATCATTTTATGCTTATTATGTCGCGAAGTAGTATTTTCCGCTTTATGTGATTTCATATGCATTTCGATTTCTGAATGGTTATTGAAAGAGAAATCACAAATGCCACAAATATGTTTTGCACTCATGGCAGTTTCTGTATTTATTACATTGCTATGATTATCTATTCTTCTTCGAAATCCAACAGTAGATTTTTTTGCTACTGGTGTTGAGGTAATCAAGACATGTTCTGAAGATTTTTCAAGTGACTGTTTTCTCGCCCCTACCTGTAGTTCTTTTTTTACCGATGATGCATACACCTTTTGATTAGATGACACAGCATGCGACACAATCCCTTCCGATCCATTAGAATCCGAATCCATAGTGCATGTATTGTAATCATTGTATTTTTTAGATGGCACTCTTCTTCTTTTATGAGGTAATATTTCAAGAGGATTATGCATTTTGTTTATAGATTTATGCTCCTCGAGAATATGTAAATTATTAATTCTATATTTACTTTCCTGTGTTAAATCTAAAGCCTTCAATACAACTGTAGGCTGAAATTTTTTGGAAACCATTGCTGCTCTTACAAATGCTGCTGAGACGGTCCTAGATTGTTGATTACAAAGCTTAAAGGATGAAAACAATGGTTTTGCCATAGATGTTTCAATATTTTTCTTTATTGTCTTCTCAACTATGCTTTTCAATTTTTTGTCTAGCGCATGGTAAGAATTATGAGAAGTTTGCAGTTCTTCGCTCTTTATATCATAACTATTGTTTCCAAATAATCTATTTTTTACTTCTTTCTCAATAAAAGTAGCTAATTCAAGTTGGACTTGTTTCAGAACTTCCAATTCTGTTCCTTCTACTTCTATGTTCAAACATCTTTCAACTAATCTTTTATCATTTGAATCACTTGTCACTGGGTGTATTCTACGCAACTGCACAGCATCAATTATATCTGTATTTTTTTCTTGACTATTTTCATCCACACTAAGATTCTTAGATTCTTTAGATAAGTTGTTTAAATGTGTTTTGTTTGCATAATCTGGTTCAGTTAACATCAATGTTGATGTTACAACATATTTCACATCACCAACTTCTAATTCCGATTTCACCGAGTGCGGCAAAAATGTTTCTTCATTGTTATGCAATTTTATCTGTTTGGTACATTTATTGGTAATATCGTGTTCTGGGATTTCAGCAGGAGAATTCTCTTTTTGTATATCTTGTGAATATGGTTCATTAGTTTTTAGTTCATCTTGTATACTATTTTGTTTCAATGATATGCTTTTACTTTCACTCGAGACAATATCACTATTTAGTGCTGTTTGTGATCTCGTTCTCTTTGAATCAGAATCTGTATCTATAAGTGCATTGTCACTATCACGTTTAATGCCATATTTGTCATTCATATTAGTTTCTAAATTTTTTAGTACTTTGGCTAATCGCTTTTGCCTCTCAACTTCTTTATCCGCATTTGTTTTTGCTCTTGCTTTCTGTACAGGTGATAATTGTGCATCGTCAGAAGGTACGGAATCGGTATCCGAGGCATGTTCCCCTGTTGCTGCTAAAAGAGCCTTTTTTCTAGCTACCCAACGTTTTGTAGAAGCTTTCCTTCTCTCGGTAGTTCTAACTCTCCTACCACTCAAAGATTTAACTCTCATTGGAACTAGAGATGGTTTTACTTGAGTACTACCTTCATTTTCATTCCCTGCTTCAAATTTATTGGTATTTATAGCGTCACTTGCTTTTTGAGATGAATCTTTTGAAGAAGCAGGTTCATCCTCTGATATGTACATTTCTTTCAACACATTTTGATCCGCAACGCAATCTACACTTGCGAATTCTAATGGTATTAATGGAGGAACCTCTGATTTCGATTTTTTCTAAAAAATGTTCAGTATTTATAAGATTGCATTATAAGAAAAACATGCGTTAAACAACACTTCCTAATGTAATAATTATTTATTTATATCATATAAATCCATACCTTATCATTAGTATCGGATAAACTATCTTCACTACTCTGTTGCAATTCTGAAAGTTTTCTTTTAAATTGTGATGCCTAGAACATATTAATTTTCTTTCATAACTAAGACTTTAAGGAAGAGACGATATCTCAAGATGCAAGTAAATACTTAAAATTCTATCTTAAATTAATAAAGAAAGTATAAAACAAAATATTTCATTAGCGTTATTTTTATACTAAATATCTCTGAGAGTACAGGAGATCAATTAATGAATGAAAAAGTTTATAAGTAAACAGGTACAATTGATTATATAAATTGTAATCATTTTTATCAGTTTCTGCTAATAATGGTAACAGAAAATTAGTTCTTAGATATTACTTGTAACATGCATTGAATACACGAGATTAATATTATTATACGTACCGTATTATCAGATACTTCTGATACTTCCAAATGGTTTAACAGTAATTCATTAGATTGTATGAACTGTTCTTTGAACTCACTCCACAGATTCAATTTATATAAGCACACATGACAAATGATACTGGGTAAACTCTGTTCACTTTTTATCTAAATGAAACATAAAACAATATGGTAATTAAAAACTGCCAAAGAAGAACTGATAAAATAATAAAAGATTATAAACAACTTACATCAATGGAGGTACACTTGCTAAGATCCTTGATTTGCAATTGTAGCTCATCTTCGAACAAATTACTCATACACCCATTTTCAGATAGACAAATACGACACCTGCTATGGAGATTAAGCAATTTTCGTTTTCTCGGCATTTTTGCAAGCTACCTATGAAACAATGATACTATGTGCGTATTCAGATCAAATGGTACCGAGGAACTTGAAGTATGCAATGAATACGATGTGGCGGGTGTGCGAGCATCGTTACTCGGAATACTATCGATAAATTTTTGAAACTTACTTCAAGTTTGTTTCTGAAAATTAAAGTTAATTAATCATCCAGTAATCTGCTATACATTAACTTAATACAATTTTATTGTATAGAAAACATACCCAAAAATAATATTTGATTGTCTTATTACGTAATCGTTTTTATGTTTACGTACAATCTAATAATCAGTATTCATTCATGTTTCGTTAATTAGAACGAGGATAACGAAGGTAACACACACATGAAGGCAGTTCTTACATGAGGGCATTTCCTTTTTTCCCAGAAAACGTGTAAGATATTCTATTGGTTGATTCCTTGGAGTTACTCCATGAAATGAAAATTGTACCAATGCGAATATTCTATAAATAATTTTAAATTTTACTGTCAATTGCACTAAAAGTTTTTTCCTTTTTACGATCCTTTATTGCGTTTAAAAATGTAAATTTTTTCTTTGGATTAGAAATGAAAAATTTGCAAGTCAGTGAAATGTTCGATACATCGATATAAAAAAATAATCGAGATAATCGAGAAAGGAAGAAGACTTCGATGTTAGATTCGAAACTCGCAAACGTAAGTAGCTTGTATACTTTTCTAGTAAGTTCTGTGGGATTGATTTGAACAGTGATTCTAGCGAGCTCGTAAACGTAGCGCGCTTTAGTTTTCTGGAATCATCCATACGACATAGAGTGAGTTTGTGTGTTTAAACGAACGCATTCTTTATATCACGATATTTTACTGATTTCAAAGAACGTAAGTATTGATTTATAATATGTATATATTTTTTTAAACATACATAGGTGTCTTTAAATTTCAACATGCATGTCATCGCACGTATAACACAAGTGTTGCTTTTATTAAATTATCCTTTGAACGTATCATATTTCTCGCGCAAAGTAAACTTTTTTAACGCATTATAGCTATTAAATTTTACAAATGTTTAAATATCATTATTTTTATACATAACTTGTTAAAAACGTACACTGTAAAAAAGATTCATAGTACTGTTACGTTGAAAGTAAATGTTGTTTTTTATATTTATTTATTTATTTGTTAAAAATGTGCCATAAACTGTGCAGGTACAAATTCATTAATTAATAATTCAGATTTTGATATACGTATATTATATTTATTCTGTTTAAACAATGTATATGTTCATGATTCATATGATGTATCTTTTTTAGCATGACTGTTATAGACATTTCTCCTGCCAAAAATGATGGTATTCTTAAAGAAATTCTCAAAGAAGGTGTTGGTGATGAAACTCCAATAACAGGGGGCAAAGTAACAGTACATTATACCGGTACATTATTAGATGGAACCAAATTTGACTCTAGCAGAGATCGCAATGAGCCTTTCAAGTTTGATTTGGGAATCGGAAAAGTTATTAAAGCCTGGGATATAGGTGTAGCTACAATGAAAAAAGGAGAAGTTGCAATGTTTACGTGTGCTCCTGAATTTGCATACGGAGAAGCTGGTAGTCCTCCTAAAATTCCACCTAATGCAACTCTTAAGTTTGAGGTAAAAATTTTATCTATATTAATCAATACATTTGTATAAAAATAAACTATGTATCTCTATATGTATATATGTATATATCTAATCAATTTACAAATCATCAGATTGAAATGATCGATTGGGCGGGAGAAGATTTAAGTCCAGATAAAGATGGTAGCATTGAAAGACTTCAAATTACTCCAGGAAAGGATTATGTTACTCCTCGTGATAGGTCTTTAGTAAACAGTAAGCATAATTTTTAAATATGTAATATCTTAAAATAATTAATGTTCTAAACAAATTAATTTTTTTTCCCACAGTACACTTGACTGGAAAGTATAATGACCAAATCTTTGAAGATAGAGATGTACAGTTTTGCCTTGGAGAAGGAGAGGATGTAGGAGTTGTAGAAGGTGTAGAAAAAGCACTTGAACATTTCAAAACTGGAGAAAAATCTAAACTTAAAATAAAAAGTAAATATGCATTTAAGAAGGAAGGTAAACCTGAATTTAATATTCCACCAAATGCAGATGTGGAATATATAGTAGAATTAAAAAGTTTTCAAAAGGTAATATTCTTTATCAGAATATTAATTAAATTTTCTGATATCTTATTATTTATTCTATCATTAATTTAATACAGGCTGTAGAAAGTTGGTCGTTGAATGGAGCACAAAAAATAGAGCAAGCCAAGCTTTTGAAAGACAAAGGAACAAATTACTTCAAAGCTGGAAAATATAATTTAGCTATTAAAATGTACAAAAAAGTGCTGGACTTTTTACGCTATGACAAAGATTTTGAAAATGAACTTAAAACAGAATGCGACAGTCTTCTTTTATCTACGCATTTAAATCTTGCATTATGCTATTTAAAAACTGACCAAAATATTGAAGCTAAAGATGCATGCACGGAAGCTTTAAAGTTAGACCCACAAAATGAAAAAGCATACTTTAGGAGAGGTCAAGCACATCTTGCCCTTGCATCACCTGAACTAGCAATTAAGGACTTTGAAGAAGTATTAAAAATAGAACCAAAAAATGTAGCTGCTTCTAAACAAATTATAGTTTGTAATAACCTTATTAAAAAACAATTAGCAAAGGAAAAGAAACTTTATGCAAATATGTTTGATAAATTTGCACAAGAAGACAGGCAGGTTTGTGAAAAAAAACAATAAAAATATTTTATATATATTTAATTGTCTCTTGCATAAAATTGAAGTTCTACTGCATTTATTTATGTTATAAATATTTAAAAAATTCAAATTGTCAAGTTATGCTATTACTACTGTACACTTACAGTTCAATATAATTCCATTTTAATCTTTGACATATCTTTTGAAATGAGTTCTAAAATAATATTCAAAATTAATCATTAAATATCAATAGTAGTATTTGTATTTAATTCAATACTAATATTGTTTTACCAGATATGATTATTTTTAGAATGTAACTTCAATATTAATACACTTATAAAAAGAAAAGTAACAATTTTTGCATATCCTTGCGTAAAACGATCACTTATTTTATTTAATAATTGTCCTGTTACTTTTGACCATAAACTGTTAGTAATATCACAGAAAGAAGAGGAGAAGCTGCGACAACAACCTGATGTAATGCGTGGAGCTCTGGGTGAATGGGGACAAGAAGAGAGACCTGGAGGCAGAGATGCAACTGCCTTTGAAAAGGAAAACCCTAATATTCTTATGCTTAATGCTAATGGCACTGGTGAATTTCAAAATATGTAAGAAATTGCTGTTTTCCCTCAGTACATTGCCTCATATTGATGCCTATAATACAAAACTTTATTACTCAATATTATGGTGCCTTTAAATAGTACTGGGTATAAAAAGTCATGAAGACTTTTTGCATTTAGAGCAGGTCATTAATTCGATACCATGTGAAATGTGTATCTAGTCAAGTAATAGTCTTTTTCATCATTTTAAAAGTTTTATATTTCAAATAATCGTGTACATTTTGAATTATATGTGTATGTATATTGAATGGAGACCAACTATATCATCCATTTTGAAATTACAATCAAAGATTCATTAATAAAACAGTGTCAAAGAAATATTTAAATTGTAATACAATTTTCATTGTCATCACTATCCTAATTATTAACTCTGCACTCAGATTAAACATGTTCTGGTAAGTTTCATTTTACATTAATTTAAATTACAGTTTTATTGTATATATGGTATATTATATAGTATCAATATTAATTATTATATACAATATACTATTAATTATAGCACAGTAGAAGAAATAGAAATAAAATTTGGCGTAAACGAATTTTAAGAAGTGTAAAATATTAGTATACTATTGGTAACCCTGTTTATTAGAAGGTAAAGAAAACATTCAGTGGTGGCTGCACTGCTTAGGGTACTGTTGGTCGCTTGAGGTGGCGCTGCGATGTCAACGTTCTTTTTACACTTTCAATGGTAGAAAGTGGCATGTTCTTTGGGAACCCGTATTTTATATCGTAAAATATTAAAGGAAATCCATTGGATTCTTAACGAACAGAATGGTGCAAAAGAAGGTAAAATTATTTTACCTTACTAAAGAGTCTATATTTTTTGTAGATTATTATAACTAGTGCTTCAATTTTTGCATCATGTAAACTTTTGTATACATTCGATGTATGCACAAGATTATAATCGGAAAGAAATGTTTTTTAATGTGCTAGCATTTTCTCAAGTAACTTTTTGATTCGTGTGGGAGATCCGCATTATTATTTGATTGTATTTTACCGATTAATATAACGTATATGTTTAATTTTGAAAATTTAGCCAAAGAAGAAGGTTGGAAAGAAGGTAGCTGCTGCACCTCTGGCAGTTAAGAAAGTTGAAACGAAGAAAATAACGAACCCTCTCTTCGAGAAACGTACTCGAAATTTTGGAATCGGTAAGTTGGAGTCATTTACATAATACGCTTGCTACTTGAGCAGGTGTTGCCGTTATTATTTTTGATATGTTCACGTACACATTACTACGATATAGGTCAGGATATCCAACCTGCTCGTGATCTTAGTCGTTTTGTAAAATGGCCCAAATATATACGTATCCAGAGACAAAGGGCTGTTCTTCAAAAGAGATTGAAAGTTCCACCTCCAATCAATCAGTTCAGCCAAACTTTGGACAAACAAACAGGTATTGTAACTGCATCGATCATTACATTCACAGAGAAATAACAATATTTTATTCGTAATCTTTTCTTTGAATCACTAGTATTAATTTTATACAACATTCAAGATAAAGCTACTGAAGAAGTTTTATACATCTTCCTTGATAATAAATGAGCATTAATACTTAAATGAATGCATTATAAAATTATAGCGACGCAGTTGTTTAAGATACTGGAGAAGTACCGCCCTGAATCTGCAGCCATGAAAAAGATGAGATTAAAGGCTAGGGCAGAACAAAAGGTTGCAAAGAAAGAAGATACACCAACCAAAAGGCCTAATGTTTTACGTAGTGGTACAAATACAGTGACTACACTCGTAGAACAGAAGAAAGCCCAATTGGTTGTCATCGCGCATGATGTTGATCCAATTGAGGTATGTTAAATAAATGCATTATTTATTATTTAACAAAATATATACTACTATGATGCAAGAATTTCTTCACCTGACAACAAAATTAAACATGTTTATTTTGTTGGCAAGATGAAAAATGACTCTGAGTACTGAATTTTATATAATTCTTGAGTTATATTTTGTAATTTTATATACTAATATTGACTTTTATTTGATAACAGATTGTACTTTTCTTACCTGCCCTATGCCGTAAAATGGGTGTTCCATACTGTATTGTAAAGGGCAAGTCAAGATTGGGACGTTTAGTAAGACGTAAAACGTGCACCGTCGTAGCGATTACACAGGTATGTTTTGCGTTAAATCAATCCTATTATGTTGTATACAAGAAAAGTCTATATATGATGAATAGACAAAAGAGCCAATCCCATGAACAGTCATGATATAAGAAACAATAATGTTCTGATGTATTATCATGATTCTAAGACGCGTTTGTTCTCGTAACTTAGGTCGCTAATTATTATTTAATTATTGTTTTACAGGTTGATTCTGGTGATAGAGCCAACTTCTCCAAAATAGTTGAAGCTATAAAAACTAATTTCAATGACCGACAAGATGAGATCAGGCGTCATTGGGGAGGTGGTTTGTTAGGCAGCAAATCTGCTGCACGGATAGCAAAATTGGAGAAAGCGAAGGCAAAAGAACTTGCCCAAAAACAAGGTTGATCGGTTATTAATGCGCATTCTGTATAACCTTGTATACAGATTAAAACAACAAATAAATAATAAAACCAATTCAATTTTGTTACAATATCAATATATTTTTTCTTTGATTAATTTCTAATTCCTATTCCGTTACAGTACCGCTTTTATAGAATTACAGAAACCGCTTCACGTCTTCAACTTCTTTTTCAAAGTATCGTCGGAATTAATGTTACCTTTTCTTTTTGTTGATTCCGTAGGAACAATTGCAATGTCTTTGTCATTATCGTCAATTTCTTGTTTCTCTACATCATTATCTGCACGTTTCTTTTTCTTACGTTTCTTCTTTTTCTTAGACGATGTTTTATTTAGGTCTAGGTCTTCATTGATCTCCTGACTATCTTCCTGTTTTTCATCTATACTTCGAAGTCCCGTTTCTTTATACGTGTTATGTGTTCTAGGTGTATAAGTCGGTAAGGGAACATCAACATTCCGTTTAAATACAGCAACAAAAAAACCATTACATAGATCAACTTCAGGCCTTGCATAAATGCATTTCTTTTTACAATTACTGTCCTCTGAACTGTAGTTTATCCAATCCTTTTTAAGTAACTTCTTAATAGATACAAGCTTATATGCATTTCCAATATTTGAAAGAACCTCATCTATTACATCTTCGTTCTCTTCACGATTTATTGAACAAGTACTATAAACGACTCTTTTTACAGATGGAAAGTTTAAAAGAGCATGTCGCAGAAGAAATACTTGAAATGCTTGTAAATTTTTAAGGCGTTCTGATTCATATATACCATCTCTGTTACCAATTTTTGGTCTGTCAATCATACCTGAATCATAACATTAAGAATTAAACAATTTGATATGAATGTAGGTTTTTAATTAAACACTCGAAATTATTACCTGAACCAGAACAACTTGGATCAACTAAGATGTATTCAACATCTGGACACAGTTTTTGATCGAGGCTCAATGCATCATTATTTATGGCTGCAGCGCAATAAGAATTTGTTTCCGCTAGCTTCTCACATAGCGTTTGATATCTTCTTTTTTCAATTTCAACAGCATAAATTTTTCTAGTAATGGTAAATCATTTGATTATCAAATAAAATATGTAATATTGTAAATAATTGCATGGCACAATAAGCTATACCCCTGATTTTTTAATATAGCAGCCAAGTGTGAAGTTTTCATTCCTGGAGCTGCACACATATCCAAAACAACAGAACCAATTGGTGGATTTAAGAGATACGATGGGAGACAACTTGCCTGAGATAAATATAAGAACAAGTACAATTAAGTTGAAGTATTATGCATAGTTGTAAAAAAAAAAGATATAGGTAATACCTTATCTTGCAAAATTATTTCTCCAAGTTTATAACTTGCATAATTAAAAAATGATGTACCAGGTGGAAAAACAAGTAATTCTGGTATGTGATAATCTTGAGTAAAATAAGGATCCGATAAATTTGATAATAGTTTCAAATAAGATGAATAATCTGTATATTCACTAAGTAAAGACCATCCCTCATTTTGAAAATTCCTTATTGCATCATCAATTGATAATAACAAAGTATTGACACGAACATATCTTGGTTTTATTACTGAAAAAAATATGAAACAAAATGCCATAATTGCAATTTTGTATAATTTTAAGGAATTTTAACATATTACATTAAAAACACTCATAAACTATAATTGATTCGCATTTATTTTCATTTCCATGATTTTTGAAATCTTGTTTCTTTATGAGCATAAAATGTTGGTATAACAATTAATGTATATAATACGAAACATGATAAATAATACATAAGAAAGTTTTAGTTTTATATTTTACACGTATAAATTGTGGCATAAAAGTTTGATTATAATCGATTTTATTTTTGTACAGATGTATTTTTATTCAAGGATATGTTATCACTCTTCTTTTGTATGTACATTTTTTTGCAATGTGTTTGTATTAGTACTGGTAGTATCAGTACTATCAATACTGATATCTAATTCATCATCTGGCTCATGGAAAGCTTTATATACATAACAAAATATTATTAAATGTACGGTGATAACAGCAGCTGTAACAGATACACAGTTTGTAGCGAATCTGTCTGTATGAAATTGAGTGTTCATAATATGTTGCACACCAAAAAATGCTGCAAAAGGTAACGTAAACATTGCAGTACTGTACAAAAATAATGTCGCCAACGTATTAACTAGACTCATAGTTAGTGTATTAATATTATTTAACAGTTTGATGACTAGTCCTTTGTTCAGTTTGAAGTTGCGAAAACGCGTTTTTTCTCAAAGGTTTCCAACCCTTAATAAAATTATTTAAGGTACTCCAACTTGCACGACTTATAATCACGTCAATGTTGAAATATGTCCCAGTTCTGCAAAAAACATGCACTTACAATAATAACAAAAATCTAAGAATTTTTACCTTTCTTTCTAGGTATATCCATATCAGATATGTTAATATTCTTTAACCCATTGCGTAAAGAACTTTCGTAAGCTAATACAGTATCAACAGGTTTAGCACCCGCAGTTAACTTCTGTTTTCCCCAAATAAGTTCTGTTATTAAAACTCTTGCTAACCATGGATCTAAACGTGGTTCATTTGTAAGTATCTTGGTTTCAATAATAAGTTGATTTAATTGATCGGTTTTTTGTAATGTGTTTAGGGTTAAAGCATACAGTCCAGATACGTTCTATGCAAAACAGGTTTGAAACTTATAATGAGACCAAAGATAAAATTCTTTATTGATCAATGTAGCGTGTGTTATTTACTTACAGGATGTTTTTTCGAAAAAACTAATGATTTAAGACTAGCACCATTCTCCTGAACATCCTGTACTATTTTCGAAGCAATTTTATAAAGTCTTGGAACTTTTACAGAATGCACAAATCCGTTGGACATGTTATTTTTAACGTTGTCATGAGCCTCAAGAAATGCCTTATCAAGTAAGCCAGTACCTTTATTTAATAATGTATAATTTTTGTTTATCTTCTATTCACCGCCCAAGCCTTTTCAACAAAACGTGATTCCACTGTTTGCTAATACCACAGTATATACAGTAGTGCAACTCTCTCGATTTTATGTTGGCCAAAATAGAGATACTAGCGACATAACCATTTAACGGCGATAGATGTAATTAAAATGCTTTTACTCGTGGCGTGGAGAGTACACACTAAACACGCGTTTATTCTATGTTTTTCTAACTCGAAGCAATTAAAACACCACGTGCTTTATCTTACCTTCTCGTTACTTTCTGTCTCTAACCTCTAAGTACTGACTTGGCGATTAAGCGTACACGCGGTACTGTCAAGCTATTATAAATAAATGTAAACCAAAACAGAAGTATTTCTATTATTTTAATAAGCATAATATAATTATTTTATATTTATGATTTTCAGATGACTCTAAAAAGTTTTCCAAGAGGGGGTGAGAAACGTAAAAGTATAACTACAGGGCAGGTAAGTTTCTGTTACCGTTATAAAGTTTTGATTATAACGGAGACTAAATAAGTATATTTTTATAGCTGTTTCATAAAAATACAGAGCAGAAGAAAAAAAGAAAAAATAAGGATAAGAAGAAACTTACTAAAGCGAGTGAAACAGAATTTAATTTTGCTGCCCATGTAGCAGAACGCTTATCAAATGCAACATTATGTGAAGGACTAGTAGTCTTGGGAAGAGTTTGTGAAGTTAAAGAATATGATTTAATTGTTTCGTTACCAGGTGGACTAAATGGTCAGTTACGAGTAACTGATATTAGCAAATCATATACCGATTTATTACAAAATATAATCAAGACAGAAGAAGACACATTATGTGAATTTAAACCTTTATCAGAATTATATAGTGTAGGAGAGTATGTCGTGTGTTATGTTAAAAGTACTCAAGCTGAAGGAAAGTGGAACATAAATCTGTCTCTAGAACCACACTTAATAAACAAGAATGTTGATACTAATTATTTAACTAATGGTGTAAGACTAGCTTGCTGTGTAAGCAGTACAGAGGACCATGGATATATTATGGATACAGGTATTCCAAATGTAAGAGCATTTATATCCAACAAAGATGTTGATGCGGATAAAAAATACTGTAAGTACTATCAACTGTTGAATTACATTCATTTTTTTCTCCATAATGCTACCAGAGTTTTAATTATATATTAACATTGTGATTTTTATTAGTTCCAGGTAAACAACTGTTTTGTAGCATCAAAGAAATACAAACAGCAAACAACATTTCCACCATTAATTTGTCAGCCAAACAGAAATTGGTTGGAAAAGTTATTAACCATGATATAGAGTCATTAGATGTTTTGATGCCTGGAACAAGAGTTCCATTATATGTAAAAAAGATTTTATCTAATGGATTACAAGTATCGTATGGCAAAGAAAATATTGGTTATATAAATCGAATTTACATGGATAAAGATTTGTCCTTTTACACAGAAGATATGATGATAAATGGAACATTAATGTATATTATACCAACAATAAAGTTTGGATATTTTAGTTTAATCACAAACAAAAGACCAGAAGCAGAAGGACAAACTGCCAGTTTAAGTAGAGGAGACATTGTGGAAAAAGCCGCTGTATTATTTAGAGAATCTAATGGTATAGTTTTAAGATTAGGTTTAGGTATAAGAGGATTTGTATCCTTGCACAGAACCGGCATTAACTTCGATAACGTAGCTACTAAATTTACTCCAGACTCTGTACATAAGTGTAGAGTATTATTCTACAATTGGATGGAAAAGATTTATGTCTGCACTATGCAGCGAGATGCATTACACGAAAAGCATTTTACGGGTTCCGATATTTCTATAGGTGATGTACTAGATGTACAAATCCTACGTATTAATACTGACAAAAATTTCGTAACTGTAAACGTAGGAAAAATTACTGGAACCGTTGCTGCAGAACATATATCCGATTTTGGTTCAGATGCCATGAGTAAACTAAAAGTTGGTCAATGGGTTAAAGCCAGAGTTTTAAATATAAATGAAGAAAGAAATAAAATACAATTTACATTGAAAGAATCATTAATAAAAAGTGATTTACCCATTTTGTTTAATATTCATGATGCAAAATGTGGCTCAAGGCATCATGGTACTATTGTTCAGATTAATAAAAATGGTTTATTAATACGATTTTTCGGAGAAGTGAGGGGTTGGCTTCCATGTATTTACTTGGATAAAAACACTGCTTCTGTAAATTGGAATTATTCAGTAGGTCAAACAATTGCAACATACATAGAAAGTGTGAATGAAAATGAAGGAAAAATGAAATTGAATTTAACTAGTAACACCGTTGTAAAAAAGAAAACTGAATTCTTCATTGGAGAAATGGTAGAAGGAAATGTAATAGAAGCTTCTACCGAAGGAATACGTTTACAAATTAAGGATAAAGATGGATATCCTCAAACAGGATTTTTACCAGCAGGTCATATGGCACCATGCATCGAAGTTGCTAGACTGTTAGCATCAAAATGTATTCCTGGAGATGCTATGTCTGCTTTAGTATTTGCTACTGAACCAACTTTATTATTAAGCAGAACTTTCTTGTCGGATGAAAAACACAGAGAATTTAAACGACTTCAGGTTGGAGATTCTATACCAACCTCGGTTAAAGACATTGCACAAGATGGTGCCAGAGTCGTACTACCTATTAAAGATTATAAAAAATATGGATTTGTACCATATAATAAAATTTCCAATCTTCATATGATGTATACAAATCAGATGTTGTTTGCAAAGATTACTAATATTAATAAAAAGGAAGAACAATTAAGTTTAACTATGTCATTGGAGAAATTATGGATGGAAGAAGAGGAAGGTCTAAAGATTATGTCATCCATAGATCTTCTTAATCTTTACTTTAATAAAATTAAAGAATTAGGAAGTAATCATTATTATAAAGGCAGGCCAATATCAACTGCAAGCATAGGACAGTTGGTTACTGGAACAGTAGATAAAATTACAAATCATGGTCTTATATTAAAATTGCAAAACAATTTGCAAGGTACAGTACACAAGAATCATTATACTGGAGATGTGAAAGTAGGTGATAAAATATCTGGAAAAATTTTGTGGGTTAATTATGTGCATGAACTGGTTGATGTAACTTTACTACCAACTATTGCAAATAGTATTAGTTCAAATCAAAAAACAAAACTTCTACCTGAGACTTTATTACGTGGAGAAATTGTAATGATCACACAATGGTTTATTTTAGTATTATTGAAAGGAAAAGGCATGTTAGTAGCTCTACCTGCACGTCGTCATGTGAATGACTTACAGCCAGACTTAAGGCCATATACACTTTTCTCTCGTATTAGGTGTTATGTTGCCTCGGGTAAAAATGTATGTGATGTTTTACCTATCTGTGTACTAAAATCTGCATTTGAAGTATCAAAAAAAGCAGCACTGTCAAAAGTAATAAAAATGCAAGCTAGTTTGAAAAAATCACCTGAAATGGTAAAGTTCAACCAAGCTGATAAAACTCAAAATCAGGTAAAAATAAAGAAAGATGCTTCTGATACAAATGATACTGAACAATTACATAAAAATCAATTGCCCAAGAAAAGAAAAATTGAAGAAGAGACTGCTACATCTGAAAATAAAAAATTGAAAAAGAAAACTAAAAATCTTGATGCTACAAGTTTTAATGAAAGTAATGACAGTAAAGATGAGACCAGTAATAAGAAGAATGCAACGGAAACTAATACAAATGTATTGAGTATACCACAATGTGGTTTTTACTGGGATGCAGTACCAGATTCAAAATTAGCTGCTGATACCCCAACATCCAGTGATAGTGAAGATGATATTGAAGAACAAAAAAAGCCAAAAGTGAAAAAGTTAAGTGCAGCTCAACGTAGGGAACAAGAACGTCAAAAAGAACGCGAAATTAGAGAGCGTGAAGAAGCTTTAGCAAGTAACCAAATGCCAAATACAGTTGACCAATTTGATAGATTGGTGTTAGCAAGCCCGGATAGCTCATTAGTTTGGTTACAGTATATGGCCTATCATTTACAAGCAACAGAAATAGAGAAAGCAAGAGCAGTAGCAAGAAGAGCTATAAAAACAATAAACTTTAGGGAAGAAGATGAGAAATTAAATGTCTGGAATGCGTGGTTAAACTTGGAATCTAAATTTGGTACACCTGAAACTCTGAATGATGTTTTTCAAGAAGCTATTAGGACTAATGATGCTTTAAAGATATATGCTCACATGTTGACAGTTCATGTTGAAGCAGGACGACAATTAGAATTAGAAAAATTAGTTAATACATTTATTAGAAAATTTAAACAAAATCCACAAGTATGGACAGATTGTGGAACTGCATTACTGAAAATAGGATTGAAAGATAAATCAAGACAGATAATGCAACGTGCTTTACAATCTTTGCCATCGTCAGATCGTAAGTAAATATTATGTATTCAGTTAAATTTATTTGTAACATTTTCTAAGTTTTTTTTTTTGTTTCCAAATATGTAGATATAAATATAATGGTACGTTTTGCAAATCTTGAAAATCAATTTGGGGACAAGGAAAGATCACAGACATTGTTTGAACAAATTCTGAGTTCGTATCCTAAACGTGTTGATGTATGGTCATCTTACGTAGACTCCTTGGTGAAGTCAGAAGAAATTCATATTGCTAGGTAAAATTCTTGTTTACTTTGAATCATAATAAAATCTAAAAAATGCTTATGTATTGATGTATATTTATAAATTT
Organism: Odynerus spinipes; assembly: GCA_032403825.1. Classification (NCBI taxonomy): domain Eukaryota; kingdom Metazoa; phylum Arthropoda; class Insecta; order Hymenoptera; family Vespidae; genus Odynerus; species Odynerus spinipes. The sequence continues at coordinate 2,042,693 of JAIFRP010000038.1, read as the reverse complement.
ACAGAAAAGTGTTAGAGAGAGCAATAGTTCAAAATCTACCACCAAAGAAAATGAAAACACTTTTCAAAAAGTTCATTTCATTTGAAGAAAAACATGGTACACCAGAAGATGTACAACATGTACAACACATGGCTGCAGAGTACATAGAAAACCAATGTGGTGAAAATATAAATTGATTGTTTTAGCAACATCTAAAGCATCATTTTACTGTATAAAAAAGAAGAAATAAGACCAGTTTATGACTCTATTGGAACCCCAATTGTAGTTATTTACCAGTTTTTTTATTATCGCGAAAGAAGGTTTCAACATAATTAAAAAACTAAATTGTATGACAGGCTTGTGTGCGAAAAAACTAACGATCTGAATAAATCGATCATCAACTCTTTATTACCATGTCGTAAATTTAAGTAAATAAATTTGAATTAACGGTGTCGATTAAAATTTATGAATTACATATAACAAAGTTCGTGCCGTTACGAATATTCTATATATATCTATAAATATTTTATATCCTCTCGAATTTAAGATAACGCATAGGCTAAAATCACACTTTTCGTTGTTGAAAAATATACTTTGAACAGGCCACTCTTTCAAAGGACACAGACCAAACGCCATTTTGGCTACTCTTCCTAAAGGCTGATTTACATTTCATAAAACGCATTATAAAGAAACATCGAGGCGAAAAAACATTTAAGGTAACTACTTTTAAAATTATAACATATATTTTGTTTAATATAATGAAATTTTATAATAATTTTGACCATCGATGATTATTCAAGAGTAAAGTGAAACAATTGCATGCTGTATTTAATTCATGTGCGTCCACCATATTATTTCGTTTCCCTTCCTTTGCGTTTGCGTTGACGTTAGTTCCTGGCACGCTGAATGTTTCATTAAAGTTTACGATAAAGTATTTTCTGCGTTGATAATTTATGGAGAGAAGTTAGTTACTGTTAAAATTCCTTAAAAATTCATGTTTATTAGGTGTAAATCAAAACGCACGTAAGTGAAGTGCAGTTATAAACGTTGAGACTCTTTGAGTCTCACAATCCAAGTATGCAGGTGCAAGAAGTGGAAGGTACGGACGGTAAGTAGAACTCTCACCTGTTTCTTTTTTTTTCTACATAACGCTTTAAAGTTTATAAAACGCTTGTATTATATCAAATTTCTTAAAATTCAATATTATTATATTTACTCGAAAACAACTTACTAATAGTCTCAAATTTCATATCACACCTAACCTCATTTCATTGTGCTGTTACAACAGAGCCCGATATTCAAAAACTATGATATTTAACAAATGATAAATCAAAATCACATTTGTTTGCAGGTTCACCATGGAACAATTCCAGTGGTTGCGAGGAAGAACGCAAACCAAATCAAAAGGAGGGTAAAAAATCTAATGTGTTGCCATTATGGGGTAACGAAAGAACTATGAATTTGAATCCACTGATATTGACAAATATACAGTCTTCGCATTATTTCAAAGTGAATTTATATGAATTGAAGACGTATCATGAAGTAATAGATGAGATTTATTACAAAGTATCGCATTTGGAGCCATGGGAAAAAGGCAGCAGAAAAACAGCAGGCCAAACTGGCATGTGTGGAGGCGTGAGTATGTTTTCCTTTCAAAACGTCGTTGTTATTTTATGTTATTAAGGTATTTATTGAACTAAGTTAAAAACCATAATGGGATGTTCTTATATAAGCAAAAAAAAAATCATAATGTCAGTATTTTGAGGAACCTAGACATTAATTGAAATAATAACCAAATTTTGCAAGGTCAATACCTGCATTGAGCAGCATTAGAAACAGGTCATGTTTCATACAAATTTTTAATATGACATATCAGATATAGATGCAATGTATATTGCATCAACATTGAAATTATAATATCCAAGATTATAATAACCAAGCAGTTCTAGTTTGAACAACAAGCAACACTTAATACAACACTTATTGCAGAGTAGCGTGTTCTTGGTTGATATGTTATATTATAATACGAATGCGATTAACTGATATAGTGGGTGTAAATTTAGCGGTTCATGCAGGTACGAGGCGTGGGTGCTGGCGGTATCGTTTCAACGGCTTATTGCCTCCTATATAAACTGTTCACACTGAGGTTAACCAGAAAACAATTGAACGGTCTAATTAATCATCCAGATTCACCATATATCCGTGCCTTGGGCTTTATGTATATCAGGTAGCTAATTTTCAATGTATAATTGGAATAAAAACTTGATTATCCAGCATGCACTTCTCTGGGGTCTTTTGCAATCGAGCTATTATCGTTAGTAGGTCGCAATTATTCCTTCTATTATGATACAACTATGACATACTGTGCTGAGTACAAATATCAATAGTTAAAAGGATGCAAAGGTATCAATACCGAAGAGCTTTTAATTTTATGGAAATCATAAAACAGAGCAACTAATAGTTACGTTCCAGCTGAGGACTTAAGAATGGTATGAGCCAAGTTAATTTAAACTTGTTAAAAAATATTGTTTTTTTGGATGGCATTTATTTAGAAAGACAGTTCATTTTTAAAGTTTTATCTGAAATTATTTGAGATTGTTATCTTTTGTCTTATCCTTAACCTCAGCAGATTAAACAAAATTCAAATTAGTTTGGATAATCGAGTCAATATTGCATTTATTCTTGGATACTATTATTTTCTCGATACACTTTATAAAAAAAAGAAATTAATTGTGACAGATACACTCAACCACCAGCTGATTTGTTCAGTTGGTACAGCGATTATTTGGAAGATGAAGAAGAAGTTGATGTAAAAGCAGGAGGTGGACAAGTGATGAAAATGGGTGATATTTTAAAACAATTTTTAACAAAATTAGAATGGTTTTCCACGCTCTTTCCAAGAATACCTGTACCTATACAAAAGGAATTAGAACATCGTTTAGCAGAGAGATTTCCTCAACAAACTATTAATGCTCGTAATGCAAAACCACCTATCACATTGAACAGTCATGGTAAATACAGTAATAACAGCACTAGTAGTCGAAAGGATAATGGAAATGTTATTAGAAATCAACAACCACGTCATATCCCAGACAACGAAGCTGTATGGGGAGAAGCAGAAAGAGCGAGTCACTGGCGAGCCAGGTGCGTCTACGTGGTATGAATACAATCACGTTACTAATTTTTAGTAGATAAATTAATTGAATATTGCAAATATATTGTATGTTTTCACGAATAAGCATCTTCGATCTTCGTTTCCAAATATTATATCGATACTTTTATATAATAGCTACTTAAAGGATGATGTTGTTTTATTGTAAATATTGACATATATGCTAACTTTCAACAATAGTACCAAATAGAATATAAAATTTAAAAGGTGTTTAACATGTCGCATCAATACTTCCTTCCGAACGTGTTATAGATCTGACGAGGATCGTAAGGATAAATACAGAGAACGAGAGAGAGACCGAGAAAGGGATCGAGATGGAGATAGAGAGAGGATTAGAGAACGGGAAAGAGACAGAGCCCGTGAACGAGATCGTGAAAGAGATGGACATTTCAGGCATTCGAGTAGTCGTGATAGAAGTCGAAGATCGAGGGATTACAGAAGTCGTAGTAGAGACAGGTCGCACAGAGATAGGAGCAGGGACCGTCATCGTGATAAGGATCGACATCGAAGCAGGTCATTTTAAAAAAGCGAAATTTCTTTTTTTTATGGCAAAACTCATATTAACATCATAAAATAAATTTATTACAGGAGAGGTTCGCCATTCGACTACACTGCGGCGCTCGCTCGTGAGAAAGAAAGACAACGAAGAGAATGAACATAACACGTAAATTTGCAAAAAAAAAAGAAAAAGAAAACAAAACAAGAAACACATACGCTCTGACGCGCACGTATGTATGTACGTTTGTATGGTGTTATGTATGATAGCATGCATGTGAAAACGCGCTCGCGCGCGTATGTACGTCCATCCGCATGTATGTACATATATATATATATATATATATATGCGTGTGCCTGCCGTATGTGTGCGTGCGTGCGTGTGTAACAAATGTCCTCTTGTATAAATGTAATCATGAAAATGAACACGATTTAGAGCCGAGCCGAGCCATCTTTAGAGCAACATCCAACAAGAAAATAGTATGATCTGAAATAATATTCAAAATTTGATCCAACTATATGCAATATGTAGTTTCCATGTTTTTATAAAATAAATTCATGAGCACATATATCATTTTTATTGTTTTAATCCAAGTATCGAAGAAAAATCGATAAATTTAATCCAGGAAAGTCAGTATTTGAAGATCACGCGAATTCCTGATTATTACGTAAACATAATTACTAAAGAGCTACCAATGGATCTGTAAGCCTCAACTTGTGAATCGTTCTGTAAAGTTTCAAAAGAAATATGCAACGTAAGTAACTAAAGTTTTGACTTATTTTTACATTAAGTATGTGACTTGTTTACCGAGAAATTTCGCTGTATCTTCTACCATAATTTTTTCTTGACTTTATCCAATCAGCATCAGATAAAAGCGAATCTTTTGTCCAAAATCCAATTTCTTGTGCTTCAGTAGCTGGTATTCTATAGATATTCGTAGGTCCAACCGGTTTCCATAAACCTTTCTTTTTTTGCAAGTACATACGTTCGTAACTTGCGTATGAGAAGCCATCAGCCGTACCCAGAATTGGATCAAGCTTGTTATAAACTTCGTTAAAACTTTTCGTTGCATTACGACGTAATCGTTCTTCTAGAATTTCTTTAATATTTGGCAATTTATCTGGTTCTCTATAAGCTACGAAGATTTTTAATTAAAAATACCGATGTCTTAGCGTTAATTTTTATTGAAATATTAGAACCATTTTACCATCGTTTAACATCTCGGTAAAATAATTGCCATAACCGGTTAAAGTGAGTCCAAACATCTCCATATTAAGATATTACGTATGTATGTACATACGTTGTATATGATAAAAAATCAAATATGTGTACCTGTGTACTAAAAAATTATATAAAAAAGATTAAAGTCTAATGAAATGTATAACTTCGTAAATCCCTAGTATCATTGCAACTGTTTTCTTTTAAACTTCTTTTGTCATTTAAGGAAATTTCATTCATTACAAAGAGTTCAAATACGAGGGAAACAAAAATCATATTCGTATTAAAATAAATGCTAGTAACCAGGTTATGGCTTAAGACCGCACATGCGCATCATGGCCAAAATATAAGAAGAAGAAGAAAATAAATGCAAAATTGTTTTCTTTATGTCGTGTATATATGGATATACTGGAGCTTGTGTCAACTAAGATTGGTATCCAGACATGAACTCAATATATATGAGGGAAGAGAAGGAAGGATATGCATAAGGGACTCAGAAATTTGTATGCTATGTAATAGCGGAAGAAAAGAATCGCTTTAATATATATTGTCTAATTGCACTCAATAACAATAAGGATGTATAAAAGAAGTCAGAAGAAAGGAATTTTTAGGAATGTTAATAGTTAAAAGTATAGAAGAAGCTAAGAATTTACTTTCTTTTTTACAGTCAGCGTTAAAAACAAGTATTTTATGCTTGGGAGAATAACTGGCAATACTAGATTTAAAGAAACATATAAGTACATATAAGTATAAAGAATTTAGGTTAGGGTTGTGAAAAGAGCTTTATTGAAAGTAAACAATTTAGTATAAGGTTAGCTAGTTTAGGTACAATAGGCAATTAAGCAGAAAAATAATGTATTGTATAAGGATTATATATAATAATAAGACTACCTTATTGTAACAGGCAAAAGACTTGTAGTACAATTATAATAATAAATAATAAAATTAATATTCTTATGAAACAATATAAAATCATGTTTTTTTTTACAAACACAGAGTTCTTATATTAAATAAATTACAAAAATAGTAACATCGATTAATGCAAAAGGGATAAATGAACATACAAGTAGATATAAACATCTTTAAAATTGTGCGTTCATGAAAATTTCATGTTCTTTTTTGTCATAAAAAAGAATTGAATGTGTTTTGATTGTTTATCTTTGAGCAAGGTTCTATTAACGAATTGCTCTATTGATTCAGAAAGAAGAACTGCATGGTTATTGCAAACATGTCGCTATCTCTATTAATATTTATGGTTTTTTTTTGCTTACAATACCAGATTCAGAAAACTATGTTATTTATAGATTATTCATAGTCTGTGTCGAATCTGTCGTCATGTCCCCATCCTTTGTTCTTACTGTTGTGCTTTAATGATGGTGGATTTGTAAAAGGTTTTGAGTGATTCTTAGAGTTTTTCTCTGTATTACTTGCCCCAGGCCCACGTATTGCTCTAGGGACAATATTTTCTGTAATACAATCCTTTTTATTGGTATTCATTACCGCATTATCTCTTGATTCACAAGTGTCATCTTTAACTGCTGCTTCTTGTTTAGTATTTCCTTCTTCTTGTAGACTTTTTATACCTAAAAACTAAATTTTTAAGTAACATTCCATTTTTTATTTTATTGAAAATATTACGCTTGCAATAAAATATAAAATTAACAAGTACTACCATCATCATTTTCAGCATTGGTAAGATCCTTCTCGTGTCTTTGAATATATATCAAAACTGTTGGACTAAGATGCGATGTATAATAATCATATAAATTTGCAGGTAAGGAGTTTAATGGTTGATTAGCTAAATCAATGATTAATAACAACATTCCTTTGGCAGAAACAGATAGGGCGTTATTCATAAGTGTTTTCCTTACATTTAACATAAATTGATCTATTTCAGTTTGATGTGTTTTATAAATTTTTTGAAGATTAATAATAACCTTGAAGGAGAGAAAAAGATATAAGACATTTTTCATGTACTACTCATATCATTAATATTTTGTTAATATATTTAGTTAATATATGGAATAATTTTAAAACCTGTGTAGTAACTAGTTCAATGTCTTCCTCGGTGGCTGTCTCTAGCGACATGTTCCAATAATCAAGTAATGATAGTTGTAATACTTTTAGAGGAAGACCTGATACTAATGCCATGTGATAAAAAAGCTCTCCATGTAAAGATGCCACATTTCTAAATAATATACTACTTTCTTTTCTAATTTCTTCTCTTCCTGAAAACATATTGTACAAACATTGTTTATAATTTAAAAATAAATAAATAGCATAGATTTGGAATTTTGACAAAGAATATACTTTCATAATCAGATTGTAAAGCACGTAGCAGTAGATATCGCATATTCTGGTTTTCATCAACCTCGATAGAAGAAAATGTCTTATTGCTGAATAATTTCGCCAACTTTATGCCAAAAATTTTATCTTCCAGAGCACATTTATATAGCTTATCGAACATGGACCTAAAGCATTTTACATGTAGTTAAAAGATATAACAAAAATGTGTACTTCGAGTTTCATAAAAGAGAATGAATACTTTAATGTTTCTTTATGCTTTGTAGTATCAACGAGAGAAACTATTTCACTGATTTGATCTGCTAGTATTGATTCATTTATAGCAAGATTATTTATTCTTTCGATAATATCATTGTATATTGACTGATTGTTTTTGCACGATACAATGCCTCCTGGTCTTCTTAATGGAGCATCAAGTTCCTTAGAACTTCCGCGTGATCGACCACGACCATAGGATATCATCTTTGAATTGTTGGAAAACGTACTGCGATACTATATATTCTAAAAAAATTATTAAAAACAAATTATACGTTAAATATTAGTATAATTGTAACGTTCTATATTATAACCTCTTTATGTGCTTTCAATTATATTTACCAAACGATCGAAACTTTCCAAATATACTTTATAGTGTATATAGAAATAATGATATTAATGCGTATCCACAATTATCTTTAAGTACACTATAAATCACTTCAGACTTTGAATCGCGTAATTTGAAATGATTTGTACACCACTATGCATTCACCAAATGTGTACTTAGTTTGCAATCACAGACAGGGTTCTTTTTTATTAGTGAATGGTTTTATATCTTTATGCGTTACTTACAGAAGCGCGGTGGTTACCGACACATCCTTCTCTGTCGATAAAATAAATAATTTTGGTCAAATTTGCAATATGCAAATTTTTTAACGCAAGTACGAGTAAATTTATTTTTTATAGTGTAATTGTTTTACTTATATTTATATTGAAGTTACAATAACAATTTTTCGCCTATACAACTATATAGATATTACAGCGGAATTTACCCTATCTATTATACTACCCTGGATCGATATCGATAAGAAAAAAGTTTATAAAGGTTTTTTGTTTGTTTTAATGTGGAGGAAATCTTTAATGACACATTGAAAACATTTATACACATATGTATATATATATATATATATATATAAAATTTGTTTAATTGATTTAGAATACTTCGTGCATGTATATAGGAACTTTGAGACTACGCAAAAGTTTCACAATCAATGCTTGGGCTCTACAACATGACCAACGAATAAAGGAGTGAAACCCTCCTGTCTACCATTTGAATCGGCCGGGCCTTTCCTTCCAATGCTGTAGTAAAAGGGTCGGTCGACTTTGAATTCTTCAGGATAAACGAGAGAGAGTGTAACTACGGCCACCGCTGCAACAGATTTGTATAATCACAATACGGGATGTCAGGGTAACAAATACATATATGTATATATAATAACGAAACGTCGAGTAAACGATGAAGCAGTACCTATGTAAAATTATTTATGTGGAGAAACGAATACTCTAAAGCATGGAAAAAAGGATATAATTCGATTGCATGCAATATGTTTCAAAAAGAGACATGTATTTATTTTTACACGTGTACATGTGCAGATATATATATATATATATACATATATGTATGTATATATTATTAATTGTGCAAGCACAAATACGTTTGTATACATACATCACATACCGGATGACAAATGAAGATTTAAGGGAAGATAGAAGAATTTTATTAATAATTTACAAAACAAAATTCACTATTCATAAAGAGTTATAAACATTAGCTGTGTGGCTCGATGACATGACCCGTGAATAAGGGCAATGCGTTGCTGATAGCATTTTCATCGTTTCTGGTTACTTTGACGATAGAATAGAAAAATGGACGGTTGACGATAAATGCCGGCTTGTAAACTAAAGTCTTCACCAACAGGATTACCGCTGGAACAGAGCGTTGAGTAACAGAGAAGTATTCATGCAATTTAACATATATCCCGCCACAGTTATGCTCGTTAATTATTTACATTGTCGGTAAAATGTGGTTAAACGGAACGACGAGACAATATACAAACATTGATTTGACAAGTTAAGTAATACGAATACGAAGGACAATTAATAAAATAAAATAAAGCGAACGATGCGATTTAATTACAAGTGATTACTCGTTAAAAAATGTTAGTATAATCAAATATGTACATATACGAGTTATTAAAACAACAACGATTGCTACCTTTGTCTCGTACTGAGTCAGGTTCATGTATATGTGAATAACGCATGATGGTAAAGCATTGAGTAATAATTTCAGTATGATCAAAGATCTTAGTAAATAATGATCATATTCAAGACGGGAACTAATGGAACCAAGATTTCTATTCTTCGAATACCTATCTCTATATTTATTTAAAATTAATTAAAATGTTTCATCGTTGTTCTCAGAGTCTGCAGAGAAAAAGCAATGAATGGTATAAAATTACGTCAATATATATATAATATAAAATTAGGTTCGACAGATCATTTCTTCATGGACGATCTCTAAATATACAATAATGTATTTAACAAATTTCAAGTAGAATTATTTTTCTTGATATCACACAACAGACATTCGTGATACTCGCTTGCGTCACTCCCGTAGAATTAATTGTTATTCGATAAGTCAGATATATGCCCCGTAAATAGTACTGCTTCTACTTCGGTAGGCTTGAAAAATCCCCATCGTTTACCAGCTTCGTCTTGGGGTTTGCTTTTGATTATATTATAGTAGAAGGGATGATCGGCGTTAAAAACTGGTCTTGGCGGTGGCTGGTACAATGCGCTTGTGTAAGTTGCGGTTATAGCTGTGAAAATATCATTGATTTATCTTCTTATGTGATGCACGCTAAATATTTATAAGGCGCGTCCTCATTGTTATGTGTAAATACATATAATATATATATATTTACAAGAGACGCACACACACACACACTCATACACACACTCATACATTTTCATATCAACACTAATGATTTTATTAATGGTATGTATGATCGAAGGATTATACGTAATAGCATAATTACATATAGTAAGTATAATAAATAGTATATGGGAACGAACGATCGATCAACATTTCCATCGGAATTTCCAAACTTTCCCTTAACGCGTTGCCGCACACTTTTAATTTGACGATCGTGCTCAGAAACATATTTTTTTCAATTTTTTTGTGACTGCGTCAGTTTGAAGTTCACGCTTTCAAAACTCTCGACGGTTATAGCCGTTATTTGCGGCAACGTGTTAACAAAATGCCTGGAAGAAATGTATCGCTTAGATCTTCGTCACCAGAAGCAATTGATCATAAACTTGAATCACTTTGCTATACAAGCAGTTGTTATCGTGTCGTGAAAAAAAAAGAAAGGAAATGTTGCATAAATCATTATATAAGCAATTATATTTAGAATATTTAAAACGAATCTATAATGTTTTTCGTGAAAATAATTATCGAATTAAAAATTAAGGATTTGGATCGATGACGTGTCCTTCAAACAATGGTGTCACGCCCATACTAGTTCTTCGATCTTCTATATGGACGATACTATAGAAAAATGGACGGTCGACCGCAAAGTTTTGTGGGATCGTTATACTCGCTAATACTGCAATTACTCCTGAAACAAATTCTCGATTGACGAAGTTTCCATACAAAAATTCTTCATTTCTCATCCTCCGTGTGCAAAATATGTATTTATAACAATATCATTTTGGACTGGTGGAATTGTATTATTTTGCGACAGAACTCGAATACGACAGAACTCGTATAAAGTATTGTTAAAGAAGCAGCAAGTATTGTTAGAATAGAAATGATCGAATACGTGTTAAATAGAATTTTACAAAGAGAAGAATGCATCATGCATGTTTAAAGCTGAAATAGTGAAAGCGATAAGATAAGAAAAGAATTTTTGATTTCTCGCTCCTCGAACGATGATTTTGTCATGTAAGTTTTTATACGATCGAATTATTCGAAATTGTTTAAATTTAGGTGTGACGGTCGTCACTGTTCTCCTATCCATTGATGCATCGTAGTCTTAAACCAGATCTCTGGATCGATACGGAAGATAATCTATTATAGAAAGGATAATCAACGCGAACGACCAGTGGAGACGGTGATGGGAACGGGAACACTCCATAAGAGTTTTAGGGCTAGCACAGATAGCAACGTGTACGTGTCTGAGTATATTTCGCGACAATCTAGAGCAGTGGTTCTTAACAGGTGTTTTACGAAACACTGGTGTCCTGTGAATTTGTTATAAGAGGTTCCGAAAAATTTTATTAGATACGTAATCTGTAATCAGGGTTTGGCGTCTTTGTGTAAGAATTTATAAGACGCCTTAAAATTATTGTTATCATAATATTTAACATTGATTAATTATTTGTTAATAATTGCGCAATTCAACTTGTTAATAATTGCGCAATTCAACTTGTCTAATATGATTCTAGCCTAATTGAAATTAAAAATAGGTATAATTTAAATAAATAAAACAGAAATATTTAAATGCATTTAAGTTCACTCATGCATCCGAAGAGTCCCCGTCATTGGGACCCTTGGCATCAAGCGTCTCTACATATGTCTTGCTGTTATAGTTTTTAATAATAGGTATAGTCATGCATATTTTTATTGTTAGTTTTATATCCTTAGTAATTTCAGTATTCCGCAAATTTGTATTATAATTAAAAGTGCTATGTGTTTTTCAAAAGGTTAAGGACCACTGGTCTGGAGGATATCGCATGTAACGCATAACAAGAGCAGTCCTTTCCTTTTCATGCCGATGGTTCCGTCATGTGTGCAGTGAACATTTCAACTTCCATATTGGAGAATCCATCCGTTTTAATGATACTCAAGTGAAAGGGACGATCAATGTTGAAAATTATTGGTGATGGTGGCCTTCCGATGGACAGGGTTTCATTGATTATCACAGCTGTTAAAATCGATTATCGATTCATATATTCGTATTGACACATACGTTTTATAAATCATGTTTCGTCGATTCTTTTTACTTCTTGTGCGATCGTATCTATGCGGAAACATAGCATACTCAAAGAAATATAGCATCGTTATTACTATGTGACTCCAAAATGGACTTGGATCATGGTTCGAGGAGAAATGATCTTCAGTTAGCACGTACTTCTTCACGTAATAATGATCCTTAACGTTATTATCAACATCTTCGATTACACTATCTAAGAGCTGCGTTGTGTTAAGTTCTTCCTTTGGATGATAAGCCGTGCAAAAAGAAAGCCTAAGCCACATTAGTGGGAGACACGAATGTGAATTACATTGCAAATAGCAATGTCGATAATTAAAAGGAAGAGACGCGACTTTTGATGTAATCTTAAATTCGTTCTTCGGAAAATCTTGATAGAAGAGATCAGGAGACACTTGATCTTGGTTTCATCGTTTTACTGGGACAATATTTAAAAGCGACGATTATCACTTTAGTAACCCTAGATAATTAAACATTCGTCTAGTGGTCTACCGAGCATGCCTCTTTTGCAAATTCGAGATATTTTCAAGACTGTAAACGTTAATTTTGAATATTTCTCTACTTTGTAATTAAGAACTAATAATACATTTCTTAATTTGTACTAATTTGTTTGAAATAAGTGAAGGAAATATAAAAATATACATGTTGTTGATGCGTAGTCTATGAGTCGAATGATTAATCACACAGTAACACTGATTAAAGTTTAATTTTCTAGGGTTAATAAATTAATAATCGTCAAGTGGATAAGTAGTTTATTTTTGAAAAACTAATCAACGTGTCGAGTCGATCTCTCTTGATATAGACTAGAAAGTTGCGGATCCAACGAATAACGTAAGATCCTGGATTCTGTGTCGGATTGCAAAGTGGAAAGGCCTGTCCACTTGGAATGTTACTTTGCGTGGAACACCGGGAGATATTCCTACAACTATGGTACCTAAAACAGCGATTGTAAGAAGTAAGTACGACGATCAATCGTAATGCCGCGATTTTTTAAGGAAGGAACCGAACGTAGCATTTTTTTAGACGTTTATACAAAAGCAAAAGCAAGTTATACTAAATTCAGAAACGTCAATGAATCGTGAGGATAGAAAGAAGATGTTCCGTTGGAAGAGTCGCCTAGTTCGTTGCAAATTTAGGTACGAAATATTACAAGAATATAATCTGAGAAGCGAATAGTGCAGAGAAATATAAATGCCAATGGCCAATGGGATCTATTTCATCAGCTATTACAGCTATTTTCATTTTCAGCCAGTTTCGGGACTACGCTAACTTAGGCAAACTTGGAAGAAAAGAAAAATAGCTATAAATTTATTAATAGGAACTAGTTTTTACTATTTTCCTATATCGCGTTTTCACTTCTCGTATTTTGTAGAGATATACCGTTCATGTACCATTTTCCTCTAAAAGAACAACGATACATTTATCATTATCTAACAGGATTTCACTTATATTCCGGCGTTTCTACTTTAGCGACGAACAAGGTAACGTCATCTTTCTGTATTATAGCTAAGAACGGTTTGTTTGCAAAAACTTCGACTGGATCGGGTGTTCCAAATCTGTCTTCGAGGGCAGAACCTGAAACAGTATTAAATTTGGCTAATATCGAGAGCCAAAAGGAAAAAAAGGAAAACTTGGTTAATCTATCCGTCACCAGTGAAAAACCTGAAACGGTATCTTCTTCCAATAATCAAAAAACTCCTTTAAATAAAAACACCTGTTAATTTTCAAACCAACTCATTAGGCTAGCATGATGTAACTGCCGATCAATCGTCAATGCTGATAAAAATAAACGCGTATATCACGAAACATGTCATTAAGTTCTTTTTACGAAGGATAAGGCTTTGCTCAAATATACGAAGAGCGATAGATACGAGAATGATGCCAAAAAATTGATTTATTTATTATCGGTCGTCGACGTTATGTATTTCCTTATTCTATCGATTCATTTTGACTCGGCTGGGTTTTTGACTCGAGCGATAAACATTGGCATGTTTTTGCCTTGAATCACAGCTAAGAATGGTCTGTCAAATCGAACAAAGATTTTGTCTCCAGGCAATCCGTTCTTATTGGCAATACTAACACCTGAAACAACATCAAAGTTTGCCGATGTTCCCTAAGAGAGATAAAAAGAGGGAGAGGAAGAGGAAAACGCAAAAATCTTCTGAATTACACTCAATCGATATACGATCCATCACCCACCGATAGGAACTCTTGAACACTACCCTCAAAAAAATCTATGTAATTGAGCACTGACGATACTCTCAGCAAGTTCATCGAATTCTTCTTCGATGGCAAGCCTCCGACTCA
>JAIFRP010000038.1:2015350-2028163 GCA_032403825.1 Odynerus spinipes | reverse complement strand
AAACAACACGCTACGTCACAAACAAGCTGATCGCCTAACAAGAATGAATATCGTCGAATGAATTCGATCTCATCTAGATCGTTGCGTATGTTCGAATCGTTTGCGTCGATCATTCCACAGGCGCGGTGCTCGTACAGTAGACGCTTTCCGTTGATCGAGGAAAGACTCGTTTTGCTGCTATCGCGTCAACTTGATCTCGTCGGACCAGATACGTGACGTGATCTATTTGGTCAACTAATGGTATGTTATGCTAAGAGGGTAATAACCTTGGATGAAGCTTTCAAACGGGAAGAAAGAAGGAAAGAAGGAAAGAGAGAAGAAAAGAGAAGAAAAGAAAATTGATATGCAATAAGCGGTGTACGTATTTCGGGAGATAAGAAGGTACCTAACGCTTTGAAGGTAAATTGTGATCAAAATGAAATTATTGTTATACTATATAAGTAAACGAACCACACAGAAAGCTTTAGATATTACCAATATAAAATTGGGTTGGTACGATTTGGGAAAAAATCGTTAAACATGTAGAACACATAAAATCGCATAACGCACTAGTACGCGTGTACGTGCGCCAAGGAAATTCTGAGAAAGTGTAAGAGCGACAAACGTAAGAGAAAAGATAGAATCGAGTGTTCGTTCTACTTGTGAATTATTATGTATGAAGTTATAATGTAATTTATGTTGGTCGTTTCTCAGAACTTCGTTAGAAGCGAAAAAGAATCACACGACAATAAACATGTACAAGAAAAATATAAAATATTAAGCAGAAGGGACGAAGTATCGATAAACGAATCGTTACGACGTTTCAACGTATTCGTAACGAATCGTTGGGTTCGACGTTACTCAAGTTTCGTCGTATCGATGTACTTGGTCTACCTTCGTTTGAAATATAAATGCAAAAGCGAAAAGCGAGCGAAAGTACTTACCGGTGGCTGCAGCTGCTTCGCTACCTTCCTCGTTCACTTCGATGAAAGCCTTTTGTACAACGGCACTGATGAAAACACCAGCGTCAGAAATACCGGAAAAGTCGGCGGACGTTTGACTGAAGGCCTTTTTAAGTCCCAGCTAAAGACACAAATGATATCCGAGTTTAAATCTTTCTTATTTTATCTTTCACGTGCTACTATTACACGACATATACTACATACATGTTTGAGATGGTCAGTAAGTACAAGGGACGACTCGATCGTGAATTTGGGCAATTGTAGTGAAACTTCGGTGTTGTATCCTTTCCTGATGAGTTCGGCGAGGTCTGCTTGCGCCAACTTCCGTTCTAATTCTGGTAATCCGTCAATTTCGTCTGGCAAGATGATGACCATGCTCAATTCCCTGCCCTGAAGAAAGAAGAAAAGACATTTTTTTTCTTGACTCGGCTCGACTCAACACACGAGAGTACACTCTCCTATATTACGTTACATACCTCGTAGGGGATTTCGATGAGACTAGCCTTCAACTCAGGGAGGTTAGCGTATTTGAAGTGTCCAACCTTGTGCATGGTGGGTACATCTACGGTCTTGGTCTTGGTGGCGTGGAAGGGTTTCGGCTCGGTCAGTTTAGCATCGAATTTGTGTAACCAATTACCCTTGAAGTAGACGGCATTGACGAGGACCATAGCGGTACCGCCACTTATACTATCTATGAAGAAATAAATGTGTTTAGATTGATACACAGGGAATACATAGAGAAAGAAAAGCTTTTACTGCGAAGTAAACTAACCAGGTTCAATGAGGTCCTTGATGCGGTGGTTAGTCTGTTCTTCGCACCATTGGTTAATAGTGGCGGCTGCCTTAGCAGTGTTAGAAAAGTCCAAAGATTCAGAAGTCGAACGGAAGGCCGATTGAGTCAGTTGTTGGTAGCTCGGTTTAACGGAGAAGTTCTTGTTAACGAAGGCCTTGTTGGCGAGGCTCAATTGTACGGTTTTGACATTCTGCAGGATAGACGATTAAAATACTAAAGGACTCGTTTCGATCTCCGTTAGATCGGGTTAGGATGAACAGGCAGAAGAGTCTTACGTTAAAAATGTCGATAAGGTTTGAATATCCAATTCTACCGACGGACTCCTCTGGAAGATGAAGAACTTGTTCGAATTCTTTCTTGGTTTCTTCACGGGAACCATAACCGGCCATGGAAAGAACAATCGCGGCACTGAGAGGTGAGGTGATCAGGTTGCCAGGGTTGCTAGCGGCGATATCCTGATAACATTCGTCAAATAATTAGACACGTTCCCTTCGAATGTAAGCGATATTTTAAATTTATATCTATATATCGATATTCTCTTTTCCTTACTGCGTAAAACGCCGAAGAAAATTGGTTGATACCAGAGGTGACAGTCTGGACGGCTCTGTTGTCTGTTGGTATTGCCATGGCTGCTGAAAGGCAAACTGCCAAGATAAGGAATCCTTCTGTAAAAAGAAAATTTAATAAAATTAGTCTTCCTCTTCCTCCATTAGTTTAAACGTCCGAAAAATAGGTTACAGTGCGTGTTTATGTAACAAGTAAAACAAAATCCATTCGACTTCTTATTACTTTAAATAATAATTAAACTGACCGTTGTCGATCACCGTGTACCTTATCACAAAGTTATCATAAGTTATCAAAAGATTCGGAAGAATACATAATCCAATGACATAACTTTAATACAAAGATCATTTCAGATAAACGTAACAAATATAATACATTATACATGTAAACGGTAGATGTACGTGCTAACCAGAGAAACGAATGTATAGATAAACTCAAACGACCTAAGCGTTCAAGGTTTATCATAATGCAGACCGGAGTCCTCGCGTCGAGTAAATAATATTTTGCCGAAGGCAATTTCGTCGAACGCTGGACGAAATTGATTTCGAGGTACTGTCATGATGAAAAATCGAAACAAAGAGGAATCACTGAGACGACGTAATCGTGTGTACTTGCGTCGCGGACAGATAAGTTAAGCACAGCCATTATCCCTAATTTCTTTCCTCTAGAGTCACGTTGGGAAAACCCACCGAAGCGAGAAGGCGAAAGGTTTTAGTATAATAAACGTCATAACTAGTTTCTTCTTCTTCTTTTAATTAAAGCCATTAATATGACCCGAGAGGAACGAGTTTACAGATTTTTGTAGATATATACGTGTCTACGTATCTGTGTACATACGATTGACATTAACGCGACTCGATCTTGCGGATAGAGCAGATTGTCTCTCGTGCGGAAAAGAAAAATCCGTTTGCCGTAAGATATTTTCAACGTCGAACTCATGATCGATCATTTCGACGAGACGTCGTGTTAACGAGTAACGACACCCTGTCATCTTCTTTTTTTACCCGGATAACGATCATCGACATCGGTTCCAGAAGAATTAATTGGCGAAAATTTCTCTCGTTCTACCGAGAACGTCAATTATCTAGTTTAACGATCGTTTGTCAGTTATTCCTTACGAGAAGTATCGAGAAGTAAAAAAAAAAAAACATGTAACACATGAAAACGTTTATCAGACGATTTCGCTATCGATCTTTATTGCTCGTAATATCGGCTGGCGTTAAAAAATTGTATTCGTTCGATGGTGCAGACGTATGACATATGTGCATAGGTAGATATTGATAACGGAAGTAAACGATAGTAACTAGGAATGGTGTTCCATAATATCAATGGTCATGATTTCTCATTTGAAACATTCTTGTCACGAAATAATACGCGAGGAGATACATTGTGAACGTCGTTCAGTTAAGAAACTTTTTTTAAAAATAAAACCTTCATCTATGTGAAGGAAAGATATATAGATCTTCCATAGGAAGAAAAGAAGAAGTATAATAAAAGAAATTGAAAAGTGGACGAAAGAATGAAAGAGTCAAAGGGTCGTCTTGCGATACAAGTGAAAACTATACTCACGTGCACGCATCTTGATCTTTGTCGTCGATCGTCTCGGTTCGAATGACAAACGTTGACTAAGAAAGGAGTGCTCGGTAGGGGTATATAAAAGAGAACCGGCAACAAGGATCCTCAGGGAAGCCCCATGACGGAATCTAGCTGCGGAGGCTAGCGTCGCGAGGAGGAACCAATCCCGTGGCTCGGACAGTTACAAGACGAGCGAAGAGCAACCAAGTCGAGAGGAGAGGAGCCAGAGATAAGCCGAGCCGGGAATTATCTTCTTTTCAAATCCAACAATCTATCCCGACAGTCAGATCGACTTTTGACTGTCGACTCTCGACTTCCGACCCTGAATCGAGGGCCGTAAGGCCCACGGGCCTTGCTAAAAGGTCAAAGTCAGAATCACCAACGAGATGTTCTTTCTTTTTCTTTTTCTTCGGAGTACCGATCGTGAAATCAATTTCATCTTTTGAAAAGTAACTTTCTACGAAGAATACCGCGTGAACTTTTGTTCGTTATCTATCGACTTATATTTTTTATGCAAAAAATTATTCTCTCTTCGACGATTATACTCAATAACTTCGGTTCTTTTTTACTCAGCGAAAAATTCTGTTGAGAGATGATAAATTACCTTCTAAATGATAGAAAATACGAATAAAAACAAGAGAAGGAGGAATCGAACGTGCTGACGTTAATGACACTGACGTTACCGCATAATGATATCTTTCTCGAAAAATTTTATATTCCTTCTTCTCTTAACGTGTCAAAAGAAGAAAGAAAGAGAAAAAAGAAAGGAACACCACGTAAAATATTTATGGTGACGAATTCTGAATCAGAACGAATGGACATTTTAAACAATCCATATAACGAGTAAAAAAGAATCCGAGCTGACGCTCGTTTCTTGAAATTGGAATTAAAAAAATAGATTTGCAAAGACGACTTTGATATTATCCCGATTATTATATTCAAAATTTATGAAGAAAAGAACTCGATAGACGATCACCGTGTAAGATTGTAAGATAAGATCTTACATAAGGGAAACTACCGTGCATTTGTTCATGTACGGTAGTCATCGAACAAGTTCATATCTAAATTATTATATATTCATATCTCAATATTAATCCATTCTACTTGTTAAGAAATCTTAGACATTGTACCCTCACACTATAACGTAAATATGTTTAGAAGATTTCGATAGAAAGGATGTTATGAAATTGGCTGATATACGACAGGAAGTAAAAGTAGATTCGCGACAGATAAGAGGTACTCTCTCATTTTTCTTTGATTTTTGCTTAGATTAGCATTTGAGATAGATATGAAGAGAAACTCGAGATTGGTGTAAACATCAAGAATCCGTAGGGGAGAGATCCTAAAAGAAGATCGCCGGAGCAACCTACAGGTATGTAGATAAGGGAATACGTGGCATAGTATAATAGTATGGCGCATACATAGTTGCCATGCAAGCCAAGGTAATCGCATGAACGCGCATGAACGCGCATGAACGTTCATGAACGCAAAAGTCGACAGGAATATATTATATTAAGAGATACGCAGGTGCAGGTGCGGGCGTGAGTGTGAGTACACGTGCGTGCTGGATAATGAAAAAATATCGACGAGAATCCGTCCGTGACCTCGAAATTTTCCCCACCCATTTCAAACTTCTCTCCGTTCATCTCTCTTACACATGTCTCTCTGCTTTTTCCATTCGAACATATCGCCAACACTCTCTCTCTCTCTCTCTCTTGCTCCCTCTCTCATTCTATTTCTCTCTCTTCTCACTCTTGACATAACATCAGCCACGTCGCGTACTCGCGCGAGCGCGAGACGCCTCTCGTTGAGTCATCGGCAGTTGTGACTCGTGTCTTACCGAAATTTTCTAATGACAGGTTGCAAATTTATTCGCAAAGAAGCGATCAATACGAAGCAATATTTACCCAGTTGGTTCCGATAAGTACCTTTAATTTCTCTTGATATTCAAGTATTCACACTTCGAAGATTAATTCGTAGGTTTACCCGGATTTTTTTCTTTTTCGTACTGGCACTCAGGATTCCACTACTTCTTCGCGAGCTCTCGACACGAATGGTAAACGCGGCAGAATACAACCTTAACATTCGATGCCAGATATCGATACATATGGAGGACATAACTGTTACCGGGCCTAGTTGAGTTCGATCGGTATCTTAAAAGCGCGAAATTATAAAATATCGAAGCTTAAAGATCGGTAGAATATAGTTAGAATTTTTACGTTACTTTTATATTTTATAAATAATATAATTTACTGGATTTATTCGTGAAAATGTTGAATAATGCGCCTGGAGATAGACATCACTTCGTACTTTGATGATAATACAGAACGCAAGCGTTCTCCATCGGTAAAAAAAACTTTTGAAGCCCCTAGAATAGGCAAACGGTGTAAGGGAAAGAAATTTTTTATTAATAGATGGTGCTTGTTACCGGTAATATTTAATAATCGTGACGCAATTCCTATTTCCAGCGCGCTATTTGTTACTCCCAAATAATCATATAAAATCAACAAAAGAACGTACACCTGATTATTAATAGTCATAAAGGAAAAGACAAACAAATTGGTTATGCTCGATTTTTTGACGCCGTCCGTATATTTTAATATTTTCATTGTTTTTAAATGAAATCACATCCAAAGCAATAATCACGTATAATGAGGCAGATTAGGTAATCGTGCATGGAAATAAACTGTTTAAATGATCGATCGAATTTGATAACAAATCTTTGCCAATAGTTGGCATAGAAATTACTGAATTTTTTTCGTAATAACAGATTGTGGCAGCTGTGCATACAGTCGCGATTAGTATTATTGTATTATAATAACCCGTTTTATTTGCCGAGTTTCGATATAAAATAAGGATTCAGTTAGCATACCTAAAAATAAAAAACGCGCCACATGGACTGTCCCTTTCGATACGATCGTGTCTAAACGTATCGATAAGGCGATCTTCCGACAAACAACATGCTCGATATAATCTTCGATCAATAACTTTCTTTGTAATGATAAGACAAGATTAAACGCGCTGTGCATATTATACGTCCCGTGATAAAAATTTGGATTTCAAAGATATTACATCTAAATCTACAAATTCGAGCATCGATTAAAAATATATCAACTTTCCTTCTATGATTTTTATTTCCCTTTTCCTCAATGAGTCATCTCATTAGGACTTATGCGTATAGTGATTCGATGAATCAGTTGAAGTACATAATTTTATTTTAAGCGACAGGTACGAAGATTTCAATATGCGTGAATTAATGAAGATGATTTTAATTTTGTTAAGAATAAATTGTTAAATAACTCACCGAAGGAAGAAAGACTGTGTCTCTACCGAGTATATACCGTGCCTGAATCTAACTGGTAAACCCATCGAATGCGTAGGTATCATCGGCACTCTTCTACCGTAGACCTTCGATAAGATTATTTGTTAGAAGTTATTTCAGGCCAACGGTGGAAACACCTAAATTTAATCATTACGAATGGTAAGAAATTATTGCAAGGAAATCGCGATGTTGCTAACCAAACAAATTGTTATGAGAGATTCTAAAATTATGATCTTACCAACTTTTGCATTCGTTTTATCTCATACGTGTCGATAATCTACATCAATATTACATAAGAAATTAGGTTTCGTTGGTTATACCACCGAAAAATTAATTCCATTTATAATCAAAGCTAAAAAGTATTTTCTACTTGTAACGAATAATAATAAAATAACAAATATTTAGCTATAAATTACTTTTATCATAGTCATAGCTATATACAGCGGTTATCATGCATACCGTGATATGTCGAAGTACTCGATGATGAAATTCTCACGTCCTATCTTTTTCAGGCTCTTTCGAAATATCTTGGAGCAGTAGTTGCCCTTCGAAAGGTTTCTCTGTGATCGCAACATTTATCGTTGGGATATCCTTTCTTGCATAAATCGCAGCCACACATCGGTTCTCGCGGTGGATCGGGAAATGGTGAATTAGCTGGACAGGGAGCCTGCGTGGTTTCGCAACAGCATGGTTTGCAAGGATCCTGTTGATCCAAGAAAATCAATTAAAAAAAAGTTTCTTCGATCGGTGATTAACCCTTTCGCTGTGACGAAGTCGTGTAACAGACGGCAAATATTCAGTAACGATATAAACTGGACACCTATAGGTGTTTACAACAGCGAAAGAGTTAATGACTAACGAGAGTAAAGTCAGAGGAAAAAATATATGATCATCGGTGTGACCTGCTTTTTAATAAAACAACAAGGTGGCTCGCGAGGCGGACAGATTTGGCTAGGCGGTGTGTAATCCCGGCCATCAGAAGATGGCGGCTGAGATGAACCCCGATACGGATCATCCGTCCGAGATGAATCCTTCGATCGTTCATTTTCCTTCAATCGTTCATTTTCCTTCGATCGTTCATTTTCCTTCCATCGCTCATTTTCCTTCATTGCAGACGAATCTTCACCTCCGTGGATGTCTGACTTACTTCTCGACTTGCCTTTTCTCCAAGGGCACGAAGATTTTACTTGCACCGTGCTCCATTTAATACCTTCATTTACTAGTAATCATGAAAGCAAAAGTATTGGCAAGCTATATAGAGCGAATGCGAAAAAGATGAAAAAAATTTATTTCTTTACCACAGTTAAACATTCGATAAAAGACACTCGACGATGAACCGTCGTTCATGCTTGTCCTCGACTATCGTTGATGATTTCAATGATGATGGTGATAATGATGTTATTATTGCTTGAAATTTTAAGATGTTCTATACTCGCCGGAGTCCCATGTTGATAAAATAATACAGTTAATTTAATTTTTTGTAATAAGGGCCTAAAATGTAAGTGAATGAACGATCGATGTATCGATTATTTTATTCGATCGGAATGATCATCTTCTTTTCTTATCATCGATACGAAATGAAGAATATATAAATTCACATCGGATCTTTTTTGTTTTCGTACGAAGTCAAAATTATTACGGATTATTCGATAATGCGTGTGTAATAACGTATAAGATATTTCTTTTTTTATGCATTACAAAAGTAGATTTGTAAATAACGTACCTATCATGAATCTAGAAATTTCGTGGAAAAAATTTAATTAATAATACATTAAACAATTTTCAACCGCTAAGAATATTCACTGAGAATATATAAATAGAAAAAAAATGCATCTCATATATGTATGATAAAACATGATACATATTTAAAAGTCCCTCCAGCGTTCTTCTCGAGTACTATTAAGAATACGTCGCAAGTGAAACACCAGTGGTCGCCAGTAGTTAAAAGTTTAAGCCAATCAAAAAACAGTACGAAATTATTCTTTCTTGACATTTCAAATTGTTGTACTTAACCTTCTTTCGCAGTGTAACATGACGTTCCTTCGGTAGAGCATTTATTTTTTCGCACGGTTTTTTATATTTTTGTTAAATAAAATAAAGATACAAGATGACAGGTCAAAACGATTTCAGTATGGAGCTAGATCCGGAGACTAAAATGCATTGTACGTTATACTTGTTTAAAAATGTACAAAACACTGCCGAAATAAGGAGAAAGGTTGTCTCCGGCGATTTCGCTTGTTGTATATTAAAACCTACGTACATAGTAGACCCATTTCAGGTTATAATAGCTGCAAATAAAGCAATTCTCAATGAAAAGTCAAATCAATTAATTACGAAAAGTAAATTTACAGAAATACTATTCTATCTTTCAATGACTAAAAATATATCAAGATCATTAGCAGATTTTGGAGTAAGCGACGATGATAAAAATATATTGGTGGTAACGATTCACAAAGCGAATGAACAAGAATCTACTTTGAAAAGAATTGTCGAAGTTGTCAAAGGAGAGAAGGTCTCATTGGAGGAATTGAAAGAGTTGACAAATTTGGAGCTTGCAAGAAAATATTATAAAATCGATAAAGAGGAGCTGAATGTTTCCAATTTTATTGATTCTGTTATATCTAAAATGGCATGTAAAGATTTTTCTTCGTCGAAGGCATAGCAGTGATTGAAAAACGATAAGAACATAGAAGAAGTACAATTAATCAAACTGAAGAGAATATGAAACAGCAAAAAGAAAATACCAAGAATAAAATATTATATACCGACTGAAACAAGTTAATATTTTATTTAATTCTTTCTACCTGAGAAAACTAAATGATTCTGTATTAAGCACACAGTGAAATAAATATCATATTTAACTGAAATCACAATTTTATGAATCATGCCCATTCAATAATGCTACATTTTTAGCAACTATACACTCTACTTTATTTTTTCTGTGCTCAAGTAAAATCTTGAATAATGATTTTAACTTCGATCATATCGATACGATCATATTGCATCGTTGATTTTCCACAGATTTCATCGAACCTACAATCCGGCTATGACAAAACATCTTCGTCCTCTCTGCAAAGAACATAAAAGTGTAATAAATTTTGTTTTTTTCAATATGCCTTTGTACAATGGACACCCAACACACTGAAATTAACTTATAAGTTTCATTACAGTCGTGATATAACATGGCTGTAAATGGGCAGTTACTAAATAAAGAAAGCAGGATAATGTATGTTAGTTGGAAATATTTGTTGCTTTTTCTTTTATTCACTCATAAATAAGGCCAAAGATGCGTAGAAAACAATCATAATATCTGCAAGGATACAGGATGAATCAAATCCTGTAGAAGTAAAAAGTAAGTTAAAGAGAACACCTTCAAAGAGCACACAACATTTGTAAAATATGGAGACTTCGTTAGGAGTACCTTGGTAGATTGCACATTTCACATATTGAAAACTCTGCTGCGTTGATAAAAGTGCAATGAGGACAAGTCCATAATTCTCGGTCGTTGGACGAATTCGCAGTTGCTTCCGTACCAACTGCTACACCAGCAGTAGTTGCAGGCATAGAAGATGATGCCCGCATTGTACCAGTACTAAATGACGCTTGTGGAATTTGCGATGAAGAAGCAGCAGTTGCTGATATTAATTCTTCCACTGTTGCCCAATGTTCTGAACGTGCCCACTCCATGGCCTTTTGCTTATCTTTATTACGTACAGCTTCCAACAATGGCATCATATGATCCTTAAAATTGGTTAAATGAAAAAAAAATTACCAATTTGCAATAACACATGGGATTATGGAACAGGTAGGAGATAACTGACGATACTTCATACGTACCTTCATTGGTAACATATCCATAGTAGTGATAAATAAAAGCAAGTGAAAATCTGAAATGGCTTCTAAAAATTGAGTAGAATTAAACTGCCGCATATAAGTGCAGAGGGAACGAAATTCTTGAACTTGTCCATCGATCAATCTGAAATTGAGTGTTACTCAAATAATTGTATGTAAATAAACCCTTATATATTTTCAGGATGATATAGGTATACCTGTTTTCAATAAGAAATGGAGTAATATTGTCGCTTGCATAAAAAGTGAATTGAGGACTAAGCGGCGTGGATGCAGGTACATCCACTAGTAAATATTCCACTGGCAATGGTCTTGCTAGTCTCGGTACTTCATTACCATAGCTGTCCTTCTCCTAAACAGAAATAGTACAAAATTATTATTATTATTTTTTTTTGAGTTAATATATTGTCATAGTTTGTAAAAGATTGAAAAACTGGAAACAACGGAGGTATTTCAGGTAAAACATTTGATTTAATAAAAATTTTATTGAAGGTTTATTGCAAAGGTAATTGAGCGGGAAACATTTTAAATAGATCGCAAGGGCAACATAAACGCGCATGCACGAAATGAAAGATAGAAAGAGATAAACATATAAGAGAAATGCCGATAGTGTCGCCGCACCGTGAGAAATTGTCGAAATAAGTTGGAAGAATACCGGAAGCTGATTGGTCGATTCTATGTGAAAGGAAGAACAAGGATAGGAAAGGAGAGAGGTGGAAAGGAAGTGAGAAAAGGAGAGCGAGCGAGCGAGAGAGAGAGAGAGAGAGAGAGAAAGAGAGAGAGCGAGCAACAGCGTACGCGGAGGAGTGCTTGGCTGTGGTGTGTGCGGGTGTATGTGCGGTCGGTCGGTCGGTCGTCGCCGCCATGCTAGTGGTTAGTTTAGTGAACCAAACATCATGATGTGGCAAAACGTTCTCACAAGCTAAAAGCTGGAGCAACGCCGCGTTAACCGGCGCGCCGTCGTTATGTTATCCACAGTAACTCACGACGTTCGATAAAAAGCGTAAACATTGTTACACGCGAAAAAGTACAAACAAACAAGCAAGCAAAAAATATCCCCACGACTGGAGTCCCACGACGACGACGACGACGACCACGACGAAAACGACAACGATAATAGCGACGGCGACGGCGACGACAACGACGACGACACGACGAAGACGACTAAGACGTTAACGCAAGGAAAACGTACGAACAGCGGTAATACCTAAACGACGACTACGACAACAACACAACGACCACGAGGAGAAAAACGGCGGCAGCGGTGGCGACGACGACGACGACCGCGACAACGACAGCAACTCGTTCGTGTTTTTACCTTCGCGAGTGGAGCTCCTCGCTACGTCAGTCCCGATGTAAATTAAAGTCTTATCGTACGTGCCAGAGTAGTATCGTTACGCGAAGATATAATCAAGCTCGCAACGATATACCTCGGGAGTGACGAGTGCCAACGATCAGCCTCCATCGCGCGGTAAGGAGACGATCAAGAGCGTATACACGGTACGGAGCATTTAGATGATTCTAATAGAAGAGACACTCTCTGAGAAAGTCTACCTTCTTACGAGTACTGTGCCTTCTCTCTCTTTTTATTCTCTCTCTCTCTCTCTTTCTTTCTCTGTTTTCTCCCTCCTCGTTCTGCATGTACATGTATGACAAGAATAAGAAGGTAGTGGTAGAAGAGTGGTGGTGAACGTATACATCTCTACGTAAGCGGGAAAGCAAGATGGCGCGCAAGGGCGCGTAAAACAGACAAGCAGAGAGAGAGAGAG
>JAIFRP010000038.1:1981859-2001493 GCA_032403825.1 Odynerus spinipes | reverse complement strand
GGGGGTGTAGTAAAAATGACTGTACTATTTTCTTTTTTAAAAAAATGCTTCGACGGTGAGACGTAAGCGGAGCGTCGGATGACGCTTAACGTTACGTTAACACCAAGAATTCGTTGCGTCACCGTGCAAAAGGATTGAAGCGAATATTATCTCTCATGAATTTCGCTGTGTCTTCTCGCTCGACCCAGAAGGGGCGAACTGTAATAAGAATATCGCGAGCGAGAACGTGCGTAGCTATTTCCGCGTTAAGGAACTAGGTCGAAGGAACGACTATCCGGCTTTCAGCTTTTGGCTTTTAGCTTTTGGTTTTCTCGTGGCCTCGTCGAGGCCTCCTCGAGGCTTCCTAAGTGGTATTTCACTTTATTTTCGCGACGAGGGCGAGCTAATGCTTTGTAGAATCGCGTGTCCGTCGTCAACGTCCCGACGAAGATCGCTGTAGATCGCTTGACTTGTTTTTTTTTTTTTTTTATCGAATTCTCAGGTCGACACTTGGAGGGAGTATGGCATACGGGGATCGTCGCTTATGGCAGAGAATATTTCTTTGGTCCCGCTGGAATACAAAGCGTCAGGCCGGTAAGTATACCAGTTTACATTACGTACGTCAGTTTGTATTTTCTGCGTTAAATAATTGGCAGGATGCCTTTAATAAATAAGTATAAATAACTTTTGGTACGTCAATAAACATTTCATCTCCTTTGTCCGACGATTTTCGGTTGCGCACAACTTTTTGGAAAGACGAGGGATTTCTTGCGAATCTTGGACCAGCGGGTTGTAGTCGAGCTACAGTCTCTTTCTTTCTCTTGGATTTCTTAAGAACACGATGCATTGGCTCGTCGTTAACATGGAACGTAGTGTGAGGCGTCGTAGGGCCCGGTCGTAGTAACGACTCGTTAGTCTGGCCATATGATACGCTAGAGACGAGTGGGTACTAAATTTGGTCTGGTTGAGTCTAAAAATAAGTTTTGCTTTGCTCCACACACGCTCTCTCTCTCTCTCTTTCTCTCTCTCTTTCTCTCTCTCTTTCTCTCTATCTCTATCTCATGGCTCTTTCTCGTTCTATGTTTCATCGTCTTGACTCTACGGAGACGAAAGCCATCGGTAAGTTCGTCCATCTACGTCCGTACAAACTCGTTCCCACATAGTGCATAATTTCGTTTGTATCGCGTACCGAGTTTCTCAAAGCGTGCTTCGATCGAACATACGGTGCGAGTGCAAACGAACGTGGACGTACTTTGAAAAATGACCGAGTCATCGAGGAATAGATGATTGGTATCAAGGAGGAACGGTAAGGAAGCGGATCGAATTCCGAGCGTTCGAATGGATCGAAACGAAAGCGAGAGTAGTTTTCCTCTCGAAATTCGATCGAAATACGAGGTGATCGCGTTCGCGTGTGTAGAATTCTCTGTCGATAGTAAAACGAGAGACTGAACGAGTTTATCGTTCTTCAAAGTTTTTTCTCACGGTGTTTGTTCTTAATTTTAACGTTAATTGCATCGTGTGAACTACAATAAATCGGTGAGTAATCTTTTTAGCGCGATACCAAGGCGAGTCATCTTCTAAATAAATATTTGGAATGCAAATTTGATTTTATCATTTCACGAATGTCCGAGAGCAAAGAGATTTACTTGTACTACTACAATTCTTACCGGGTCATACGTCCAATTCAAAATGCACTTTCCTCGTCATCGTTCTTCAAATATTTTTTTCTCCGCTTTCTTCCGGCTTTCTCCACCGCTCGCTTTTCATTCCACAAACGCTGGCAGATCTAACGCGCGCGTTAGCAAATAGTTATTTTGAGCGTTTCACGTAGGGAAGCGTGAATTTGTCGTCGTTCTAAAATTACGTTTGCACTCTCTGGTGTATCCGAGAAAGAGAGAGAGAGAGAGAAAGAGAGAGAAAGAGAGTAGGGGATGAGAAAGAGAAGAGGAAAGATTCGTGGTGAATGCATCGAGAGACGAGGAGCCAGTTCGAGAAATTGACATTGACGGAACTTTCAACCAGTCGTCTTTCTTTTATCGAAGATCGAGAATATTTGTAAAGAGTTTACCGATAATTGCAGGGTGGTACCGACTTACGCGAGCCACAAAAAGTCGAGAAGATCGGTGAAACCTACCTACCATATTCGGTCTTCTTGGAGTATATCAACGGTCTAGGAACGTCCACTTTCGCGTGAGTGTTCTACGATTGTGATCATAAAAAATAGTGAAGAGGGTCGAAAAAGAAAACGAAGAAAATACTTTACGAATCTTTTCAGGCCGGGCACGTACAATCTCTTCAGGCATAATTGCAACAGTTTCACGGAAGAAGTGAGCAACTTTCTGGCGGGAACGGGCATTCCTAAGTACATACTTGATCTTCCAGAAGAAATATTACAAACGTGAGTTACATCGTAGAATAAATTGTTTTTATATATTTTACATAAATCGGTAAACGTTGTCTATGAAACCACTAGGCCCATCGGACAAACGCTAGAACCTTTAATAGAAACCTTAAGTAGCAACGCGAACGCAGGTTTCACGGTAGGACAACGATTCGTAGAAGCAAGGATTCAAAGAGAAGCTTCTCCGGAGTATCAGCTTTTGAATACCGCGATCGAGGAGGCAAGGTAAGATTTTCTATTCTCTTCGTTATTTTTATCGACTAAAAAAAAATGTATTCGTTCAAACGAAAATTCATATCGTTCACGCGAAAATCGCTAACTTTGTAAATTATTAATTATCGGTATGCGGTAGATTGAACTCGATCGCGTTAGAGGAGAGGAGAAACGTAATAAACGAAAAACTCGCTAAAAAGGATAGGAAAAAGAAGAAGAAGAAGAAGGAGAAGAAGGAAAAGAGAAGCAAAGACAGCACAGGAAGTGAGAGTAATAGCACAGGGCCGAGCAATTACGCGGACATGGCGGAAAGCGAGGGTGAGATTCTTTTTTATCTTCTACGCGATGAAGATATCGAATTACGGATCGGAATGGAAGAGGAGTATAATAATTTTAGGTGCGGTAAGCGAGATGCAAGCGACGAACGGTGGGACGACGGAAATGTTACCGTCCGACAGAGTGATGCAGATGGAAGAGGAAGAGAAACGGGAACAAGAAGAGAAGAAACGACAGCGCGATCCTCCCATAGTATTTAAAGACACAGTGGACGTCAAGGCGGAATTCGAGGCGTTAGTTAACTGTCTAGAAGGGAAACTGAGCGAAGAGGAGCGAACGTGTCTGGATGAACTTCGACAGTACGTTTTAGAGAACGAGGGTTCTTGGGCTTTAGGAGATAATTTCTTGAATTTCGTGGGTAAGTTCTCTTTCGATTTCGGACTCGAGAACATCGAGCTTATATATACCTCAATATGTGTAATATACGAGTGTATATGTATGTTCGTGTACAGGACGAATTCTTTACGACAAGTCGTTAGCTACCGAGGCGAGGGTTAGATTGTTAAACGTTCTCTCCGTGGCCGCTTTGAAGGACGACGTGATTCTTCTCTTGCATCAAGACAGAAGAGAGCACACTCTTATGAATTATGCCTACGATATAGATCGTCATGCCCCTGAGGAACAATTACCGCTCGCCGAATTTGTAAGTTTCTACTATAGTTTCGTGTATCCGAAAGATGAAGAGTTTGCAATTAAGAAATCATTCTTTTTATTCAGTTGGCGAACATGTTCGAGAATCTCAGCAGTTCGGAGTGGTTACTTTACATATCGGAATGGCAACATCAAAATCAGAGTATCAGTAACATAAGAGTGACGACTAAGGTCGCGGTCCACTCTTTGCTCTCGAATTCTTTCGAGTTGCAGACCCGGGGTGCGGCCATTATTCATAACTTAGCCTGCAAGGAGGTAAAAACTGTGGTCTGTATCCTTCCTGTCCTATTAACCGTATTTTCGCAATTCTAATAGAGTTACATGGTCGGTGATTAACAGAACATTGATTTTGTGTGAAAGAAGCGCGCTACAGTTAAACAGTAGTCACATTGTACGTAGCTTAGACGAAATTTATCATATACATTCACTGGGGAGAGGGATGAAGCAATTTTCAATCAGTGTACCGCGAGAATTTGTCAAACATTCAATATCCGACTATTCAGCCAGGGACATTGATCTCTTTTCTCTTGAGATTGTTAAATCAAAAGAATTATATTAATATATTATATTTTTGACGTGCTACAGAATGTTAATAATTAGTATATCTCTATCGTAAGATAAAAAAGGGCAGTTAGGGCTGCTTCTAGGCAAGCAAAGGACACGAGTTCTCGAATCCTAGCCCAGTCCACTCTTTTCACGAATCCTACACTATGAATATTCCATTTAAAGCTACTATAGCAGCGTCACGATATCGTCTCAGCTACGTCACCGTGCTTATTCCGATTTAACGCTAATCGCTAAACGAACGCTTTTACGCGCTTCCTTTTTTCTCGAAAGAGAATGGAAGAAACGCGACGTGTACACTGTTCCATCGAAGGAAGTGCTGCCTTCGTTAACGAAAGCCAGTTGTATGTACGTCCGCGTATATTCCAAGCAAGATCTTCGACTTAAAAAAATGAAATCTGATGTAACGCCTATAACGAACGAGCGCTGACG
Source organism: Odynerus spinipes (assembly GCA_032403825.1). Classification (NCBI taxonomy): domain Eukaryota; kingdom Metazoa; phylum Arthropoda; class Insecta; order Hymenoptera; family Vespidae; genus Odynerus; species Odynerus spinipes. The sequence goes on along the minus strand of JAIFRP010000038.1, from coordinate 1,996,917 downwards.
TTCTTTTCCGAAGCTATCGTCATTTTCATGAACGCTTTACTTTAGGCAACGATTGTAATACTTTAGAAACTTGGCGTGCTATTCTATTATGCGCATGATGCCAAACGTGTAGCTGTCTCGCGTAAGATAATACCTCGACGCTCGTATGTAAGCCTTCGTACACGCGTTGTTCGTATATACGTATGTATATATATGCGTTGCTGCGAACCAATTGAGATGATGGATACCTTTCCAGAGATCGGGTACTATTTTTTCAGAAAATGAACAAAAGCAAAAATCTACGGCGACTTTTACCAAAAGGCAGCATTTCCAAGGTACCTCCATATAAATTACATACGACGTGTAACCCGATTATTGCCGTGAGTCGTTTGTAATTACAAAAAAACAACAAAAATTGATCATATAAATCGACATTATCGGGTATTCGCGAGTGTACGAGACAACGTTCGAAAGGATCGCGATTGTACAAATCTTACTAACAACCTAACGATTCTCTGACTGCAATAATAACCGTAGGTGTTCGACGACGTCGCCGTGGAACTGACGATGGCCTTGCTGCAATATTTCAATGGAAGTCCTGCGGAAGAACAGCTCTACGCGTGTATGAAATCGCTGGCGCGTTTCGCACATATCAGTGGGCAAGATGTGCCGCAGTTGATACAGATGATCGGACCGGAGCCAAACAAATTTCGTGGAACTTCCGAAAGGGTCGACGAATTGATCGATCAGGTCAATAAGAAGCTACGTTGACGAATAACTTCCGATTCGTTCGAGTTCGAAGCCTTATGTATTCCAGATACGATGAAACATATGAGTGCTGACTGACGCTAAGATGAATTTTTACATAGAAATTTTATTTAAAGCATCTACGTGCTTTTATAATTATAATTATCATAATTATTATTAATGTTGTTATTATTATTATTACTATTATTATTATTATTATTATTATTATAAATTGTTATTACAAATTACTATTAAATAATTACTAATATTATTACGACTCGTATCGCCATTACTTTTAATACGATAATTAATATAAATCGATACCGTAAGTTTCTCTCCTCTGCATTTTTCATTAAAAATATTGAATAACGTGTTAGAAATCGTATGAATTGAAAACCAAGTTGAGAATCGCGACATGTCACGGACGTAATGTGCTCGTATAAATTGCTACCACCGGCACGTAGTACATACAATGATCTTTTTATACGTCTCTAGCATCTTTATCTTCTCCGTAGCCCGGTATTCGTGTTTTATTAAGCCCGTACGACAGCCGAGAGATCTTTAAACTTTATTTCCTAATCTTTCGATTTCGGGAAACATTGGGTAGTAAAGAGATTTCTAATATTGAGCTAGACAAACAGAGATGTACATTGTGTCATATACAATCTTACCGTCTCCTTCAAAATAACGAAACTAGGTAATCGTGTTAAAAACCGAACAAATAGAATTCTCTTAAATAACACCAATTATTGCGGTAACGTACTTGACAGAGAGAGAGAGAGAGAGAGAGAGAGAGAGAGAGAGAGAGAGAGAGAGAGAGAGAGAGAGAGATCGAAACGATCCTTTTCGTAACGGACTCGTGTACTTGCTTTCTTTTAGTCTATAAATATTATTATTAGTCGCGTAATCGCGAAAATGTGTGATCGGTGTAGGGTCAGTCTGGTTTCTATCTCAGAACAAACTATAAAATTTTCCTACAAAATTCTTGGATGACCATAAGAGACTTATATCGATACGAAATAATTTTTAGCCAATTCTCAAACGTATCTATCATAATTTATTAATTTTTAATGTGTACTTAGGCAAGTACGTATCAAAGCGTCACGTGACACAAATGGCACTATCGATTAATCCTTGATACTAAGTAAAAAACGGAGGATACAAAGATAGAATGACAGAGATCGCTGTAATTATTAGTCCAAGGTTTCTTTTCTCATTTCGAAAATCGTTATCAACGTGTCAATAAGAAGACTACAAGGAAAAAGAGAGGAGAGAGAGAGAGAGAGAGAGAGAGAGAGAGTAAACGAGCGTCACCCGTTCATTGGCAAGGAAGAAAAATGATATGCTCTGTCGCGAAAAAAAAACACGACGTTTACCTACAGCTTTACAACTAGATTCAACGATAACGGTTTGGGAGGCACGAACGATGCCTACTTGGAAAATGAGACGATTCGTATTTCCGCGGTCGGTGGATTCGCACTTCTGTGCCCGAATCGAGAGAGTCGTCGACTCGCGAATTGTTCGATAGCCGGAAATCGATCGAAACGTATCCTTCGTTTGAAATGCGTTAGTTCTTGTCGATCTCCTAATCTTTCGGGTATTTGTCGGTCGATACTATTTTTTAAGGACAATGTCAGTACTGACGGACAGGAAGAATTCCTTAGCGACGGAAGAGGCAAAGAAGAAGAGGAAGAAGAAGATTCGAGCGAATTTGAAGAGATACTTGTCGATAGCGCAATGGTTGCCGAAGTACAATCAATTTCAAGCCATATCCGATCTTATAGCCGGTATTACGATTGGACTCACCATGATACCGCAGAGTATCGCGTATGCTGCACTAGCCGGATTAACTGCTCAGGTACTGCTCCGTCTTCCTTATTTATAAAGAAGAAATGTTCTCGAGCATCTTGTAAATTCACAGTACGGCCTATATTCGTCTCTCCTCGGTGGTTTCATGTACACCATACTCGGAACCATAAGAGAAGTATCCATCGGACCTACCTCCTTGATGTCTCTCTTAACGATGGAATACACGCGCGACATGCCGGTAGACTTCGTCGTCCTTCTCACCCTGCTAGCTGGATGCGTTGAACTTATGATGGGCTTGCTCAATTTAGGCTGGTATCCCGAGAGTCTACCTTTTAACGTTCCGACGCTTCTCCCGAAGTAGACGACGGCCTTGATGGAAAGAAACATTTGTGTAGGCTTCTTGGTGGACTTCATCTCCATCCCCGTTACATCGGCGTTCACTTCGGCGGCAGCGATTATTATAATCGTCGCTCAAGTACAGGGTCTCTTAGGTCTGAGGTACAAGTCGTACAGCATGATCGATAACGTATATAAGGCATTTCAGAACATAGCGAACGTTAACCTGGCCGACGTAGCTCTCAGCTCATCCTGCATTGTTTTTCTCTTATTCTTTAGGGTAAGTCAGATCACTCAAGTATCGTCACCTGTCGAATCTTACGTATTAAACTTATTCCTGACAGAAATTGAAAGACCTCGGCAATGGGAGCAAGAATACAAAGACCAGGAAGATCTTGTGGTTTCTCTCGATCGCGCGTAACGCTCTTATCGTCTTGATAACGTCCACGATAGCGTTCAACTTGGCATCTCATGGATCTTCTCCGTTTACTCTCTCAGGTTTCTTGTAACGTCTTCGACATCGTTTATTGGGAAATCTGGAATCTCTGTTTATTTATGTTTATCGTACGATGCACATTTTGCAGGAAAAGTCAAACCCGGACTACCAGCTGTGGCTGTACCACCTTTTTCCTCGCAAATTGGGAATCGTACTTATACCTTCTTCGAGATGTGCTCCCATTATGGATCTGGCATATTTATGGTACCGCTTATTGCGGTCTTGACAAACGTGGCGATTGCAAAAGCATTCGGTATAAAGAGTATTATAATTTAGCGATATTCGATTCTCTATTTTACATGAAAGTAATAAGGGGCGTACTCTGATATTTCTGACTTTGATATATCATCGATTTCAGCTAGCGGTAGCTCGCTAAACGCGAAACAAGAGATGCTAACGCTCGGTGTTTGTAATATACTCGGAAGTTTTATCTCATCGATGCCAACTTGCGGAGCATTGACAAGAAGCGCCGTGAGTGCAGCCAGCGGTGTGCAAACACCCATGGCGGGTGTTTATACAGGTAGATCGTTATCGAATTATTTTATTTTTCTATCAAATCGAATTTTTTTATTTATTTTCGGTGATCTTATTTTTTCAGGAACCTTAACGTTGTTAGCGCTTAGCTTTCTAACACCTTACTTTTACTATATACCACGTGCAACGCTTGCGGCGGTATTAGTCGTCGCTGTTCTGTTTATGGTTGACTTACGGATATTCATAGTTCTTTGGAAGGGATCCAGTGAGCAATTTAATCTCTACGTTATTTAATGCTTAATTATTATTTGCATCTATCACCTCGAAATATTTATTTTTAATTGTTTCCAGAAAAAGATGCGATCGCGGCTATAACGACGTTCGTTGTTTGCATAGTTTGTAATATTGAAGTAGGACTTCTTCTTGGTGTAGCAATTAATATAATATTTTTACTGCATCCATCGGCTAGACCAAACATACGAACTATCGAATGCAAGGTAAAAAGAAGGGAAGTAGATTTTGTTGTAATATAAGAATGAAATTATAATATTCTTTAAATTTTATATACGATCGTAGACGGCCTTGGGAAATGAATATGTCGTGTTCAAATCCGAAGCAGGACTTTATTATCCTGCGGTAGATTTTCTTTCTAATAAACTGCAGACGGTAGCTTCGAAATGTGAGAGAAAAAAAGTACCATTGATCGTAGACTGTGAAAGATTCAGTGGTTTCGATTATACCGCCATAAAGGTACTTGACTAAACTTTAGTAGAATTTTATTATAATATTAAGTCTTGATTGTTTTACTCAAATTTTCTTTGTTTTTTTTTTTAGAGTATAGAAAGATTATCGAAACAATTGAATGCTCATGAACAAAGATTATGGCTGTTAAATGTTAAACCAGAAATTATACAAAGTATTTCAATAATGGCGGATGAAAAATATTTTATATTCATTGAAAATTCTGAAAAGGTACAATGCTTCGTAGACGAAATAAAAGGAACTACTGGTATGTATGCAGATAAAAGAACATCGATGCCCATATAATTGATTCTTCCCAAGTAAGCATTAAATTCTGTCTTCTTTATAAAGATGAAAATGTTGCTGACGAGGAAAGCGGATTGATGAATGATGTTGTAAAAGAAAATATAGAAACGGAAAACTGTACATGTTCCGACGAAATAGTCGAAAAGGGGAACAATAGTACAAAAGAATCTGAAGACGTTTTACCATACGAAAAAACTGCTCAAGAAGAAATTTCGGCAGGTGGATCATGCGCACAACTGAATAATCATCGAAATGAATAAATTATCAATAAATTATGTCATAGATGACACCATGATATTGTCTATTTACATAACAGATATTTATATAATTAATCAATGTCAAGAGAAATGTATATATTTATATAATTAATAAACGTCAGAAGAAATATTCTTCCGCTTTCTGATATTCTAGTATGAAAGCGCGTCAAAATTCTTTACGTTTTTTGCGCGAATTTGAAGACTGCGTCTATCTCTTCTCCTAGATGGCGCAGTTGAAAATGGCGCACATGGACGAAGCAATGCCAACTAACCTCGTGGCTGTTGTGCACCATGCAGTGTTATATTGTTATTTCTCTACTACCGTTAATAAATTAACAAGAAAACATCAGTGTTTCTTAAATATTATTATAAAATAGTGTCTATTACCAAGAAGTCCAATCATTTTAAATATGACTGAACATATCGAGTCAGAAAAGAAGCGTTTATTATCGTTGAAACGAAAGAAGGAAGCATTTAAAGAGAAGGAGCAATTTATTCGTGATGCATTAAAAAATGTGGTAAGTAATTAATTAATAGTCAAGTCGATAAATAAATATTAAAATAAATCTATGTAATCTCAATTATATTGAGATTATAATAAATATATAACCTCAATAAAGAAGTGTATATAACCTCAATTATATGCATGTCACTAATTTTCATAGGATAATAAAAAAGTTAACAATAAGATCGTATTTGATGATAACATCGAAGAAAGTATTGTTGTTGAAAAGAAAGAGAAAAAAAGGAAAACTTTATTTGATGACGACGAAGATAACAAGGAAGAAGTAATTTGGGACGATGAAGTTTTCGATAAAAAGAAAAATATGGATGAAAAGGTAGGTTCTTTACTGTGTGAAAATGTTATATGAATTTTATTAGCATAAAGCATATATATTGTAGTACATGAAATTGCAAGCGAGTTTTGGGAATGATTCTCGTTTTACTTTGGACGATCGTTTTATCGAAAAAGATAAAGAAGATGGAGAAAATGAGGAAGAAAATGGCGAATATGATTTACAAAAGGAAAAAGAATGGCAATTCAATATATTGGAAGATATTTTGGGTCAACCAATTGGAACAAACAAGCCTAAGGATCAAGAAACAATCAAGTAGGGATAAGAATATAAAATATACAAATTGGCATTATAATTTCAGATAATGAACATTGTTATGATAATTTTGTAGAAAGTATGCAATGATACGATATGATCCCACGGAAGATAAACACAGAGAATATGAACTAACGGCTGAACAAATTGAATCTAGTACAAAAGCTAAAAAGAAAAAGAAAAAAGTAGAAATACCTCTAGAAACTAATGAAAGCGATCCGGTTGAAGTATCAAAAGATGTATATTATTCGGTATCAAATACATTAACCAAAAGTTTAAAACAAGAAGGAGGATTCAGTTTATTAAAACTATATGGGAAGGAAGACGACAAAACCGGTACTGTTTTCTAACTTAGAATTAAAGCACACACTGACAATTATATAAGTTTGTTAAATAGAAATTCAGTTTCAGAAAATGTACAGAATGCGGCGATTGACACGGAAGTTAAGGAAGACATGCCTAAAAAGCAAAGAACATTTTTGAATTTCGACTCGAAGAATCCATTCAAATATGATTCGTCGGATGATGAGAATGAGCCCGAATCGAATGTTCAACAACTATTGAACCATAAACAAGAGGAGGAAACAAGTAATTTATTTGGAAAATATAGCGATAATTTGTTTTTTTCAAGCAACGATTCTCGTTTCAAAGGTACGTAAATATAACATTAGTATTTAGTTTGTTTTACAATTGATCATATGAATAATGCAATTTATCTTTGCTATAGATGCTTTAAATTTCTTTAAAAAGGAATCTGTGCCAAATAATGAATTTAAAAGCTTACGACGTGAATTAAAACAAATCGTTCGTACGAAAGTTCGTAAGAATGTTAGAAAAACTGAATGGTGGGGGAGTAAGCGAAAAATAAGAAAACCATCGTAAATTATATACCTTGTTTATTATCTAAAATTGAATAACATTACATTATATTACATTATTGAGTGTTGAATATTCTTTTTAAAGATAATCGTTGTTCTATGCTTAGTCGATAATACAGTTGGCGAGTGCCATCTTCCAGTAAGAAACTTGAGCCCCTACGTTAGGCAAACGTGTTATTTGATATCGAGTGTGTGTGTGTGTGTATGACGTGATGCCTATCTCCAGGATAGGTTCATAAAAGGATCTTAAATAAACAGGTCGCTTGTTTTTGGTTAAACAACTCTAAAAAGATTTTATAAAATATTTTTTATATATCAATTAAAATTTTCTTATTTCAAAGGAATGTACTAACATTACAAAAAAGAAAACAAAACATTCGTGATAATGAGAATCTTATAATATTATATTCATAAATTGGTATTTTTAAAATACCCTACGATACATTCTGTTTAATAAATCAAGGAAAAGATCTTGTAGTATGTCGTGTGATATTTGTTGTATGCGAGTAGTCAGCTGATTATATGTTTCCTTTTCGTATGTGGAGTAGATATTTGGTAAACCTATATCATCATATAGACATTTCACTAGTTTCACCTTTTCTGGATCTTTAGAACCATAGCATTCCTGTACAGCATTGAATATATAATTATCGTCATTAGTGGTGTTCTGGACATCTTAAATATATCTATAACTATATTCATAAACACATAGAACTTACTTCCAAAATTTGTCTTTGCTTCGCCGTGGCACGTTGCAAAGCAACGACTATCAGCCATGTGCATTTTCCTTCTTCTATATCGTTGCTGATTTTACCTCTAGCCTCTAGATCGCCGTAAGAATCAAGGAAATCATCTTGAATTTGATATAACCGACCCATATCGAATAAAATTGCTTCTTTATACTTTTCTAGGTTTCTCGTACCCGCCTGCATATTTGTAGAAATACACAAAAGCGAAACGAGGATATTGAAATTATGAAACGTATATTAATATTATACAATTTCTGCGTATACGTACTTACCAGATGCATAGCGAGCGAAAATGGTAATATATACATAAAATAGGCCGTCTTGTACTTAACTATAGCATTATATCGATCCATCGTGAATAGATCTAAATCTAACTTTTTTCCAGAATTAGTCGACAATAGATCTAAACATTGACCCAGTGTTTCCTTCCTGTTAATCTACATATTACGAACATGATGGCACTATTATATGGTAAGATGCATTGCATAAATTGAATAATTGTTGACTGTTATGTACCTCTTGGAACACATCCATTAATTTAACATAATAATCTTTTTCTTTAAAATGAGTATCAAGTAGGTGATACATAGCATTCTGTATCATCAGTGCATCATTTACGGCCGTTAAACCAATATCATTGTGAAGGTACCAACAAGGTTCCTTTCTTCGCATTAGAGATTTATCATAAATATCGTCCAACACCAATAAATGTGCTTCATTCTGTAAATGTTAAAGTATAAAGTGTAGTAGAGTAATTAATTGCTGGCAGTCGAGAAAAATAAATTTACGGACCATTTCTAAGCACCAGCCCAGTATACGTGCCAAGCGAAGGTTCTCTTCCGTTAACTGGTTAGGTGGTACTAGCATTTGATAAGTATTCACCAATGTTAATGCCCGCATTTGGCGTCCCTTAGGAACATTATACTGCAACACCTGGAGAAAGAACGTAGCTAATAATATTGCTAAATTTTAACTTACGTTATTCTAACTCTAAAAAGTTAGAGTTACCTTCTCCAACCATTTGATAGCCTCGGGTATATCAAGAGTATCATCCGTTTCTGTAAGATCACGGACAATATCAGGCCACAACGCCATTAGTTTGCGAGTTTCATCTGTGATTGACCACGTGGCTTGCGTCATTAGTGCGCTTATCGTTTTGAAAATGGATTTTATAATGTATTGTACAAATTTGTTTTTAAAGTAACTATTATATCACTTACGTTATAGACTATTCATAATTTATAACAAAAATTTAAACAATAATTTTACATATATATGTGTATGTAATAGCTTAAAAAATATACATATTATAACGTACACGTATATGTACAAAATACATAGAGTAAAAGTAGATACACACACATATATATGTATGTATATAGATAACGTGAAAATACGAAACGTTTTTTTGCACTTCATTTTCTCATTTTTATCGATAACAGTAGAAATATGAATATAGTTGCGGTGACAGCTCGAGTTTCGTGCAGAACATGTATTTTGTTCCAATGTAAATAACCATGTGACTTTTGATCGAATATACGATAACATATGTTCGTTACGTGGGTACTTTTCCCCTAAAAATATGTCGGACGATGAGGGAGAACGGAGGGCCAATTTGTCGGAAAAAGATAACGAAAGCGTGAGTTTTGATGACGAGATACAGTCGAGTTTATTAACGATAACCTTCGAAGAATGTTATCGAAGTTATTCGCATTGTTCGACGGAAATTTATTAAAACGTTGTATGAACAGAAACGAATAAATGACGTAGTAGTAGATCCAAATATAAGCGCATCTAAGACGATAATCTTGAAGGCGGTAACGCATCGTGGAACGCAGACAGTGATACAATGTGATCCATATTTGGCGAAGGAAGATTTTATCGATATGATTATTAAAGCGAGACTATAAAAATCGATGAGTTTTACGAGAAGACGAATAAAAATTAAAGAAAGTACCATAAAATCGTTACTTTATTGCTACACATATCGTTCGAAATATTGATCGATTGTTTATAAATTTTTGTCATTCACGAATGTTTATTCTTTAATGTTAATGACCTTGTTTGCATATCGATATGCGACCGGGTCAAATAAACTGTCTATATAAATGGGATCTCGTGGTCAATGTAATTCGTTTGAATGAAGTTCAAAAAAATTAAGAGGAAGCATCGGTCAGTTTCTTAATGAATTTTTACCAGTAATACTGGTCGACGCTGGACAATTACAATAATAGTGATCGATAAACGATAAAATGATAAAAAAATATAAGTAATCGCGCGATGGGGAAAAAGAAACGTTTTTTATGCGCAAACTCACCGAAAGGATCTTTGCGTGACATTATAGCACGATTCTCGTCCAATGATCTTTGCGAGTGTCGCAATTTCGACTTTTGGTTCTTTACGGTAAAATCCATTACCCCAAAAGGCAAAGAATGTCCTTCTTACACCAGTGGAGAGGGACATGTTGGCTCCCACGTGTTATTTTTCTTTACTTTTTGATTCTCACTCCTTGCTTGCCTTCTAAGTCATCCCCAGAGAAATTATTAATTTTCGACGCTGTCTCTGTCTATTTCTACGGATGTTTACTAGAGGAAGTAAAGAAAATACCCGCGGATCTATATACGTTCACCTTTCTGTGGTCATTTTCTACAGATTCTTATATTTATATAGAAATGAGCATTTTAAATAGTTAGTTTTAATGACTTTTCAAAAGCTGCTTTCTTGTCTATTGATGACGTGATTAGCTCTATGCAAATTCTTTTCCGATCGTTTACTGGTAAAAAGTATATAATTATTTGATTATCGCATCCATATATCTGTCTTGTCATTCGTACATTCTCCATAAGACACTTACTACCATTACAATATCAGTTTTTAGCAATGCAAGAAAATACAACCGTGTAATTTACGATCTCTTAAGTCATGTAATATAGCGTCGATTTCGAAAATAAGTATTACGAGTTTGTAATGTCGAGGACGAAGAATTATATAAAAATTTGAAATATCGTAAACGTATTGTAAAATTAACTTTTTAATTAAATTTATCCGTCTTTGGAAAAATATTCGTTCTTTAAAGAGTCAATCGTCTAAACTACATAATTTTATTTTATTTGTTAAAGTATTTTATAATTGCTCTATGATTTTCAATTTTTTTTATCGATTCAGTCTTCTAAGTGAACTTGTAAAAATCATGATAGATGGCAATACTTACATTTTCGGTTGCTATAGAAACATGATGTTGTGTACAAAGTAGAGTATTATTTTGTAGTGACATATATAAAACATTAATTTATTTGAAATATGAATTTTGTGCAAGAAAGATCACGATCACAAGATCATGATAAGCAAGATCTCGGTCTTTGTTACGCTTACCCCGTTACAAATAATAGTCAACAGATGAATTGCGTTATAGTCAAGAGTAATAAAAGTCAACGACAGAAAGTTAACAAGACTGCATTAATAGAGGATGGTTTATATGCTTCCGATAATCCTTTAACGGGCAACGTGACTAAACCGTATTTGCTTAATAATATAAGTATGTTAGACCACGAAACGGTACCAAAATTTTCAGGAAAACTGGTAGAAATTGCAATACGTAGTGTAAATATTAGCGATCAGAATATTCAGATAATTTCAGTTTCACTTTTATTCAGGAAGAAAGTTATATGTAAAGCTAATAAACCATTCAATAGAAAATTACATAAATTATTAATTAGAAACTCAGAATGTAACAATCTTTCTATACAGGTTCATTCGCAAGATGGTCAGTCTAGTATATTACCTTTACCATTACCTAAACACTCTGTTAAAAATAATAATATTGAAATAGAATTTGCTATACCTGATACTTCTGGAAAAATTTATTCAGGTACCGTAACATGCACAATTTCTTTGTCCTTTCATGGACAAAAGCAGGAAGAGACAAGTACAACATATTTATATAGATTGAGCAATGATCCAAATGATCCACAAAATAGTCTTTCCTTATACAGACCAAGAAAAAACACGTGTAAAGGAGAAATAAAATACTTTTCATTAGAAGATCCTGCTTTACGCTTGGGAAGTATAGAACATAATTTTGTAACTAGAAAAGAAGAAACACAAATACCAAAACCTCCAGACATAGCTGTCACAGAGCAGCCTGTCCTTTCTCTCTTGGATATATCTTTTAGAAACTTATTACAGCCTAAGCGACCATTAAGACCATCCTCTAGTACGCATAGACATCATACTATTGGCAAAGCTCTTCTTTCCATTACCATCTTACGTGGAGTTGAAATACCAATTAGAGAAGAGTCTGCATTAGTTCAACCGCTCTTAGAAGTAGAATGGAGTAGCATAGTACATACTACTCCTATCGCAGATGGTCCAGCACCTATATGGCATCAAACCATGCATTTCGAATTACCAAGGCAAAGTGGAGAACACGATGTAAAGTTACTTCTATACGATCAACATCCTGTGTGGGGCCAACAATGGTTAGGCGAAGCAAGAATCCCTTTGGAACATCATAGAAATTATCAAGAATTAGAACGTTGGATAGCTTTATCGCCTTTGCGTAGTCCCAATGTATTATTTGGTTACGTACAAGCTAGTCCAGGTCGTAATCACACAAGAATTTATGTAGTAATGAAATTAGAATTACCTGGCAATGCTAAGTCGATAGATGATAGTAAAATTGATACGTTATTAAAAAATATTCAACGCTGTCTCGCATCTCCATATAAAATAACGGATCTAGAAAGTCCAGAGGAAGTTGTTCGATTAGTAATGCTGTTACCAGAAGTACCAAATCATTATGGACCCTTGACTCCTCGTCAGGCGTTAAACGCAAACAAAGTTGATCATTACGGTCGTGCTATTTTACTGGCCACTTTATTGGAAGGATTTGGCTCAAAGATATATATACTACTAGGTATTGCCATTAACGTAACTTAATTATAACTTTTTTAAATAGAACATTAACTCATTGCTTCATTAAATATTACAGGTGCTTCTCAAACGAGCAAATGGACAGCATTCGTCTTAAGCAAAGACGAAGATACAGGCACCCAAATTTGGGATCCCGAAATTGGCGAACATTACAGTCCGGCAGATAGTCGTTGTCCTTTGATGAAGGTTTCATACTTGATTAATCATTCCGGTGTAAGTTGAGTTAAAGTTTGTATTTTGATGTTGACTGCATAAACTGCTTATCTTGCACAATAATACAATATTTTTTTTTTTGTATAGGTATGGGAGAATTTACAAAAGTCAATTCTGCCGCATAATTTGAAGTACGATATAAAATCGAGTAAGGATTGGCGTCCGGTCGGAATCAGCGTTTTGCCTACTGGCGATCGTACCGTTCAAGTTCTCGATTTGAGCGTGTCCCAAGAAAATGAAGAGAGTCTAAGAGACTCGGCGATGCAGATCGAACAACATCTAAGAGATAAATTTTCGCAATGGCGCAGCTCCGCCGAATTAACAACGATTTACAATCGTCACGCTATCGCCGTCCTACGAAATTACATTTCGAGGATCGAAGAACATTCGTCCAGGCAACCCGAGAAAAAAGACTTCAAGCAGTTGTACAGAGCTTATTATATGCATGGTTTCATAGTGAACTTGCGTCAATCCAGCTTGGAGGATTTAACCGAAAGCTTGGCTTCCACAAAAGCGCATAACGTAACGGGCCCGGTAGAATTTGCCATAGCTTATCACATAAAACGCTATGTCGGCAAGACCAATTCAATTTGGTTGGCTGTCGCAGTCCTTCGAAGTCGCGATTAACGAACGAATGTTATATATAAACGATCATTTTCGCAATGCTCAACATTTTGTGCTTGGATACTTTGTAAAGTCTATTTACGGCAGTGCATCGATTTTTAATAGATACTTCCTCATATCTATTTTATTACGTCATTTTGCAATATACATACGATTCTGGTTACACGTCTGTACAGGATATACGAATGAGTTATGTGTAATGAGGAGATGTACTTTTTCGTAGTTTTGCTCGAGAGACGTTATGCTAGATAGGCGATCGAATGGATACATCGTGAAAAAGAAAACTATTTTTCGACGAAACATTAATAAAATGGAATTTGTTAACATTTACATGCTCGATTACAGCTCGACATAATTCTTTGATTATATTTTATCCTATTTCATTCAAATGTGTCTTGCGTTTTCTTGCTAATAATTAATTTTATAGATTCAGTGAGTTACGCGTAAGAAAAAAAAAGGTTTATATCAATAATGCAAAATGAACATTGACGTAAAATAATCTGACGATATCGTACTCGGAAAAGTCGTTTTCTTGTTTTTCCAAATTGCCGTGTACCGTAATGTGTTTATAAAAAATCAGACGAATCGATTGAGAAATAGTGATATCAGGGTGGAGGAAGAGGAAGCATCACCTACTTTTTGGCAATTGCGCAGCAATGCCCTTTATGTAACAGTAATATTTTCGTTACATTGCGATAATGACAAACACATACATATTAACAATAGCATACTATCTAAAACACTCCTCGGTAATTAGATAAAGAATCAAACGGATTTGGTATACCACCCACTTGTATCTCGTCCAATATCGCGGATGGAATTTTTCTTTGGCGCGCCTACATCCGTTTGCAATTTACACGCAGAGACAAATTTCGAACGATTATGCGCCCGGTTATGAATTTGTAACTCACGAGTGAACCGAAAAAAGGAGGAAGTGAAAACGGAAAGCGGAAGAGTAACGAAGAAAACTATTCGCGATGTACGTATCCGATAAGAGTGATAACTCTAAAAAATGGCAGGATGATCGTGTCGTGGGATTTTCGAGCGACTCTCTGTAAGCTTCTTAATCTTATTTCCCTTTCGCTTTTCTATAGATCTTTGCAACTCGCTATCTCGCTACTCGACCATCGCGACTTGATTTTTGTAGAAAAATTGACGTATAAAATTGTTGAAAAATTGACGTGTGTGTCTGTCGGTAGAATATACGCACGTAGAAGAATAAGATTAGAAAAGAGTGATACGAAAAGAGTGTAGGCTGTCTCCAAAAATGATCTTGCTCTTTTTTCCTTTCTCTCTTAATTTACTCGCCGTGTGCAGTACTAAATGAATCACGCGGAGCTCTCTTCTCAGGACATCGTCTAAAAGAGTTATCGTCTCCCGGATCGATAAGAGAGAGAGAGAGAGA
>JAIFRP010000038.1:1970580-1981846 GCA_032403825.1 Odynerus spinipes | reverse complement strand
GAGAGAGAGAGAGAGAGGGATAGAGAGGGAATAAAAAAAATGATCGGGGACGTTTCACCGCGACCCACTTTCAGCTGCTCCCTCATGCATACATATACGTGCGCTTGACCGAATTCGCGAAAGTTATAAAACGAGAGCGTCGCTTTCGATCCTGCACTTTACCAAAAAATTCATTCGTCATCTCCGTTACCGTCTATCTATATTGTGCTATAGACTCCGATTAGATTTCATCGCGCTAATCATTCGCTAATTATCGTTAAACCTTCCCCTCGGACTTCGTGTTTTTATGTGTGTTGTATATATATATATATATATATATTTATATTTATATATGTATATGTACTTTACTAATATAATATTTACAATCCCTTCGGATCGACGATTAAAGAAATATGGTCGCCGATCGCGGAAAAGAAGAGCCGCAGGCCGGTAACTTGTAGAACACGATACGGAATTGATCGGAAGATCGAAGAGGAAGAGAAGTTGCCGAATTTCATGCCAACGTGCTTCTTCTTCTTCTACTTCCATTTGAGAGGAGGAAGATGAAGGAAAGGAAAAAGAAAATGAAGAATGCGAAATTCTTCGACCTCCCTTTCTCTCTCTCTCTCTCTCTATCTCTATCTCCCCCCTCTCCCTCTTTCACTTTTTTTTCTCTTATTTTTCTAAACGATTTTCTTCGGCTCGAAGATGACATCTCTTCCTTTTTTTTCGTCCTAAAATAATAGTTCGAGTACTTCTTTAATCCCTTTTCTTAAAAAGAAAAAGAAGAGATCTTCGAAGATCTTCTCTCGATCTCTCTCACTGAGCCTTCCTCTTCGTCACGCCGTTCGTGTATCCGTTGCTGTGTCCATTCACCAGGATCCCGTTACTGAGAGCTCCCTCCGATTTTTTCTCGTCTTCCAAAGCCTTCCGCTCCTTCGCCTTCAGCCTCTTCAACTGTTTCGCTGCGTACGCCTGTTTACCCTGGAAAGAGAGAAGACACGCGTGGCGTTACGCAAGTGGCCGAGACTTTAACGCGATTCATTGCATCCTTTTCATTTCAAAGGTCTGCTAATTGTAGTTGTTAATGTGTTATGTTACTGTTCTAAATGATTATGATTTTACTAATTATCTAATGACTTCTAGACTTCTCGTTTGCCGTAATTAGAGACCCGCAGTGTGTGTGTAAGAAAATTGTATTAATTTTTTTACTCGAGTCTTTTAGCAAATTACGTAGGGTGTTCAAACAGTTCCCGGAAAGTAATTATTATTCGTAAACAGGATAATTAATTGATACAAGCAATGGGAGATTTTACTTTACACTCCCCGTAGCCAAGATTTAGCCCTATCAGAATTTTGTTTATTCCCAAATTTAAAAGAAGTTATTAAAAGCGGTAATTTTCCAGTAAAGTTTTGTTCTCCCAAATATGTTAGCAGAATTATTTTCCTAATCGATAAATATTGAGATTAATACCAAGCACGGATCATTGTAATTAATCGATTTAAAGATCGACTATTTAAAGATCCTTATTCTTGATATTTCACGGAAGAACTCACCTTGGCGATGTAGGCCTTCGCGTAGAAGTTTCCGAAGAGAACGATGAACGAGATCATGTAAATTACAAGAGCGTACTGCATCCAAAGAGGAAAATCGCATCCCGATCGAATACCGTTAATACCGAGGATCAAAGCGGTCGTAAATTGAATGAGTTGGAGGATCGTCAAGTATTTCTTCCACCAGAGATACTTAGAGACCGTGGGTCCTAGTGCAGCCAGCCCATAGTAAGAGTACATCAGCACGTGGATGAAACTATTTACCATCGCAGGTAGGAAGGCTGAAAGGAGAAAATGTCAGCATTGAATAGACATTTCGTGAGGTATACCGTTATAAAACTAAACCTATGGTGCGGTCTACGATAAATACACACGGAGAGCCGACCGGTTTGGAAAGCTTTTTTATACTCACTGGATCCACTTGGTACCCATTTTATTCCGATCCACCAAAGCGAGAACATGGTGGAGTGATGGTAGACGTGTAGAAAGCTCAGCTGGTTATCTTTCTTTCGTAGGATGAAGAAGAACGTGTCGCAAAATTCTAGAAGCTTGCTGAAGTAGTACCACCATACCGCGTGGGCGATCTGAACGATTGGAAGATGATTAGAAGATTTATTATTGATATATTAGTATTTTTATTTATTTTTTGAATTTTAAAGCGATTTAAGAATTTTTCGATTTAAGAATGTCTAGAGATGAAACGAAAAAAAAATGGTAAGATCATCTAATGTTTGTTTTTTTTTATAGTTATTTATAAATTATTGATCATACCTGCATCTCATCGGGACGCCTTATATGCCTTATCGGTTGACAGACATAGCTATATCGTAGCCTGGTCGAAGCGACGAAGAGTTGAATGGCGATGTAGGCATTAAGGCAAGCCATGGCAAGATTGTAAGGTACGAGTGCCCACGTAAGTTTGAAAGCTTTCCGTTTTTTCATGAGTTTTGGCCCGGCCCATACGATCATGAGATACAACAGCGTGTATATTAACGTAGGTTTCGGCGAGTCGACCAGCAGCCATCCTCTCGTTCTCTCATCTAATTGCACAAATTTATCATTTATAAATATCGATGAAAGGAGACGTTAAAATAGCGAATAATTCGAATCAATTAGTATTAGGACTTTGGAATAATCTTAACAAATACGAAAGTGTTTGTGTCCGTTCTGGTGGAAACGCGAGGATTGTAAAATACTTATTTGCTAATTAAACACGAGAGAGGGAGGAAAAGGAGGAGATATTTATCTTACCTGCCAGAGAGAGCGTCCAGAGATAGTAATCGTAGACATCGTTGATAAACGTCGTCGTCGAATTAATGAAGTTCGCCATTGCCTGTAACAAAATATTTAAAAAAAATTCTTTACATTCGTCCTGCTTTTCCTTAGGTTCGTTTCAGCGAGATCAAGCATAGAAATTTACTCTAAGAGACGAGGAGTCGTCGATAAAAGAGAAACCTCCGGGGTCAATCTTCGACTTTCATTTTATATGGTAGAAGTTCAGGGTTGATTCTCCGTGTTTGATCGGTTAGGTTTTATTGACTAATGAAGCGGAACCGTGCATAATGAAATTTACTTTACGAGATATTTACTTTCCACGGTATCGACTCGAGCAAAGAATGAAATTACATACTTCGAATTGCTCGAGTATGTTATCATCGCTTCGTTGTTATTAAAAATTCATTTGAATCTTTACGCGAAGATCACTCGACGCGATCGGTTCGACGTACTCGTGGAAAGTAAGCACTTATATCGGTGATGCATTTATGAAAGTAGAAACGTCGGTTCGAGGGATTCTGAAGAAGGCAACCACCTTTGATAGACGGTATACGATCATTAAATCGTAGGTGCTTTCTTAATGGCTATATCCGCTGTCTACATTATATGGTCGTTCACTTCGAAGAGAGAATTACTGTAATAACTTTCACGCAGCGCGAAAACTCTCGTTATTATCGGCGACCGATTCGACGTCTCGACCGGAACCAATTTCTTTAGGAAGAAGTCGACGTTCCGTTAGCTAGTCGAATTTTAAGAGCAATGTCGCGTAATTGTACTTGGAAAACGGCTTTGCATTATTCCGTAACTTGTCACGGCTCTTGTCGCATTAATAGCACCGTCTTACTATAATACTAATTGGCTCGTTCGATGCGCCTCTTCCGCATAAATGGACATCCGTGATGGACGTGAGTGTTTGACACACTGGAGAATCTTTTCTAGGATATTATATGCAGGATGTTCTATTATAATAGCGATTGGACGACATAAGAAAATAATGGAGAAGTAGAATTACCTGTTCTGTTAAATGAAATGTTAACACCTATGCATCGCGATAAACAAATTCACGTTGATAAATAATATTCCACGAGCTCGTGGATTATTTTGTTTAAATTACGTGACGTAAAAAGAGAAGTTTCAAAGTCCATTAGAAAAGGAAATCTTCGAATAATTAATTTTACATCGCGTTACATGAATTTATTATACCGTTCACGGAGGCTGTACTCTCACGAGTAGTATAGTAAAATGACGATTTATAATCCGGTATATCGACTCTCTCGTGGCAAACATAGATATACGCGAGAACGAACGTGGAATTTCATAGTGAAATCAATGATCTTTTTCTCCTCGGCTCTCCTGTGTAAATCCATCAAATTCCAGTGGACGCGAGCACCTTATCGGCGCGGCGCTAACGATTTCCCGAAGTGAAAGTTTTGATAAGTCTAGTTCGTTGTATCTTCGCGTCCGTTCCAAGCTTCGCTTCGTCGTTTCCGCGGAAACGAAGATCGATCTGGTTAACGTGTCGTATCTCATGTTCGACGAGTATGGAACATTGAAATCGTGGTTTAGCATATTCGCTCGTAAAAAATAAACAATGCCGATATATTTTTTTTTATATTCTCATGTTATTCTTATAGTCATCGACACAAGGAAAGTTTTACGCGGGCAAAGTCTTCGAAGAAAGTACATCATGCATATCATTAACCTTTTGTACTTTAAATCTCCCGGTATGACTGACTCATGCAAAACAATATAACGCTACGACGGACGTCGCGACGTTAATGGCCTAAATGATAATTGTTGCCTTATCGTCTATATCGATGATTACACTATATTTTATATTATAATAACATTTTTCACTTGATAGATACAAATATAAAATATTAAAAAACTGCCTGAATCTGACAACTATGAATCTTACTCGTAGTTTAGGCTGAATGGCTAAACGATCGATTTTATAACAAAATTGATTAGTTGTTTAATCATCGAATTGAAGTGTAATGAAATATTGAGTTTGTTACAAAAATACGAACGAGTTAATAACGATCTTTAGTTATCAATTAACACGTACGATCATCATGACGATCTTTTTGATTAAATTTTGCAAGCTTAGAAAAAAAGCTTGGATAGAGCAACGACATAATTTTTTGTCAAAAACAGATTCGATAAAAAAAATAGACACGTTTGAAGGATCTTACCTCGACTCACAGGATGGTCTACTCCCAAAGAAAAGGGCGATCTTCCAGCACGGTACCCTCTGATTTTCCAGACACCAAAGTGAAATCTCGATGGATATTGTTACTCTTAACGATATAAAATAAATGTATACACCGATGCCAATACCGATTTCGATCCTCTCGAAAGGATTCACAACGTCAGCAGCCTCTCATGAAGCCGAATTTCGAGATCACTCCTCTTAACGAATAAGAAGAATAACGGGAAGAAGAAAAAGAATACTAAGATGAAAAAGATCGAAAGGAAAATAAAATAAATAAAAAAAAGGACCGAGCACTTGGCCGAAGTGGTGCCGAAAAATCGTCCCTCTCGGATACCGCGATGGTGCCGACAAGGAGGACGACGACGACGATGAGGACAACGACGTTGAGGACGACGCCGATCGTCAAAGTGGCAGCGCCTCGCGTCGAAGTGACCGGTGTACTTTATAACCTTGGTCGTGGGCCCACCGAAGGTGGCCGTGGAAGAAGAGGAAGAAGTGGTGGTCGGAACCCCTTAGGAGAGGTGGAACACGCTCGTCGAGTAAAATGTACGCATAAAAGGAGGCCAAAACGTAAAAGCCAAAGAGCCAACTTGCGTTTCTGGCTAACTTGGTGGTATACGTTCGGTTTGTAGTGGGAAAGCACGTGTAAGTGGGTGAGGGGGAGAGAGAGAGCGTGGGGGGATCGATAGATAGCTCAAGATCACTCGAGCTCGCACCTTCGACAACGACAAAGGATCCTCCGATCTCGCGAGAACGTGTCCCACCCCTTTTCGTAGAAGGATCCTCCCACCCCTCTTCTCCTTCTTCTTCAGCCGAGCTCCTTTCGATCGTGTTCCACCTTTTCAGCTTAAACTGGTCACTCACCAACACTAACGTCTCCACAGTGGCCTCATTTTCACGGCGAGAGTGCCATACACGTTTGTCGTCCTGCACAAGAGCAACGGACAGAGTTGGGTTTTTCACGGGCAAGGACACCGGAAGCCCGACGACGATTCATGCTCTCAGAAATTCCCTTTCGATCTGATCGAGTTTATCAACGCGTTCACTGATCCGGCGGGTTTCGTTGCTCCTTTTACATGCTTTCGATAAATTTTATTCGAACATTTAGTATACAGATCTGGACTGGTTCTACTCGAGAATCTATCGGTTAATTTTATTGGATTAAATTCGATGTTCGAGTCTCACGACTTTATAGATATCGTTATAGAGATAGATAGCGAGCATGTTAACGAAGAAAGTATCGATTTTTCTGCAGCAGAAAACCGACGTCATTAATTATCGCGTACTCGATTATCTCTCGAAAGGGAAATCAGAAACAGATCTAACGGGGTTGGCCGTTCTTGTTCGTTTCTTTGCCGAGCGAGAAACGAAATTTCTTAGTGAAAATCTCCGTCCACTTTACGATCTCGAGAGGAATAACTGGGTAATACGGAACACCGTTTACGAGTCCGCCACGTTCACAGATATTATTTTATCGGAATTACGAGCGCGGATATGCGTTTCCGACGACGATGATAATGATGACGATGACGATCGTTGCGAGAGAGACCTCATTGTTCAGTTTATCGTTGTTTCTCAACGCGGAAATAGGTTCGAGACGATCGAGAAGGAGAAAGCAATGACGTGATACAGAATGCGCGTCCGTGATACATACGTCCGTAGCATGTATCAATTAAAACAGGTCAACGGTCCACCTTGCACGTATCTCGGCTTTTCGTTCTTTTACGCCCGAATCTCGTGTCCTCTGGTCCGATCCGGTCCCGGTCCATTCCCACCACTCCGTTCGTTTCTTCCTCCGCGTTCGGCTCATTCAAGACTTTTTTATCTGCTCATTATTTACCTTTCACCTAGAGACAGGTACCGTTCGCGTTAAACCGAACCTTTACCAAGGCTAAAGTTTCGTCCACGGGTATAACTGCGCCGTACGAATGTCGCGACGACTGACCGCAATTTTTTTTTAAAGGAATTCATCAATTTATTCATATTCGCGGATTTCTCGTTTACGGGATTAGTTTTAATTAATGTCGTGGTCTAAATAAGAGGAAGAAGAGGAAGAAGAAAGTCACCGGTTTCTCTTTCTCGGGTTGATCGACCCAAGACGAATCGATTTTAGCGCAAAACCGTCCTTTAAATTGAATATACGGAAAAGGGAGCAAGTGGATCTATTTCGTGCTTGGATACGTGAACATCGAGCGAACGCTATTCATTGATAATGGCTTGTTTAATTATATCGATACGAAAGTGGAGTTCCTCGCGAGAAGCCAGAAAACCCGATGAGATTCGATGAGAAACTCGGTCCGGTGAGATTCAGTGGGCTCGAATAAAATTCTGGGCCGTCCATCGTGGGCAGGTGGACCAAAGTGGAAACTGGGTTACCATCTTGTGTTCTTTCGATGTCCAAACCGATATAGACCAAAGGAGAAACAACGAGCGGGAGAGAAGGACGGAGATAGCAACATCGCGATTCTCATTCGCCTTTTAGTTTCTTCGATTACATTTCTTCTCTTTATCTCACGTTCTGGACCGAAGGATGAAAAGAGAGCAGAAAGAGAAAGAAAGAAAAAGAGAGAGAGAGAGAGAAGACCGATTCGAGCAAAGGAGAAAGCGAGCTCCAGTCGATGAATTTTCACGCCATTTTTTCGTTGACCTATACCACTTCGAAGACTTCTTCAAGAAAACCGTTGAAATCTTCACCGAGCGTATTTCCTTTAATCCTTTACTTTGAAGTTCTTCTAAATTTTTTTTTTTAAATCGCTTGTACTAGGTACGTTATAAATTTGTATCGTCGGATGCATCGATTACGGTGACACGAAGCAAAACTGAATTTTTATTGAAATGGATTTCACACACGTAAAAATGCCATGACATCATTCAACTTCATCCTCTCTCATTTCATTATCCTCGATTCGAGCCTTCGATCCTCATCTCTCGACGAGAACGAACGAAATTTGAATTCAACGCGGTACTCGAAAAATATTTGAAAGATCATCGTCCTAACGATCGGTTCCGTGTTATCCTACCTGCCCGTATACACATACATTCGTGTAGTATGTCGTTTCGGGAAGGTTGGGGATCTAGTTACGGTCGAAGAAAAATCCCAGATGGCCCGAAGGGAACTTTCATATGAACATACTTCTTTTCTGTTTGAGAGAGAACGATCGGTGAAGCGACTTTACATCCAACGGTTTTACTACCGAAGCTTACAGCGATCGCATTCGGTATGCTCGTTAAGAGAAGAGGAATAGCGCCGGTAGAAAAAGTCCCGTTGGTAATAGCGTGATGATATAATGACACCATTAGTTATAATAGTATATTGGGAGAACCTATTATAATCTTTTCAGCGAATCGTTATTATTAATGGATTGGTCATCGGTCTATTAATTAATTTATATGTTTATTTTCTACGAAATACATTAATCGTATATGTTATTGGTACGTGTTAACGATCGAATTTAAGAGTCTGGTATTTCGAAAGAATGACATTGCTTTGGTCCGCTTATGACCACCATCTCATGGGAGTTTGGAAAGTGTCACACTTTTGTGAAAGAGTACGCATGTGTCATCGTGGTAATGAGGCATGTTGCATCCTTGCAACTCGATGCAGCTCGAGTGTTATTTATAGTAAAAAGAAACTAGTCTTATCGTAGATGTATAGACGACATAGTACGAATATACCTATCTATATGCGCGAGAAAGAAAGATAGAAAAAAAGAGAACAAATTATTATTTTTTTTTAGGGGTCCTCAAACTCTATTTTATATTCCGGTCGATCGTTCGAGCAGCGAAAGTGAACTACGAATTTATGGGATGACATAAACCAAAATCATAGCCGTCGAATACCTATAAAAGACCGTGCAGCATAACGGGCGGTGCTCCAGAAAATTGTATAAACAAGGTTTAATGTCTAGGAGATACTTGTAAGGTAACGATAGTCAAGGTTCTCTAACCCAGCCATTATGCACTTTAAAACCTCTTAAAGTCGGTACGAAAGATGGACGCGAGACACCTGCATGAATAACGCATCGCTTAAAAGTAGAATGTGCGTATACTCATCGTCCAAGTGTACATGTACAACGTGTCGCGGCTCTTTTCAAATCGATGAAAAGCGAGAAACGCTGCCGGTGCCGTTTGTCGCACCTCGACCTCGTTCATCGCGTTAGGTAGACACGACGCCGGTGTTACACTCTATATTTTCGTCAGAGATCGAGGTGACGGGATGCTTGACAGTAATTCGAGGGGGCAATTTAGTACGCCGGCTTTCCCGCTCGCACTTTTTTCCCTAATCGTCTGCGAATCTTCCGCGTAGGTTCAGTTAGAGATAACGAACGTCAGA
Source organism: Odynerus spinipes (assembly GCA_032403825.1). Classification (NCBI taxonomy): domain Eukaryota; kingdom Metazoa; phylum Arthropoda; class Insecta; order Hymenoptera; family Vespidae; genus Odynerus; species Odynerus spinipes. The sequence goes on along the minus strand of JAIFRP010000038.1, from coordinate 1,972,490 downwards.
TTTTAACGGGAATTTCTACGAGATATGTTTAAACAGGATCGTCAGACGGATTTCAATTAAAATGGAACGATTAATAAGGCGAACGTACGTACACGCGATTACCGCGAAAAATGTGCTTTCGATCGTAAATCTAATTCTAATTCGAATCCAGCAAGGTGAAGGATCCGTGCGCTTTATACGATGAAGCGTGATAATTTTCGCTGGCTCATGAATTCATTCGGTAGAATGAAGAGAGAAAACGATGGCGATCGCAGATAAGGAACTATGTTTAGGCGTTAAACGGTGTTCAGCTAATGACGTTGCAATTAGTAGCCGACAGAGCGTAATCAATAAGATCTTTCTTCGCGCTATCGATGCTTAATGGTAGGTGCAATGAATTAAATCGTTGATCAAAGAGGAGCGACGGTAAATTAATCGATCTTTTCTTTTCCTTTGTTGTTTTTTTTCTTTCTCTTTTTTGTCTTTTTTCTTTTACTCGTTTACCACGAAATCATTGCTGAAATAGTTTGACGTCATCGTCGTGCCACGGAAACGAATGTTGCGGAATGTTGGTTCTGTTAAAAAATTGATGAAATAATATTTGACATGTTCGTCAAACATTTGCAGGACGTCGTGTAGTTTCCGGGAACTGATCGCACCGTCGAATAAATATTCGATTCTCTTACGCGATCGACGCACACGAACGATGTTCGAAAGGGCGTCGTTCGTGCGTTTGCATAAAAATGGATATGTTGTAGAATATAATTATAAAAAAAGTAATTAATACTTAGTCAATTTATAAAAAATCGGACCAGACGTAACCGAACGCAACCATGGTTTAAATTCAGCATTTTATTAAATAACAAAACGTTAGTAGCTGTTTTGTAAAATTTAATTTAATGTATTAACCTTTTTATAGAATAGTGCTATTTTGTATAAAAAAAGAATTCACCTACTATAGATATACGTGTATGTATAATATAAGGACGATCTCGCAGCACATGCACCTTTCTCGGCGCAACACGTTCTAGAATCGGATGTAACAAGGGAGAGAAAAAGAAAAAAGCATGTTGCCTGGTCGAGGAATAGTCGTAAATGTTCTAAAGTCATGTACCGTGTTTCTTGCGCGAACAATTTCTACCGGCAAACGTTTCGCGTGAAGTATCTCAAAAATGTTCACTTCGCTGCGTATCCGATGTGTGAGAAGGTGAGGAAAGGATGAAGATTTCAATAAGCGCGAAATAAAAATTGAAGATTACTTCGGTTAATATGTATATCGAATGTGATTTCAATTTGTATAGTCGAGATGAGTGAAACTGCATTCCCGGAGTAGGAACGTGCTAATGATATCCGCTGCGTACTTGACAGCAGTATGAAACGAAGGGAAAAGTTGTTCGATAGAGAGCGGTACTGCCTTTCTCTCAAGATCGAAAAGTCAGGAACGTAGCTACCCATCGATTCTGAATCCTCATGCCGAATCTCGTGGCATATGGCGTCCATTTTACCGCGAGAAGGCAATATTTTATAAATTTTCAAAAAGAAATCTGCATAACATACCACTTAACATAAATTAATTATTAAGTCGAATCGAAACTTATTGAACCGAATACAAATTCATGAGTCAAAGAGTTTGAAACTTATGCATATGCATCGTATTTTATGCTCTTATTTTGATTTGTCATTTCTGTCGAATTTCAGATGAATTTTCTGTATGATTAAAAAAACGACGTCAATTTTTCAGGTTCATTCTTTTACTTCGAATTAAAACATACTACAGTGGTATGAAATTAGGGATGCAAACGATACCTCGGTGATACAAAAACATCTTTGTACAAAGGCAGGGGCAACTACTATATCCCAATCCTAACGCACGACTACCTCCACGATAGATTAACAGGTAATCGTTTATAAAAATTTATTTCTTCTCTTTT
>JAIFRP010000038.1:1945089-1970552 GCA_032403825.1 Odynerus spinipes | reverse complement strand
ATTTTATATTATTTATATATTTTATATATTAATATTTCAGAAAACATCGGTAGGCAACATTTCTAAAATGACGTTTCCAACATCGCTGTTAAATATCGATATTTTTCAAACCGACGCGACGTTATCTCGTCCCTAACGATCAACAAGTTACCTAGTTTAATCTCATTACTACTCTATTCGTATTCCCCAGACCAGCCAGCGGAAGGAAGAAGTTTTCCGCGAAAGAAATCGGAGACCGATGAACGTTCACCGATCAGTTTCACCGTTCTCCACTGATATTCTCTTTGAGATACATACCCACTCGGATGTCTAGCGCTTATTAAGTTTCGCTTTCTATAAACATACGTTAGCTGGATCGAATTACCAGTAGGTAGGTATGCATTTTAGACGAGACGAAGATTTCCATCTTTCCAAAAATTTATGATTCTCTTTACCATTTCCGTATTTCCGCTTTTAACGAGTAAGAAAAATCAATATCGCCGATAATAGAAACTTTTTTCTCAACAGGTTGACAAAGTAACTCACCGGTGGAGGTTCTAACGACGATAACGAGCGTATGAAAAGGAACGGCACTCGGACAAAGAAGCACTCGAGGCTATTTGTCAATGGTCGATAATTAATATACAATTAGGGAGAGGAGGGGAGGGGGGACACACCTGTGTCGAAGCGCAAATTTTCGTACACAATTTTGGTTATTTTGGACTCTCCGCTCTTTCCCTTCTTACATACGTATATGTGACCTTTGACTTTCGCCCTGACACGGTAAAAAAAAATAAAAAAAAATAAAAAAATGAACGTACCACTGACCCCTGAAGGTGATGCGAACGTCCGTCCCTTGACATTCGATGACGGTGCCGGTAATGATGATGGCGATGACGACGGTATCGAATCGAACGGTACTCCTGACTTTTCCGCGATCGTGCGTAAGAGATAAAATGTTCGCGTGCGTGTGCGGTGGTGTGTGAGAAGGAGAATGAGGAGGAGGGTGGGGGGAAGGCGGTGGAGGAAAAAGGAAGCAAATTCGATCTACCGGCTCGCACTTTCTTCGGTACTGGACTCCGTCTCGGCCGTGATCAACACACTTTCGAGGTCAATGTCTAGGCCTGGGATAAGTTCGCCCACGGACTGTAAACGGCGTGCACGCGGAGAGTGCACCGACGTTAAAACTTCGCGCGTTCATCTCTGCATCGATGGCAACTTTCTTGGATCGCACGAACCACCTTTCCACATCGTCTACTATTTCTTCACACCTTCATTGCATTTCGTTCTGATTTTCGAGTTAAAATATTCGCTGACACGGTGTCACGGTGTTTCCTAATCGCCGTGTCGTTATTGCCTCGAATGAACTGCGTATTAATTAGTTTCCTTATTTTTGACTCGTACGTACGTACAGGTTCGACGTAATTGCCGTTGTTGTGAACGATAATGATCTCATTTCTCTAGTTTTAGTAATAAGGAAGAGATATCGTTTATGCTGATACGCGATTAATCCTAAATACTTAAAAGGAGCGATATCGTGTACTTAATATCGACGCTTTCGAACTTTCCTTAGTATTCATTCGGTACTCGTTCTGATCATCGAATATGATGAATCAACGGATGTCCTAAACTCACGAAGATTTAACGATTTTATAACGCACGATTAGCGCGTTATTTTTTCGCAGCTCGCGCCTATTATCGTTGGCGATTTGTTACCAGTGTGTTTAAAGAGAAATGACGTCGTTTATTACTGTCGTCGTTTGATTATCGTTTGTCCGAACGCACGAATATCTCTTTACACGTTGGAGATTTCTCCGGGATTAAGACCACTATGGACTTTATATCGACTGTATGTATGTATGTCTGTGTGCATCTAGCTTGGTGCACGCATAGAGATAGAAGAAGCAAGCGAAAGTGAAATCTTTCCGATAGAGAACGGATGCTTGCAGGCATGCACTTATCTATATACACGTGTACGTACGTACGTAGAGTAGTTGTTTATAATGGAGCTTTTATACGCATGTACGTACTTCAGATTGGAACGAGCAGTTTATTTAAAAAAAAAAGAATTAAAAAGTTCATTGCTTAAGAAGTTTTATTATCGAAACGACGCGATCGCTTACCGTGTACGTAGATCTGGTTATACGACTTTCATTAGTTGCAAAAACTATACTTGTACTTTTCTTTGCGATTGTGTAGATGCATGTGCGATTATCGCTTTTTTCTCGATAGTTTTATATATTTTATTTTCTTATGTAGAAAATACATTCTTGTTAAGATTTGAGACCGTGACAAAAATTTGCGTGGCTGTGAATTTTTATAAGAATTCCTAAATTCTTATAAAAAAGTAGTTAAGTCATTCTTTCATGCAACGGTATAATATTAGACGATAAACTATTTACCATTGTCCCATGCTTTACCGATTTTCCGTACTTTTTGTTGCGGAGTTAATCGATTTGGCAAATGAGCGAGTCATTTATCGATCCCTCGACCAATAAAATTGACGAATAATTGTAAAAACAACTAAAATAACGAAGTTAATTATCTTCTGCTTTAGGAGTGCTCCAAGATAACTGCAGAATACTCGAAAAACGTGTTCCTTGTCGGCACGATCATCGAAGACCGATAGAGAGCAGCTCGTTCGCTTCGTGACACGAAGGAGTTAAAATACCCTAGAACATCGTGACGATGTAAGTTCACTTTCGTGCCTCGTCCCTCTCGATATCGACCCGGCACGAATTGAAACCCACACTCTCGAGAAAGCGTCACCGTATAAAAGAATCAAATGTTGATAATAGTCGGGTGAAAGTTTCACAGGGGTAGGGGGAGCGAGCGAGAGGGAGTGAGAGGAGGGGGGGGGAGAAAAAGAGAAATAGATAATTGCAAGAGAGGTACTTATGACAAAAAAAAAGACGAAATCATTGAACGGACTTTAAACCGCACTCGTAACCACCCGTCGCGTAATTTCGGTCTCGCGTAAGAAGTAATACATACCTACGTATATACCTATGTATATTTTTTTCAAGCACCCTTATTCTCACTCGGAACTTCCCACGAGAATTTAATTACTTCCGACCTTTTTTACCTTACGCCAGACGTCCGAAGAACAGATTCCGTTGATTAAAGTACCACGTGAAACGATTGATAAGTAAAAATATCAAAGAACCTCGAACGATGGCGTTAAAAATGAAGAAAAAACACCCATAACCATACTCACTCGTTCTGATCGCCGTAGGAAGTCGAAGTTTCAACGAATGTCGACCGCAGCGATTCCATTAACTCACATAATGTCTCTTCTCGTTCACTCGCGCCACGAAGCCACGATATTTTTGAAGTAAAACCGAGCGACGTTCGTCCATGTTTCGCGAAAGCCGGCGAGCATCAGCTTTGGAGAAAAACACCTGTTTTCTAAAGTACAAAGGTCATCGTACGAGACCGTGCGATTATGATATATTGAACGATCCTGGTCACTTCTCTCATGCTCTCTGTCTCTCTCTCTCTCTCTCTTTCTCTCTCTCTCTCTGTTTCTCCCTCTCTCTGTCTTTCTTTCTCTTCGTATCTCTATCCTTCTTTCAGTCTTCGTACAAACTTCTATCGATGATGACGACGACGACGACGACGATGAGATCCCTCGGAAACGGAGCGCTGATTTATTTTCAAAAAAACTGAGGAAAACGCAAACGTCCACCGATCGTCGCGTTCTTCGAAGGGAAACGTTTCATTTCCATGGCTCCGATTAAAAAGCACGCCGGAGCAACGTTCTTCTTTCGCTTTTCTCGACGTGGCAAGGGTGGCGGGCGCCGGCCGGCCGCCATCATAGAAATCAATACAACCCTCCAGGGGAACTCTCACGGCTCTATCATCGAATTCGATCGCAGCTCGCTGTAGAGAAGGAGAGAGAAAGTCAGGGGAGGAAGGAAATGCGAATTCTTGATCCTTGATTTTGATGAATGAACGTCATTTCATGGAAATAATGATATTCTTGACGTAAAGAGAGAAATGTGATGAGAAATGTAAATTGATGACTCGTAGAATCTATTTTCAATCGTTTCATGATTGGCTTTGCAAGTTTATAAGAAAAAGTGTATAAAAGAAATGTATGTTTGTATATATAACGTAGGAACAATTTCGATCGTTTCCTTTTTACGTCACTTCCGGAATCAGTCGAACATTCTTTCGACGTTTAAATGAGAAAAATCGATCGACGCGTTTCTACTCTTTAAACAAAAAAACTAGAAAAAACGAAACATTATTCGTTCATTATCGTGAAAGTTACCGACTATTGTTTAACGCGTGCTTTCCCTTCCTAATGACGTCATAATTGTTATTATACTTCGTAATCTTTGAAAAAGAGCAAGAGCACGTGCATTTTTTGAAGGCTTCTCCGTTTAGAGGAAACTTTTTTTTTCAGGAAGGGTTAGCCGCCGCTTTCGACGACGCGGAAAAAGAGAGAAAGAGAAAACCTCTTAAAAGCTAAAAGAAAAGACATAATTGTTCATAAATTCGACGTCGTTAACGAATATAGCGCGACTTTATTGTCGCGACCGAATAAAACGCGAAAATATTTATGCGCTTTAAATACGCGTGCGCGCTTAGGAGTCAACGACGGGAAGACGCATGCGTGCGCATTTGCGCGTCTTTCTTGCGTTTAAAGGGAACCTCGATGATTTCAGTTCATTCATTGTTTTTATCACCATAATCTACAGCTTTCCTGTTGAATATTTGCGAAATATTAAAGCGTTAAAATGAGTAATAAGTTTCATATATTAAAAAAGAAATAACAAAGAAATATGTTTACATCGAATGCAGCTCATTATTTTTATAACATAATTAATTGGAAGACGATAAAAAAAATATAAAAATAATACCTACCGATATAATAATACATTTAACGTGCGAACAAATAAAATTACGGAACATAATCAATTTTTATGTTACAAAGCACTTCGGCATTTCGAACGATTGACTTTTTGATCATGTTCGATAAGACAGGTACAAATCAAAACACTGTAACTCCTTGTTTCTTTATCGGCATTTACCATCCTCGATCTTGACTCCGAATACATTGCCCTCTCTCGCGAGAAAAAGAGAGAGACGTAAATGGGACAAGATATGAAAAGAAAATCATCGGGCGAGTGAACTTTCTACACCAGGCTCCGTAACATTCCTGACCGTCTCGAACGGACGCGCAAACACTATTTACCTCTCCTCCTACGCATCCCGTAACTATGTATTTCAACGGTGCTGTCGATAGCCGCAAAGGAGGCCGTGGCCGTTTTCAGCAAATTTTTTTCCCTTCCTTCCTTCTTCTCGAGAGCGACTCGCCGTGAAAGAAAAAAGAAGCCGAAAGAAACCGAAAATATGAAGGAGACCGTAATAACGGTATACACATGGGACAGAATATAATTAATCATATGCTCGAATCGTTAGTTTCCTAATCTTCGATCGCTAACCATATTCCCGATTAATTTGAAACGGTACCAGCGATCGTCAAAAATTCCCAACGCCGAAAGAAACCTGATTAGATGAGGATAAAAAGAAGTGGCTTAATTAGATGAGATTAGAACGGACGGAACGTTGACCGTTCGAATCGTCGAATGATCGAACACCTCGCTGAACATGTTATTTGCGAATAAAAGAAATTGAAGGAGTGGAATACGTCTTCGTCATCCGGCAAGACGATTTGCTTGGCATGTACGGGACAGCCTGAAACACAGCAGCCTGCGGGCGAGATGCGAGCATCAGGCAACGTGGCCGATGAATCGTGAGAAAGGCGATCGTTTTGGATCCTTCCGAGGTTTCTCCTTTAACGATCTTTATTTTCTGACCCAATTTTCTAACGGCTACCGATTTCGGCTGCTTCTCAACAACACCAGCATCCGTTGGAGCGATTGAAAAAGTTCGTAGGAGCGGAGGTAATAAAAGAAGAAGAAAAAAAGAAGAAGAAAAAAAGAAGAAAAAGGAAATGAAGGACTCATCGAGGTTGTCGATCGAGGTCGAGTTTTAGAGACACGTGACGTCTAAGTCCAGCTTGGTCAGAGCATGTACCGTTGTCCTCTCGTGGATGATGTCAACGCGAGAATGAGAAAGAGAACGAGAGAGAAAGAGAAAGACAAGGAAAATCGATGTCAATGGTATGCCGCAACGCGTGCGGCTGCTCTCCAACATCGGGGATCTCCCAGCTTCATCCCTGGGTCCATCGATCTTTACGTTCCTTCTGGTTTTTATTACTCACGCGATATGATACATCGATCGGTCCTCGACTTGCCTATATCTCTTACGTAAGGACGAAAAAAATAATTGCTACGTTGAAGTATGCAACGATACCTGCAATTGAGATAGATTGCGTATAAGTGATCGGTTAATGGATTAATTGGCACGCCTTTCGACTCGGCTGAAATGTCGTCGATCGAAAGCCATTGACAGTTGTCTAAACTTCTAGGATGAAGAGCACGGTCCTGATAGTTTTTCTTCACTCGTGCTTGAGCCCTTTGACAGGTGTCCTTTCCACCAGGTAGTCTTTCCTATCTTATCCCATTTTTCTTTTTTTTTAGTCTAAAAAAAATCCTAGTTCTTTTTAAAACTAACATTGGATACATACATACGTATACGTGTACGTGTAAATAGAGAAAAAGAACGTTCCTTTACTTAATTTCAGCTATTTCGAAGGTAATGTCCAAAATCGTACGATGAAGCCAAGAGTCGTGTTGCCGGATCATTACGTGAAAGGTTCGTAACAAATTTGATTCGAGTGACGTTTCGAAACCCGACAAGCGATATCTGTGTCGTCCGTTTCATTTAAGAGATCAGACCGCCTTCGAAGAAGGGCGTCCCGGTTACGGTGGACTTCAGTATCTTCGTAGTGGATATAAATTCTATTAACGTCGAGGACATGGATTTTCGGTAAGCTTTCACGTTTGTAAACGAGCATGCGGATAATAGAAATTGACAGCTACTGAAACGTCTCTATCGTGATCTAACATTTAATTCGATGCATGTTCTCTTTTGTGCACAGGGTCGACATGTTCGTTCGCCAGAGCTGGACCGAGTCACGACTTTATTTGCCGGACGATATTTTTGAGGAAGGAGACGATTACGTGACCTTTCCACCGGAATTTTTCGACAATCTCTGGCAGCCTGATCCTTATTTTTTAAATTCCAAAGTCTCCGGTAATTATTCTTTTAATTTTTGCGAAAGCTCGAGAAAATTAACAATTCGCGCTTATAGTAGCCGTCTTAGATTCGTCTTCTATCGCTCGCTTTCTCACACGTTCTCGTGACAATTACTTAACGCTGAACGTACTACCGTCTCGCAGAGATCGCAACTTTAAACCACAAATTTTCGTCGGTCACGCTGTACAGGAACAAGACCGTTCGATATTCTGCTCGAATGCACGCGATCATAGCGTGCCAAATGGAATTCCAGCTCTATCCGATGGACATACAAGTCTGTCCGATTTACATTGAGAGCTGTAAGTAAGATCGAAGTGGACTACGCTACCTGCTCTTTATGTTTAACGAGCGATCTCTTCCTTGCAGTCTCCTACAATGGTCTGAAGCTACGCTTGAGATGGGACGACAGCGGAGTCACCGTCAATCCCGAGTTAAAGTTATTGCAATATAATATTGGGAAGCCTGTCGTCTTCGAGGAGACTACCGACTACATGATGGAAAAGAATGGTAGGATTTACTTTGTTTAAGAATTACACTTCGATTATGAAGAACTCTATATGGCATAGAATTAACTGAATGTCGTCTAGGAAACTTCTCAAGGTTGGTAGTTTTGTTCCGCTTTGAGAGACAAATTGGACATCATCTGATACAAACGTTTGCTCCATCGACACTAGTCGTGATGCTTTCCTGGTTCAGCTTTTGGTTGGGCCTGGACGCTATACCTGGACGCGTAGCTCTTTTGGTGACGAGTATGCTCACTTTGGTGACCATGTTCACCGGTCTGAAGAGTGACATACCTCCGGTCGCCTATGTGAAAGTAAGTACTCGCGTTCGGCTAGATTCACATGTTTGATACAAGCGAGATAAAAATTTGACGTACCGCTTTCGACGATGAATGGGGGTTACCTCCTTTGCAACATCGTCTTCGCGTGCTGAAAATGAGTTTCAAAGGGGCACGAAGGCGCACGAACTAACGATGTTGCAAATTTCTAGGCACTCGATCTTTGGATGGCTGGATGTATGGTGTTCGTATTCGCTGCGCTTGGAGAATTCGTGATAGTGAAGGTACTTGATTTGCGTTATCAATTTGGAAGCGATATACAATCGTCGATCGTACCTAGGAGTTTTCAAACAGTTTGTATTCGTTTCTTTATCTTTCGCTTATATCGAAGGCATTTTTTGAAAGACCATGTCATTGCCATTCGAGCGTATCAAACAGGCGATTTCTTATTAGTAATCTTCGCTATTTTATTATAAAATATTATCATCGCGTTGTTATCTGTTTCAGAGATTGGCTACAATGGACAAGACACAGAATTCAGGGCTCTGGGAATACGATACCATCTATGCACCAACACCGAAGAATAAAAGGGCGGGTAGCAGACATCTTCTGCAAACGACATGGCTCGATCTGGAAACTCTGTATCCTTATAGAACTCGATCGCAACAGATCGATCATTATAGCAGGGTAGTATTTCCGGTTCTTTTCCTTTTATTCGTCGTTTTGTATTGGCCTATACTTTTGTTAAAGAAATCATCATAATATAATAAGTTGATCCAATGACGTATCCATCGATTCTTTTCAGTATTAATTAAGTTTGTTTTGGTGCGTATAGCATACATTCACGTTGTCACGATTACAATTTGTATAGGCATATCCGTAGATGTCTATTACTATGTACAGAGTCTGACTACATATTACATGCAATTACATGCAACTACACAATAGTGTTCGTAGCGCTAGATTTTGTTAAATAAAAGACAAGTTGAAGAATATTACAAGTATTTAATACAAAAAGTTATATATGTATACTTTATACATTGCTCATGTACAGAATGATAATTATTACATTCGCATTACCATCAATCGGTATCCATTTCCATTACAGTCGAGGCATCGGAGTCATTATCGACCGTTATTGCACTATTTTTTAATTTAGATTTAGCAGCCTTTATTTCTCCTATTCTTTTTATGTAACTTATTGTATATTGATTAAAATCGCATCTGCAATAGTAAAATATAATTATGTTATAAATTGGTAGCTTTAGATATTAGTACAGATTTGCTTCAACTTACATCGAACTCAAATCATCGTATTTCCTTTGCATGTTCTTCTGCAACATTAACAGTATTGGCATTTGAAATGCTGTGTTAATCCTGTGTCCATGAGAAGTTAGAATTGATTCTATCCATAAAAGGTAGAAATGTACATGCTTTGTTGATTCTAATTCGGCTGCTATAAATTTCAGTATCTTCTCCACATAAATATCGGATAAACTCTGTACAATTAGTTCGACTGAAACGTTAAATATAGCAAATGTATCTGACAATTTTTTATTTTCTTTATTTTCAGTAAATATGAAATATACTTACTATTTGTATATGGTATAGCTTCAATAACGTATCTTATTAAAGGATTCTCATTTAATTTCAAGGCCATCATTAATGCTACAAAATAGAAAGATTGTACTTACAATTCCGATTAATATTGCAATAATTTATGGATATTTATTATATTCAAACCTTTTGCATATTCTACTTTAGCGAGTGTTTCTTTGACAGTATCCGGCGTGATTCCAAGTTCAAGTTGGAATGGATCAAATACCAAACCAACGTCTAATGAATATATTAATAAACCTTCGGTTGTTGCTGCCGCCCACGCTTGCCCTAAATAATATATATTTTAACAACGGTATGAATTTAGACATCTTTATACTTTATTTTATTACCTGTTGGAGAAAACTGTAAGCTGAAGACTCTGACTTCCGGTTTCATGCTTCTGCTCGCCATATCACCACTTTTAACACCTGGTAAACGTAACGTTACATTACCACCCTCATTTTCTTCACGTTCTTCGACTAAGGCTAAGTTTCCAAATTCAGTCATTTTTCGTCTATTTATAAAATCCTAGAAAAACAAGAGATTTTTTAAATTTAAAGTATGTTGTATTAATCATTTAGTATTAATAATAATAATAATACGTACATCTACTGCATCTAGAGATCTGTTTTGTGTGACTTCAAATTTTTTTAATAATACAGCTTCTTGAACATTATAAATGCATACGTTTTTAGATTGCCCACCAGCTAATATGCATGAACCATCAGCAGAATAGCACAAGGAAGTAAATGCCCTGTAATATATTTGTTACTTGTAATCTAATTTTCAAATTTATGATTATAACAAAGCACGGTTACATACTTGGCCTGTAAACTTTTCTTTGCTGTAATTAGATCTACCTCGGATCTACCACTACCTAAATCATTTCTACCTTCGATACTGCCTGTTTGTACGGCGGTTTTACAATGAAAAAATGAAATTTGTCCATCCAAAGTAGATACTGCAATTTCTTCTCCATTAGGTTTATAAGTAACATATAAGCCATCGGCAGTTAACTGTATTGTTTCGTGCATAGAACCACTTTCGATAGCATTCCATATTTTTATTGTTTTATCCCAAGAGGCAGATACTAATTCTGTACTGGCAGGACTTGGATTAAAAGCCAAACTTACAACAGGTCCTTCGTGCCCACCTAATATCTGAAGAAGAATATTATGAACATTAATGTTTTTTAACAGTAGAGATTTTTAAATAAAAGAATAATGTTTGAAGCTAAATATACCTCTAACAAAGTACCCAGTTTCATACTCCACAGGTAGATATCAAAAAAGTCTTGACCACCTGCTGCAACGAACTCGTCGCTTGAGTCAATTGCTACACAAGAGAACTGTACCGGTCGTGGGGATGTAAAAGTTCTAAAATTTCTGTACCTAGTTAAATCATATGCTCTAACGGTTCCATCGAGTGAGGCAGAAATTATGAATTTACGATTATGACTGAACAAAACTCCAGTAATTGAAGATGAATGTTCCTGAAATGTAACGGAACAAAACCCGCTCATTGTATTCCACAATTTTACTTTTCCATCGTCACCTCCAGTAACAATATATTGACCATCTGGACTATATGCCAAAGAATTCATATTGTTGCTATGGCCTTGCTGTTTCATAGCATATGTTTCACTCTGCCATTCCCAGACCAGCAACTGACCCATATGAGAAGATCCCAAAGCTATCCAGTCTCCCGTGCAGTTCAGCGATATAGAAGAAATTCCATTTGTAGAAATACTGAAAAAGTATAGATAAAATGAAGTACCTATGTAATTAATTTATTACATATCTGTATGTATTTAAAGAGCATACCTTAAAGAATGAATCATGTTAACCTCAGGCATTTCATATAAATAGAAGGAACCATTGCTAAATCCCACTACTAGGATGTGAGTATCTTTATGATATGCAGCAGTTGTTAATACTGCATTCTTTGTTTGTTTGCAGACTTCATCCGCCAAATAATGTCTTGCAATTTTTTTGTAACGTAACTTTTTAACTTTTGAATCTTTTTCCGTACTTTCTTCTTCTTCTACCTCCTCTCTAGGTGTCAATTCTAGAATAAAATGTTTATTAATATTTTGAATCAGTATTTCAAAGTGCTATGTACAATTTATTAAAATTTACTGAAATGTTATTACGTAATTGTACTAATTTGCGTTCGAGATTTTTCTTTTGCTTTTCAGTTTTCTCTATAGCTTTTTCTGGATCTATATCATCTTCATCGTCACTATCTGTATTTTTTACTTTTTTAGTTGGTGGTTCCCACTCCACTAGATCATCTGGATCAATGGTACATTCCCAAACACATAGTTGTCCATTCCTATTTTATACATATTCTATTTATTATATAGCCCATAAATTTAGTAATAAATTTACACACATACCTGCTAATGGTTGATATGTCATAACTGTTTTTTTCAAAGAAACACGATACTATCATGTCAGAATGGCAACCAAGTGTAATGAATTTAAAATTTGCCCATTTTTGTAAACTATATAATTTTGTAGTAGCATCTTTAGAGCCAACTGCCAACAGCTTGGAATCAAAAGACCAATCTATAAACGTTGTCTCGTCGACAGCTCCATGAAAAATTCGTTCCATTATGAATGGATTATATTCTCCTGATTGTAGGCCAGGTGCATTGAAAATAAAAACTATGGAAGTTACATAAAAAAATGTATTAATAATTTTGAAATTGCACATATACTAAAATTTACCAATATTTGTTTTTTAGAAATTTACCATTATTTTCTTTGCAAACTGCAAAATGTTTGCCATCTGGAGAAAATTTCACGCACCTAATACGACGTTTAAACCTGTACTTATGTATCACCATTTTACTCAACATACTGATTATGTGAGCCTCACCCTCTGCAAGTAATCATATATTTAACTGAAATTACATGCTATCTTTTATTAATACCAAGCTTATATTTGTGAAAGTTACCTTCATTAATTGCAATTAATAAACATCCATTTGGTGATATGTCTATAGCAGTGTAATTATATTTGCTTTCCACAGGAAGGGTCATGGATTTATTGCTGTAATACATAAAGCTCAACTTTAATAAATCTTCGAAGATAATTTTATAAATATATAATTATTTTACATGATTAATTTTTATTTATATACCGAAGCACTTACTTTTTTAAGTCAAATATAGAGATTCTATTACCCACTGGACTAATAACGGACGATCCATCAGGAGAAAATATTAAATCTCCTTTGCGGTAAACTGTACCAAGTAAATTACTGAACTGTAAAAATAAAATACATGTTACAATGCTCTATGTTATCTATCGGATCATTAAATTTTTAATGTGACCAATATTTATTTAAAAAACATAAGTCAAACAAAAACCTAAAATAGGTTAGGAGGAACAATCTATATAATATTAATATTTGGTCTATTTATATATAATAATGATAAAGACAAAATAATTTGTGTTATAACTGAAACTATAATTTTACCTTGTAAGCGAACTTCATCGTCTCTTTAATAAATTAATTAAGATATAATAGAAAAACTTTTCAGAGCACGTTTATTATGACGTTTGAATTGGATACAACAGCAAGCAACATAGGCGTATTCTTTCACTTCCGCTGTGCGATCTGGGGTCACGTGCTTGAAAATAAGGCGTCGGCTTGAATAAGTAAAATATATGTCTAAGAATAAAAAATGATCTTACTCTTCCCCGAAATCTACTAAAACGAATAGAATTTTTTATTATAAACGATTTTATTTCATAAAAATTAACCGGGATGATATTAACCATTCATATAATTGTTAAAATTGTCGGTATAAATTTTTGTTCCTTAATATTGCACTAAAACGGAGTACAATTACAACTTTCGAACATTTCCGTTATATAATTATTTCCTCGCATTCGCATGTGAATTATAGATCAAATATTCTCCAAGTGACGAACACCGAGCATAAAAAGTGTCCTACTTTTGTCCATATGCGAGGTGCGATACGCAGTAGAGATAAATTTTCTACGTTCATTGATCTGATAAGACAGTCATACGACAGTTACGCTATTTGAATTGAAAATGATAGATAAAGCACGGATGTAAGATAAAAAGATATACAAGTGATCATGCACTTTGCCTACATACTTTTCGATCGTATTATCGAAATGGAATAATAAAGAAAAATGCATCGAGCTTGAATCATTGGAAAAAAGAAAGTATCAACAGCGTCGTAAAAGAAAATTTTATCGTATATTAAATAATATCATAGTAGAAAGATAAAAGTAAATCCGATCTCTTTGCATAATCTCCAGGTAGAAATTTCCAAACATTGCATAGGCGTAAGTCAAGGAATCGGAAGCGCGCGCGTCACGCGCTTCCAAAACGCAGGAGCATGCGCAGTGAAGGCAAGTACGTGAATCACCTAGAGGGAGCCTATAAAAGCACTTGACGTCACGTACGGGAGAAGAGACAGCGTCGGGGATTGGCTAGCGGCTCGGTAATCTCCGGCCGGAGGACCAATCACGAGCGAGAAGACATTATCCGGTAACTCGACAGCTTCCTCTCTCGCTCGTCACCTGTCACATGACCCGCGCCACTGTACGGTAGGCCATATTTGACAGTGGCACTAGTCTAGCGAAGTGAGTGCGTGAAGATCGCTCTTCTTTCGACAGTCCGCGATCCGACAACCTGTGTAAATACTCGCGATCACGCATCGAACGAGAAGTCTGATAGACGCACGAAATACAGACACATCAAAAGACACAAGATGGACAACGTACCTACGGAGAGCGCACCCATTTACGGGCCCTTTTTCGGAGTTATGGGCGCCGCCTCTGCGATTATATTTTCCGGTAAGTCTCTCAACGACCGTCTCCTACCAGCAAGATATCGTTCGATTTCGTCGTTTCTTGGACGACATCCATTCGAATATCGTCTATTAAGGTAGAACGGGATAGGTATGACGACGTAGGGAAAGGAGACACGGCGAAAAGGGATTTTCGAGGAGGACGACAAAGACGAAATGGGATTGTTGGCCGTGCGTGTCCCCGGGGAATCTGATAACGTCGACGCGCCATTTTATCTACATAAGGCGCGCAACATTTGGAAAAATCAATCGTTTTTAGTCCGGGGAATCGATAACAAGGTCTCGTCTTCATCGTCGTTCAGCGTGTCACGTTTTATTTGACAATCGAACGAGTGAAAACGAACGAAGGACACGGACAAAGAAACGAAAGGACAGGCGGACGGACGGACGGACGGACGGACAGCGCGCAGCAGTCGAACGACGTACGATCGAAACGATACTTATAATTTAGGCTCTCTGTCTTTCTCTCTCACACTATCACTCCGTCTCTCTCTCTCTCTCTCTTTCACTCTATCTTCGTTATACCTCCCTCGTCTCCTTCACCTCCTTCCCCGGCAACGACGAAGAAGGCGCATTAAACTCGCTGCTACTTCGTCCTTTTAACGATAGGAAATGGAAAAATACAACGAGCCGTCTCTCTCCCTGTTCGTCTCTAATACGATGCGCATAGCAACGGCAGAGAAGTTCTAATCTCGGTTAGCTGAAGATGCCAAGGATACGGATTCGATATTCGAAGCGCCATTTTCCTGCGCATGTAGATTGTAGATTTCGTAATGTTCCGAAAACGTGATCCAAGAAGCTCTCTAGACAGATTCTGTCTCTCTCTCTCTCTTTTTCTCTCTCTGACTCAATCTGTATGTATCGTTAAAGAGAAGCGCGTTTTCCGCGAGGTCGGCTTAAACTCTTATTTCGTAACGTTGACCTCGATGGAAGGCGCGTGCTTTCTTATCGTCGTCGTCGTCGTTGTCGTCGTTGTCGTGGTCGTTGTCGTTGCGTTGTCGTTGTCGTTGTCGTTGTAGTAAGCGTGTCTCCTCGAAAATTTACGATGTCGCCGGAGGAGAAACGCCAATAGCAAGAAACTATGACTGTGAAAATCGCTATTAAGAACGAGAGAGAGAGAAAGAGAGAGAGTATGAATGTACAGAGGAAGGATGAGAGAAGGCAGAGTCTAGAGTTTCTTTCTAGGAACCAAGTCACGAGCCTCGGCTTCCTATCAAGGAAATCAATACGAATCCCTTTTCTCGTGTGCGCCGGAGTCCTCTTGAATGGACGGCGGCACACGAGGAGGAGGATCGAACACGAGGCGCGAGCGAGAGAGACACCGGGACGCGAGTAAAGATCTTGATTTTGATCCAAATGGACCACGGTGTTCTCCGGCCGAGGACCATCTTGACCGTTTTTCTTTTTTTTTGTATTTCTTCCCTTCCTTTCTTTTTTTTGCCTTTCATTATGTCCGATCATAGCACCGTCTTTTCTACTTTTCCTTTCATTGGATCAAATAAATTGGAGGAAAAGCAGAGAAATTCCTCGGGGGGTTTTTCTTTATTTGATTTTTTTAAACAAATGGAATCAGGGGTCCACTCGTGCCACGCCCCCCTACTCACGAGACGGGACTTACATGATTATCATGTGACCGCCAACGTGAGACTCATGTGACTACTACTACTCCGGCTTTCCAGTCTCTTTGGGGCGTTATGTGTTCGCCATTGATACAACTAGTATCGTGCTTTCATTTTTTCTCAATTTTTCAAATATTTTTATTCTTTTTCCTTTCTTTGTCTACTCGTACAATGTCATTCCCGGAATTCTTTTCGAAAAGCATCAGGCATTCCATCGAACGGAATGCTCGCTATTCATCCTTTGGGCCTGGCTGATCGATATTCGCTACCTACGCGCTTTCTACTGAAACTGTTACGAATTTATGAGATGTGTCTAGACGAGACCTGATGCTCTTTTTCGAGGTACTTTCGAAAACTTGATCGACACGATGATTCTTGGAAGGAATATGATGTTTGTTAATTTGGGATTGTTATTTAGAACGAATTAAGATGTTGCCATGTAAATTTGATTTAAATGGCGTTTTCTACGTTGGACTACTTACAGTATTTCATAGGGTATCATAACCAAATTTATGTATCGTGTTAATTATGTGGTTATGGTTAGGATCGCTATAGTCTACATTGTGTTTTTTATTTGTAGCTCTCGGAGCAGCCTATGGCACAGCTAAATCAGGTACAGGCATCGCAGCGATGTCTGTTATGAGGCCAGAACTTATTATGAAATCCATCATTCCTGTTGTCATGGCGGGTATTATTGCCATTTATGGACTTGTAGTTGCAGTTCTTATCGCCGGTACCCTAGACGAACCACCAAAATACCGTCTATATAAGTAAGTACAAATGTTTCATTCGTGAATAAAGTTATAGTTTGCTGTACGCTCTAACAATGTTAATATTACCGTAAGTTTGATTTTAAGAAGCAACTTTTCTCGCATCGCTCAAAGTAGACATTTCTATTACTAGTCGAACTAACTAATAGTATATTATGATTAGGCTTACGTTCGAGATAACAGTTCTTGACTTATGTTTTGCATTTATAATAAATATAAAAAGTTTCCTTGTTATGGCCAAAGATAAAACTTACATGCCAGGCTATTAAACTTTCCATACATGTAATACACAAGTAAGGGTTTAACGTTGTAACCGTGAATAGATAATGTAGCCGATAAATTTTCGCATATTAACAATTAATAAATTTCTTTTCTTTCCTTTTGCTATAGCGGTTTTGTCCACCTGGGTGCTGGCTTAGCCGTAGGGTTTTCTGGTTTAGCTGCAGGATTTGCCATTGGTATTGTGGGAGACGCGGGTGTAAGAGGCACTGCGCAGCAGCCTCGCCTCTTTGTCGGTATGATCTTAATTCTCATCTTCGCAGAAGTATTGGGTCTCTATGGTCTCATCGTTGCCATCTATTTGTACACAAAATAAACAGCGCGTAGAGTCAAGAATGCAAGACTTGTCGCCTGCAACCAACAACGCTCCCCGACTATTAAATATTGCAACTTGTTTCAACATTTTACTTAATCACGTACACATTACTTCGTTCATACCCGCATCGCCTCACTTGCGCATACTTCTGTAATCTTGTATTCAACTCCATATGTTAGAACTCGTGCATTTAACGTCCACACAAATCATAACGTGAAAGATGTATCTATCTGAAGTACTGCGATGCAAGTACGGCTGCGGCAAGTCGAGATGTATGATCCAATTGAAAGAATTATTTCGATCTAACGGAAAGAGGAAAGAAATTACAGAAAAAAAGTGGCAATTCACAGGCGACAGGGAATAACATAGAGGAAGTACCCCATGTCCCAGGACGAAACATTTCTCTTTCACTGTATAGTAATCATTTCTAGCGTAGTTTGACATTGAATTATCAATTACAATAATCGGCTCTACTGAATGTATAAAGATGAGAATGTTATTCGTAAAAGAATACTTAGCACAATTATATATTAAACATAATTGAAGTGGCAGTATACAGTATGCGACAAAGTACGAGGAAAAAAACGAGAGTACATTGCTAAGAGAGGAAGCAGACCGGCAAGAGATGTTCGAATTGTGCGTGTCTAACGGCATGAAAACGTGGTCGTTGTACAGTGATGGTTCTGTAGAAAAAGAAAAAAAAAAGAATGCAGAAGTGGTACAACCGAGGATACAAAGGTGACAAAGGATGGTGCGTGGAATAGGAGAGTCAACGGAAGAAGCGTGAATGTATTAAGTAAATGAAAAAAAGATATATGATAGTATTAAGTCAATTGAAAGGCTGCTGGACGTAAATGGCATTTTGCACTGTCTCTTATCACGAGCAATGTTAACGTTGCATAGAGTGTGTCGGTTCACCGCGAAGGCCAGCGGTGAACCCACGAAGAAAAACGAAGTTATTTCGTGCGCAAGCACGAAATTACGAGTCGACCAACTTTATACGTGCCAGCAGAGGACGATGGTAAAAAAAAAATCTTGCTTATCTAAAGAATTGTATTACGAGATAAATGACGGATAAAAAACAATTTGTACATTCCATAATAAGTTCGTTCAGTGCAGGTGAGCGGGCGCTTGTAACGTTTGTCAAACGCGTGGTCGTTTTACATTTTTGTTCTCTTCTATACATATATATGTATTATATTATTATTTTTTTCTTTTCTAATGCATACTTACGAGAATAATACGAAATAAAACTATTCAAAGAGAGAAACATTCGCACACTTTACGAGGCTTCGCGCTGCTAACGGCTATCGCTGATTTTTCGCGACGACGCGACGCGCCATCATCACAGAATCAAATCAAATCTCATTGGACCAATCGTCATGGGAGCTGACGATTAGCCCCTTCACAGGTGTACACGGCCTTTCGATCGGTCGTCACCTCACCTCTTCCTCCTCCGACCTCTGACTTCACATTCACGAAGATAATATATGTATAACGATGATGGAAGATGAAACGAGACGTTACGCCCGCTTGCCAGGTTTTATCGATGATAATGATTATGCAGTATTTTCTACCTATGGGATGGGCTCGTCAAGTACTACAGGCGCATTTCCGGGAAAGAACGTCGAGTATGCTTCGAGTAAGAACCAATCGTAGTCGCGTCGGCCAAAGTGGAAGTATAGTAATTAACGACAACGATGAATTTAGAATATTTAATAAGTAAAATTAATTCACACTTTCATCGGGGAGTCCTTCAGGAATTTTTCAAAGTACAAAGGAGAAGTTCGCGTCCTTTTCTGGAAAATGCACCTCTCTTCGGAGAAATACAAGACCGAGAAGGAGACGTTCTTGCAAATTCCTGAACTGCAACGAGGAGAACGAAGAGAAAAAAAAGCATAATACAACAGAGGAATGAGAATTGAAGGAGAACAGAAAGAGAGAGAGAGAGAGAGAGAGAGAGAGAGAGAGAGAGAGAGAGAAAAGAAAGAAAGAAAAAAAAGAAAAACCTTAGATCTCGTAAAGAGCGCTCGACGAGGGAAGCGCGAAAACGAACCGGGGAGCGGTGGTGGGGGAACTAGCGAATGAGAGCGAATCCTCATTAGCACTTCATATCGAAGAGGAACGCAGGCACACATAAAGAGATACGTCAGTTACCTTCCTTACCTACCCTGCCCCACTCCGCATTAAACACACGTATATATAAATGTGTACGTCTATACATAATTTCTCGAAAGAAAAGCGATCCAATTTAATCTTCTGTTTAAGACGATCGATGGGAGGAGAAAACGAAAAGAAAAGGTACCGAATATGCATATATATATATATAATAATAATAATAATCATCATAGTTGTGTGCGTGTGATGTACATACCACTCACAATGCTTCACGCTATTATTACGATTTAGGTTAAATTAGGTAAGGTATTATATACCAAAACCTTGTGTAGCTGTGCGAGTGTGAGAGAGAAAGAAACAGAGGAAAAGAGAGAGAGAGAGAGAGAGAGAGTGCGAGAAAAGTCAAAATGTAAGAAAGAAAAGAAGATAAAGGAAAATTGCGTATTACATATTGCAATCACACGTTACGTTACGTATGTGCGTGCATGCGTGTGTGAGTGCGAGAGAGAGGAAGCGAACGTGCGTACGCACGAGAGTGGGAGAGCGCGCGTAGTTTGAAAGGGTGCGATAGTTTGAGCGAACGTAAGTATGAATGAGAAGATGAGGAAAGGAGAAAAAAATAAAAGCACTAGCAGAGAGGGAGAGAGAGAGAGTGAGAGAGAAATAGAAAACCGCTGTCACAGCCGCCGCCGCCGCTGCCGCCAACACCATCGCCGCCGCGCTCCCCCATACCCCACCCCCGACTACTATCTTCCAGTGTTACTTATAGACTCATTGTTGAGCGAGAAAGAAAGAAAGAAAGAAAGAACGAACGAGTAATACTGATCAATAATAATTAATAATAATGATAATTATTATTATTTATGTTATAATTCGTCCTCGATGTTACAGAAAAAGAAACCGTGTTTAATAAAAATTTAATTTGGACAAACAACATATACCGTCATCACTTTAACACCATCAGAGCTTTTCAAAACCTAGAAACATTAATAGTTGCGTTAGAGAGCGAAGCGACAATTTAAGAGATCACTGACGTTGAGACATATATATATATATAATATAATATATATACATTTTTTAATCACTGCCATTCGATTCAGTAAACATGTGCTTTCCACGTTGTACTATTATCATCCGCACGTTCCATTGTGTAATTTTCTTTAGTAAAAAAAAAGAAGTGGATCAAATACATTATATACGGTACCTTTTATCGGTAACGTTTCATGTACGGAAGATATATCATCGAATGTGGGTATAACATAAAACATAAATAAAGTCGCGGTGTCGTTTTAGATAATTTCTACGATGTTTTTTCATTTCATAATTCTTTTAAGGAGAGGGTTTTAATAAGGATATAATAGATAGAGATAGAGAGAGAGAGTAACAAAAAATAACACAAAAGAACTGCGTAACTTGTCCAGATAAAAAAAACAATATATTCGTCCTTTATTTGGTAGCTGTGTAAAAAAAAAAATATGTTAGTGTGCGTAGCGGTGCAGTTATTATTATTGTGTTGTGACTGCGCGTTAAGGGAATTACAAATATTTGATGTTGCTGTATTAAAATCTGCCCGTAATTGATTGAGACAGAAAATAATTAACGAATTAAAGTATACGTCGATACAAATGCGATCATCTTTTTCTTTATTTTCATTTGGTACACACCATGCCCCGTGGAGAATTTTAGGCGATTTAGCACAAGATGTAAGTTTACGTATTGTTGTGTGTATGTATATAGTATATATGCTCGGATATATATACACTCGTTACAGGGTGTTTCATTTAAAGTTTTACACTCTTCCGAATTAATTTTACTTAAAAAATGCAAGGATCACCGGTAGTCGTGTGTCAATGCTCAAATTTCTCTTAGATTTACAAAGAAGGTAAACTGTTTGTACTTGTTTCCATAAAAGTAGCAGTAACGTGTGTATACATGTCTCTCGAAATCGTTGTTTTATCTAGATATCTTTATCTAGCGTTATAAACGATACACGTATAACGATAATGACGAATACAAATATCGTAACATGGAATTACTGATTTCGTTATCTTTCTACTGAAATCAGATTTATTGCCGATTTAATTGCGATCTATTTTTTTCTAACGTCGGTTGATATGGAGATATAAGAAAAATTCATTCAAGGGAATTGTTTAGAGGAGAATTCTTTTTCTCGTTTTAGCATTGCTATTTATTTGCTGGTCGTTGCATTTTAATGTTACGATTATTGTTAATAGATCTGTTGACGAACACATGTTTTGATTCATATATTTCGTAATTATGAGGATTACGAATGAAAATTTGCAAATAGTAATATTTATTAGTAAGTAACATTAATCTCCTTTCAGTTGTTCTGTTTTATTATTTTAATTAACAAATTATCTGGAGCGTATGGGTCGGTACATAGAAATGATTTTGCTCGATTACCGGAGAACCGAGTGCCATCTAGTGGTAGCGTGAGGTACCTACTTAAGCGTGCTTCTGGACAGATGATATTCGTACGCGTACGTATTCAAGATCTCAAATAAAATTTATTTAAACGAATGAGATAGAATTTCAGTATATATACAAATTTACAGAATACATACAAATTTATCTCCGATTTTATTCGACATCGTTAAATTATAACGTTAAAAAATTGTACCATCGATCGATGTTACTTTATCGACAACTTCCAAAGTACTCGACGTTAACGAGGATGCCTGACAGCTGGCGCTGGATGTATCAAGCGGTAGCGTATGTACAATTTAAGTTTATGAAAGATTCTTTTTATAATCTAGAAAATAAAAATAGCAAAATATTATTCAACGCGTATATAAACTTTCATACTTACGCAAGGTATATAAATCATGTTACATTGTACACGCTTACATCATTTTATACTTACACCTTCAAGCGTTTATTACCGTCCCGCGAATTTTGCGGATAGTATAATTTAGAAGAGGACTTTAAAAGATATTGAAATTCTCCCCTCCCTTCTTCTTTCCCCGAACTATACGGAGACGAGGAACGAAGAAAAGAGAAAGTAAGTAGAAACGTGCGTTTTACGAAATCTTCGAGCGACTCACGCACGACATGTACAAATTGTCCGATTATACGAGCCGTGACACCGTGCACAATAGCGCTTGACTCTCCGAAGATGCGATTGGATTGATTCGGGTGATAAATCGTCCTCCACTTTCCAGATATACGCGCGATTTTCCTAAGGAGCGCGTCCATCGTACGGCAACGGTACATACATACGTGCCGTTTTTCCACTCGGGAAACAAATTTTTCACGTTGCTTGCGACGTGCCGAAACAAGTGGCGCATATTCAACGATTTTTACTCGCTTCTTTTCTCTCTCATATTTCTCAAGAAATAAAAAAAAACAAAAACTAAGAATAAAATCCTCAGATGCGAATTTTTAATTTAATTTTAACATTTGCTCTCTCCACTATCTCTCAAGAGATAAAAACAAACAAAAGCAACGTCTTCGAACGCGCGAATTTTAGATTTCATTTTAACATTTGGCTTTCGCTTAAAGACGACCGATCATTATAGTTTTTCAGGCAAGACTATCGAAGCTTTAAGCTTCGTCACGTGTAATAAACACGAAAGTGTAACACAAATATGTTACATGTACTTATACGAGTATTATACGTATACGTATTTAGCTACTCGCGTATATGACGTGGGCTCGAACGTATATCGACGAAGAAGAAGAAGAAGAAGCGAGTGCAAGAGCGCTTTTATCAGCGAGCTGTGATTGGTACTGCCCTATGACCTCTTCCGAGGAATAGCTCCGCCTCTCGCTTACGCATCGACGTACACGCATTAAAAGATAGAGTGAGAGAGAGAGAGAGAGAGAGAGAGAGAGAGAGAGAGGTTGGCACGCACGACGGGATAAATACGTCTTCGCTGTTTGTCGCATGGAAGAATCATGGCGTCTCCTTTTCCATGGCCGAAGATACCGGTTGTTACGATTTATCGTTAAAATACGAAGGCGAGATCTCGTACACGCGATTCACGAACGGGAAAAGAACTTTCAGAGGATTTTCCATGCCGATGCGTTCGATTTGTTTGTTTCGAAGTTTAGAGATTAGATTACGGATTCCTGTTTCTATTATTTCGTTTTATTATAAAGTGGACATCGTATCTTTCATGCCGATCTATTCCTTTTATTTATTCCTGAGTTTAGAGATTAGATTATGCATTCCTGTTTCTAATATTTCGATTTATTCTAAAAGCGGACGCTCTTTTTGTATTCTTTTTCAAGACGATATCGCTAATATGACTGACGGACGTCGGGATTAGGGGAAAAAAAGTTCGACAGGGTTAATTATTTTTAAGATCAGACATCAGATCGGACATCCACCCTTCTAAGATTCCTTCCGACAAGAGCAGATTGTTTTTTCTCCCAAGAGTAATTATTTTTCTCGCTAATACGACCAACATCGGGATGAATTAATAAGTGGTATAACGAGAGAGGGATGCACCGGTGTATAAGTACACGAAGACGCGTTTAATTTGTGCGTGGGTGGCAAAACGGCAATTGAAACATAACAAACGCACATTACTCCATCAAGGGAACGGAAGGCACGGGTCTCGCTTTTCCGGTTGTTTCTCTTTGATCCTTACGAATCGGACTACACTTATCGGTTATTGTCGTTAAATGAGCCAATGAACGACGTCCGTGCCTTTCGGGAGCCGACAAAGGCAACGAAAAAATATGATTCAACAAAATACAACGGTTTTCTAGCGATTATCATTTCTTCGTGCTCAAACGTTCGAGTTTTGGTTATCGTTCGAAAATTCCGTGTAGCGATAAGCGATAAGCAAAAACGAAAATTTTCCACGTAACTTTGGTCATGTTTATTTCGCATTTATTACTTTTTTTTTCTGCGAAATAATAAATTCGAGTACGTTTAATACGATTTCGGCGATTCAACGATCACCGCTTCCTCTTCTCGTCGTAAAACTTAACGATCGCTCGGCGAATTATGTATGCTGTTTGTAGGATTCCTTATCGCTCAACCGATTAGACTTGATAGTTAAAAAGGCCTGTTTACTTGATATGTACCGTGATGCAATACTGGGTCATACGATGCCGTCGCTTCGAAAATAGCGCTGTGCATGCAATTCGATCAACCGATAAACGTTCCTACGAATGAAAATTTAAAAAAAAAATATATATATATATATATAAATTGTTATAGATCGTTGATTTCATTGAGTTATTATTAAATAATGTAGGTATCGTCTAATTATGCAAAATTAAGTAAAAAAAAGAGAAGTTATCCTGTCCGTTCGTCTTTCTCCAATTTATTAAAAGTGAAAGGATTGAAATAATATAAATAAAATTTTTTTTTTAACGAAGACGAAGCCATCGTTAAATTTTTACTCGTAAATCGTTCGATTATTTTGCTCGTGATTCTTAGAATATAGGAATTATCAAAATTTATCCGATTAAATCTGGGACATCCCGCATATCTCTTAATAACTTCTTTTTCCAAGATGGCTTCATCGGAAAAGTCGCGATGGGACGCGAGGGGGAGTTCGTTCATTCATGGCACGGAAATTCATTGACTCGTGGCCTCGATCGTTCCATCGTAGTCGAGCCATTCCAGGAAACTCGTTATCTCTCTCTCTCTCTCTCTCTCTCTCTCTCGACAATCCTGCTCCCGATGGAACTCGCGGGCGAGAGAGTGAGAGTGTTAAGTTAAAATTATTATTATCGGTATTAGCGACGAAGGCGAGTCTTGTGTGCAAAGGACCGAGATATAATAAGGTCAGACGGCGGGGTTATCGGCAAACCGGGGTGACCGTATCTTCTCCGTACCGAGGGAAACGATAAAACGGAATATACTGAAGAGAACCACAGTCTCTCCATCTCCCTCTCTCTTTCTCTCTTTCTATGTGTGTATATGTAGGTACTTCGCGTTGGAGTCGCTCCAAATCTCGATCGCGATGCGAGGAACCCGATTCGAAAGAGGAT
>JAIFRP010000038.1:1889113-1920527 GCA_032403825.1 Odynerus spinipes | reverse complement strand
CTTTTTTCCTTTTTTTAAAACTATTATTAGCGGTAATGCATGCCATTAGCGTGGAGGTTCGTGCGCGAAAGACTCGATATACTCGGGGGAATCCGCGAGCTTTATAAAAGCCGGCAAGTTGTCGGCCCGTTTGCTCTGCTCTAAGGCCTGTCCGGTTGCCTGTTTTACCTGGCAGCTTCGTAAGAGATAGGAAAAGAGTGGACGAGGGAGAGTAAAAGAGAGAGAGAGGGGGGGAAGTGAGAGATAGAGAGAGAAAGAAGGAAAGAGCATTTCTTTAGGACCACCAGGCAGGAAGCGAAGCGTGTCATGGCGAGCCGCCACCGGCAGGAAAAGAGGATCCTGCCGAGGAGTTCAGATATGCCTTATATACTCTCCAGACCGGAAGCGAGAAAGGAAGAGGATCGTTTTAGTGATTGGGAGTACTGGCCTAGGCTTAAGCGCGTCTACTCCATTCTTGTTCAGCTTTTTTTATACGAGGAAGGAAGATGTACCTGCTATTTATAGAAAATTGGAATTTTATCTATCTAATGTGAAATTTAAATTTGTGTTCCCTGCTAACTAGGAATATAAATGTGGAATTATTTAGTTTTTTAGTATGGTGTTGTTAATATTGCTTTTTTGTGCGATTATTTTAGCCGTACGTTCTGATCACGGTGGTATATCTTTATTTGGGAAGAAAATTGGGAAAACTCAAAAGTTTGTAACTTTTTTATTTTCTTGCACAAAGGTAATGGAAAAATTTTATATTTTTATGTGAATGTGTTATAAGGATAATTTGCATTTAACTTTTGAATTACATAAATCTGTACCATACTTTGTAGCGTCATTTATATTTTCAATATTTATACCTTTCGAGTTATGGCAATTTTCTTTCAACGTAACGATACGTGTTATCTCAAGGTTCAGTTAATTTTGATAAAAAAAGAAGCAGAATATAATGAAACACGTACTTGATTGATAAATTTAATAAAACCACCAACGACACCTTTTCCTCTCGTTCTCCAATTTGAAATATCTGCTCTGGGTTCATTAGCAGGCCCATTAATAGCGAGGCCACGAAGCTCGAGTAGATTACGTTCTATTCGCCTGCGAAGGAAAGCCGAGACGATCGAGAGCTTAATCGTCGTCCAGGCGTTCTCGAGAAAATATTCTCGGGCGCGCGTCCGCGACGATCGTGAAAATTTATCGTACCGAGTTATCCTACTTACGAGGCAAAAAACTTGGAAAGAGAAACCGACAAAGGTGGAGGGGGAGGAGAAGGAGAAGAAGACGAAGAAAACGGGAGGATATCCCGGCCATATTCCGAGCTCGCGTCGTTAAGCAGTAAAAAATAATAAATCACCGCGATTTTTAGCCACGGCACGCGGATATAAATTTAATAACTTAACTACTTGTATACCGTTCTCGTCGACCATTACTCGGTCACGACGGAAAAGGGAGTAGAAAGGGCTAACGATAGGGCTCCGGCCAGAAAAATGTCTCCGACGGAACTCTTCCCCTCTTTTTCCTACGACTTTAAATAAGTTTTCAAACAATAGCGATCGATTTTCTTCGCGAACATTACGAGTGAAACGTTTCTAGTCAGTCTGTGGAATTGAATGTTAAGCGAACGAAATTTTATGAACAATTTACTACTCTTTTTTTACTACTCTTTATATATTTTCCTAATGCTTTTTATCTTACATATCTAACTCCAATTTTGTGATTTGTAAATCGTCATTATTTTAAACAACCATCGTTTAGATATTACATATGAATCTACATATCGAACCGAGCTCGTATCGAAGCGTCCCAAAAACGAGTTTGAACGCATCGACTTCGAGGAATCGCGAAGGCCCGTTCAAATAGAAAATAAATTCCGTTCTTGCTTCGTAAGAAGAATAAATTCGGTGAATGGAGTGGGAAAGTAGTCGTGTGTGTGGGGGGGGGGGNGAGGCCGATTCCCTTAAAATTCTGCGTTTATGGCTGAACAAGAAATAATCCACGGTCGGTCGAGTCGATCGTTAGAATGTTCGCGTCGCGTTATGAGAAAGAGTATCTGTATGTGAGAGAAAGAAAGAGAGAGAGAGAGACTCTCGTTCGGCTCTCTTTACTCTCTCAAGCTGATATACGACGGTGATCGTCGTAGAAGTCGTACGCGAACGCCGTACGGGCTGGAAATGAAATAAACGATAAAACGTAGAAAGAGGAATGAACGGGGTATGAAAAAAGGAGCAGGCGTGTCGCGAGTTCTTCTTTTTTCTCATTCTTCTCTCTCTCTCTCTTTCTCTTTCTCTCTCGCCCGTTTGAGTTTCGCGGTGACTATCGTTGACCCGATGTCACCTAAATCCGCGTTTAAAATCTTTTCCCACTCATTCTCTCCTCTTACTCTTTAGAACGGGCGGGCAGCCCGTCCAGGTTCGGCGCTTGCCTACTTACCGTCCCGTGAAATATGAAATTAAATTCATTAGGCTTCTCGCGATTATAATAAATCGAACGATTGTGCCGGGATAGAGGGTATAGCGGGCTTATAACTCAGACCGGCTGAATGGAAAATGATGAGAAATGTCTCTCATTGAACGCTGGGGGGTCCAGAAGGTGCGCGAGGAGGACGTGTGTGCCGGCGAGTAGTCTCTCGCTCGCTCGTTCTTTCGCTCGCTCGCTTCTCCGCTCTCGAGTGTGGGAGCCAGTTATCGCACAATCTCAAACCCTCTCTCTTTCTTTCTCTTTCTCTGACTCTTGCGAGCGAGGAACGAACGAAGGAAGAAAGAAGGACCTGAATCGTACGCGCGCAACCCATAAACACCCGCATAACGATCTCTCTCTCTCTTTCTTTCTCGCACACGTTCTCTGAATATCTCTGTCTCTTTTTTTTTCTCGCTCTCTCTCTCTCTCTCTCTCTCTCTACGAGGAACCTTCTTTTAGAAGAGGACTTCTCTTCACGCAGGAGGGTCCTTCGCACGTGCTTCTCGGTCCTTCTTTCTCGCTTTTGATTTTTTTTTCTTTTTCTCTTCTCTCTCTCTCTCTCACGCATACATATATACTCTATGCTGCACGGCACTAATGTTCGAAGTCATCCTTCTTGCCCGCGCCCTCGCGGATTCTGCGTCGTTTTTATCCTTTCTTTCTCTCCTTCTCTCTCTCTCTCTCTGTCTCTCTCTCTTTCTCTCTCGTTCCTTCTTTCTTACTCGTTTTACGTGCGCACGTTTTCGTCGTGTCTCTCCGCTCGCTCGGATTCCCGCGGTGCATTTTTCAGTAAGGGCTTGTACGCGAACGCGCGGGTATCGCTGGGCGCAGCTGGGTATCCCGTATTAATATTCAGCTAATTATGCTCGACGCGCCGATTACGTGCCTCCGGGCAGGTGTCCAGGTGTTTCACGTGCGCCTGTTAGCGCGAAACCCTTGCTCTCGACAGCATGTTCTTAAGAAAGAGTGAGATTGAGAAAGAGAGAGGGGAGAGTGAGTGAGAGAGAGAGAGAGAGAGAGAGAGAAAGCGGTAGGCATATCGCTCGCAGATTTTCAGATACTTCTCGACCTCGCGTGCCGAGGTGCTTTTTAAAGAACCGATGCGTACAATGGACCTTTCGCTCTCTCAAGAAATCTCTACTTTACGTTCCTTGTAAAACGCGTGTATCGACACAGTATAGTAATAATATCGTACGCGAATGGTATACGTTTTCTATTTTTTGGAGTTTCCCTTTACACGTAACCTATTGTGCAATTATTATTAGTACGTGGCTATAATTTTTCTACGTATAGACAATCTAATCTTTAGAAAGATAATTTATCGATTATTTAGCGTTAGTTCGAATTTTATTTTGGTGACTATAAAATAATGACCATAGGGAGAAATTTGATTTTTGTATTATTTTATACCGACACAAGTTGAGAAGAACTGTTAATGTAAAAATCGTATTAATAAATCAGGGATATATGAAATCAGGAAATATGAACCGTATTGTTATTACATAAAATCGACGAACGGGAAATAGTATTTTTTTAATACTCGGCAGCTCGAATAACCTTCGACATTTGTAATAAATAAAATTCGAAGTAAATATAAAAATCCGATATACACTGATGCAACTATCGACACGCTCCGTACGTTTCTCGTTCGGTTTGACGTTCCATGATCGCGTGATCTTAATTCACGCGAGGATAAAGACGTAATATATCCTACCGAGAAGGCGCGTACAATGGTCGAGATCTCGAGATATGTAAATCATAGAGATTTGTCCACTCGTCGTCCATTTATCTCTCTCTCTCTCTCTCTCTCTCTCTCTTTCTCCCTCTTTTTCTCTTTCTCTTTCTCTCGACCGTTGCGTCGAAGCTGGAAGGAGGAGATCAGAAATAAAAAATCTAAAAATGAAAAGAAGAGACACGACAGAAAAGAACGCAAAGATCTGTTGCCGGTAGAAAGGAAGTAAGCATACGCGAAAGAGAGAGAGAGAGAGAGAGAGAGAGAGAGAGAGAGAGAGAGAGAGCAAAAGCGTGCGATTTCGATCGCTCGATTTTCAGTTCGGCGTGCGAGCTAGCGAGTCGAGCAGGCAGCACGAAGTTGGCTAATTTATCCGATAGCCGCTTACGCGCATAAATCACTCGGTGGAAAGGGCAGCGTGACTGATTTATGGCGGTGCATTTAAATGGAACAAAGTAACCAGTTCTCGAACAACCAAGCAAGGGAGAGAAAGAGAGAAAGAGAGAGAGAGAGAAGCGAGCTTTTATTTGTGCTCGACGCGTTAGAAATCGTCGAAAATACGATTCCCAAATCGATCGAGATTCTTCTCCCGAATTTTTCGTCAAATTCTTTTTCTTATTCGCCGTCTTTATCTTCCGGTCATCTGTTTGCCGTTTCTCATCGCTTAAAATCGAGATTCCAATGCTGCGAGGAGAGGTCCTAACTGGCGAAGAAAGAGAGCGTTTAATCCGACGCGCTTTGCCAACGCGCGAGCTTCGAAATGCTTTACCCGTCGGTCGTGCCGTATCGGACCTCACCCACCGATCCGTGCTACATTATGCTAATGCCTCGTCAATTGTGATTTTCATTCAATTTAAGCCCCATGTTGCGCGCTTGTTGAAAGATACGCAGATACGAGCCACAGTGGTTGCCATTTCTATCGTGCTGTCGATTTTCGTGCGGTACACGAAACTTTTATTTTATAAAGAGATCTTTTTTTAAACATATCGTCTTTGTATAATATAAAAAAAAACGGAGAATCGTTAAAGGGTTTCGATCGATCGTTTTCTCGACAACAATTCTGAACTTACCACGATGCCTCGTAATTTACTCAAAATTATTGCCTAACCATAAAATACGAATCTGTTTTTTTTTTTTTATTTAAACCCATCCGTAATCGTCTTTGATTCTTACAAAAGTCTCGCCAGCTCGATAAAGCCGACAGGTACGAGTTATAGGAAAAATCGCGAGAAAAATTGCCAAACGGAGATTGATGTCTCGAGAATGAGAAAAAAGGGATGCTGCGTGCGTCGAAGAGCGAAGGAGAATGCGGATCACTGAGATTCGAGTGCGCGCGTTCTCTCTCTTCCACACGAGTCCCGTCGTGTTATCAAGATACGCCAAGGTGGTAATCCTGTGTGGTACCCGTATGCACGAACGAGTCGGACGAAGTCTCGCATACGTGCTCCCTCTTCGAAGGGCGAAGGGAGATCCTCTTCGAGGACGAGGTGGAGGAGAGAACACGATGGGAGAGACGTGGGACGAAGAGGAAGAAGAAGAAGAAGAAGAAGAGAGTATAAACCGCGAAAGAGTAGCTTCGTATGCCTCGCTCGTGCTATGCTACGGGCCACGTAATGTATCCGTAAGGTAAACCGGTATCGTCTTCGGGCACCGAACGGTACGACCCTCTTTCTCTCTCTTTCTTTCTTATTCTATCTACATACATGGGTAGGTATTGGTCCACGAATAAGTATACGATGAAAGAATAGCTCCTATAAGTTTCTACGAAAATATAACGTAAGCGATAATCGATGTAAATTTAGTTCTATAATATATAATATATTCGTATAATAAATTTAGTGGTATAAATATTCTTTCTTTCTTCTTTGGACAATAGGTTTTTATATATTTGATTTTTCAGATTTTTCATACATTCATTGGTAGGTAAGTCGATTTTATCTGGATTTATAATATTTCTTATGATTTATAATTTGAGAACTATTTTTAATGACATTTGCAAAATCGAGTGTCATTTACTAGTGTCCATCTTGGTATGTAATGTATCTAGATTGGTTTTAGGAGAACAATAATGCAGGCTATAGAATTACGTGTTTGTATTAAGAATCTCTGAAGATTCTGCATCGTTGTTACGATAAGATACTTTTATATAATTACATCTCTTTATAAATATAAACTTGTAATGTTTGGTCATCAGCAAACTGGTAGATATACCGTAGCCATACGCGTAAGTTGTTTGTTATACTAAATTAATCACGTTACATAAACCTAGAGTAATGTTTCATTATACCGCACACTTTTACATTCCCCTACTAACAAAATAGCCAACAATCAAATAAACCGCATACCTCATCGTAATCATCATCATATTTCGCGTTGGCGCTTGAAGCGTTAACGGAGCATGCAATAAATCTAGAGATAACACCGGGGAACATGGACGATTGAAAAATAAACATAATCGCGGCTGTTAAGCGAGTCTCCTCGAGACGACTGCTAGCTAATCTATAAAACGATTTTTACAAGTCGGACGTTAGCTCGGCGAATCCGCGATCGAAGAAACACTTATCTCGACAGTTTGACGTATATACAGGCGTAGTATAAAAAATGTAGAAAGGAGAGACGTTTAAGGAGTAAATCGGGGATGTTTAACGAGAGAACGACGAGCTCGTAGCCATCGCGTTTCATCGCGCGCTACAATAAACGCCATCGGGGTATCACCCTGGGCTGCGTAACCATCGTTGCTGCCAACGTCGAACGCGTCACTTTGACGAGTCGTTGGAGAAGAGAGAGAGAGAGAGAGAGAGAGAGAGAAAGAGTGAGAGAGAGAAGAGAAGAGATGAGCGTTCGCGGGAGTAGGAGAAAGAGAAGAGGATTTATGGGCGGCCTCGCGTCCGAGTGTCGTTAAACGAGTGTCGGCCTGAATGGAGTAAATGGGCTGTGATTTGTACATTGGCAGGCTCGTAATGTACCGACGTTGGAAACGTTGAGAGCCATTCTTCGATCTAGGATCCTCTCTCTTTCTCTCTTTTTCTTTTCTTTCTTACGGAAGAATAGCTCATGTTTTGGGTCCGTCTTTTTCTTCCGTTCCGATGCTCCTCCTCTTCGTAGCGTAAAAGAGATAATGACCGCATACACGCGCTCTCTGCCAAGTGTTTGGCCAAATACTCGCTCCTCTTTTCGCTCCGCGGAAGAGACAGGCTACTCTACGGTGAGAAGCTGAAGAGAGAACGATGGGCGTGCTGTCGATCGCCGAGCAGCTGTCCGCAAGATCGACTAGGACTTTTGACCCGTCCTCTAGCCTTTGGAATTTCCTTATACACGAGGCTCGTTCTAGCGAGATAAACGATCGGATTGTTCGCGGGCTACTCCAGCGAGGCAACGAACGTCCACGGTACGTACCTACATGCCGACGGACTTCGTCGTTATTTATACCGGTGAGCTTTCGTGGGTTTTAATATTCGACGGTCTCTCGAGTGCTGCGAAATATTCGGTCCAGGCGCGATCCTTCGAATTGCCGGGTAAACGAGAAGAAATTTATCGGAGGTTTGGGCGAGTACGTTTAACGCGCGTGCTAAAGAGTGTGCTGGTAGATAAACAAGAAGGATGGAGGAATCAAAGAATTTCTATTCCCACCGGCAGAATTTATAGCTCTCGAAGTGTTAAAGAGAAGAAGAAGAAGATGAAGGAGAAGAAAAAGAATTTTGGAAACACGCTAATGGCACACGAGAGAAAGGAGCATCGTCGATTCGTCACGAATCTTTCGAGTCTCGTTTGGCGCAGCTGCCGTCGACAAATTTTCTATTCTCTCACAGCCTACGGAGGATCGGACTTACGCTAACGCACGGTGTAGAATCGGTCGCTCGATCTACCGGAAGATAAAAATCTCTCTTTTCGTCTATACACCTATATAAGGTTTGTTGTCGGTTGTATGTACAACTCGTCGCTTGATTAGGCTCATTGTGGGCGATCAGGGCGTGCACTTTGGCCCGGAGGAAGCTCGTGCCGGCAGTCGAAAATATAGTTTGGGGCCCGGTGGCTCCTTTTCCCTTCTTTCAGGAGGAACGTTACTCTTCTGAAGGATCGCGTCCAAGAGGAAGGAGATGAGAAGAGCGAAGAAAGAAAGAAAGAAGAAGAAGAAAAAGAAGAGAGTGAGAGAGAGAGAGAGAGAGAGAGAACAAAGTACACGTTTCTTCCACGGACTCTTTTCTCCCTCCTCAGGGCGCCAGAGAATGCAACGGAGGGAGGGAGGGTAACGAAAACCAAAAAGCGCTCTCGCAGGACCCATTGTCGCTTGAATGGGCCTTCGAGAGAAGGGCAAACACGCTTAACCTTCCGACCCATTGTCAAGCAGGGTTATCCGATTTACCGTGGCGCGTCTGGTGGAATGCTCCTTCGGACACTGCACGGCGGAACCACCGTGAATAATAATAACGACGCTCTTCACCAAGAGAGATAACCGATATGCTACTTCCGCGCACGTCGACCTAACTTTTATCCCTGCCGTCGGTTCTCTCTCCGCAAGCTTGTCAAGCGCGAGACGCGTAATAAATAATTAATACTTGTATGCAAACCGTATTCTCTTTCTCTCTCTCTCTCTCTTTTTCTTTTTCTTTCTTTTTCTCCTTGATGTACGGTAGTCGACGGTCGTTCCTTCTACGTAACTTGTTTTCTAGATACTCTTAAAGTGTAGAATAAATAATTGATGAAGCGTTTTCATTCGCGTGTCTACATAATGCTACTGTCGGGATTATTTTTTAAGTTATCGATTGGACGGATGATGTGGAAAGGAGAGTAACAAATAAATATTCGAAATTGGGATATCGGGATCAAGAGCAGGGTAAAATATCGCGGGAAATTTAAATAAAATATATGCATCTATCAAAAGCGTACGATAAATAATCGATGGATCATTTGAAACTTATTTCTTGATACTTTCTTAAGCCGAAGAATATGTACCCAGATAGGAAAATGTGATCGCTCATCGTCGATTCATCGGAACGGACGCGACCGTAAGTTCGTTGCATACGAGAAAGCAACAAGATGCAAGAAGAAGCACGAACGTGGCCCGTTGCAGGGCGGACACGATGACGTTATTGGATTACGTAGGCATTGTCACGAGTATTGTCGAGCGACAGGACATCTGCTCGTCCAGGAGCAGCCCTGAAATTCCTATTGCCGAAGGAATATGAAAATAATATTTCCTTTCTACCTCGGACGTGTCCTCCTATGATCGATATTTATTCGAGTGACTGTGATCCAGGTATCTTTTTTTTTTTGGGCCCCTCGATTCTTACGCGTTTTCCTTCATTCGTTACTTCCTCGTTTCCTTCTCATCGAAGGGTCCTTGTTCGGTTATTTGCACAATGGTGCGACGCCGAAGATCTCTTTGCGATTAGAAAAACCGTCCACGGTCCATTATATTCGATCTTCGTTTTTCGAAGAGTTTCCGCAGCCGCGAGTCCGGGTGTCATTCGATTCTTCCCGTTGATCGACGATGACGCGAGATATCGCGCGTCGCGAAATTTGCCTTCGTCACCCTCCGTTTTCGAAATTCTATTCTAAATCCGATTTCGTCGATCCTAAAGAGGAAAGAAGGACGCACGCGCGGCTCTTGGAAAATTTTTCGATTGATGGCGAGCTCTCGCTACAATGTAACCTCGATTTCGACGAGTATCTATCTGTCTCTCTCCCTTTCTTTCCCTTTTTTCCCTCCTCTCCTTTTCTCTAGCACTTGGAAAAGAGTCGACTACTCTCCATTGTCGTAAAATCGGATCAGAAGGCGACGCTGGCCGGAGCCAAGTTTAAAACTTCGTTTTTGGGTAGTGCGACGAACCACGAGCGGAGCTCGCGTAACTTTGTGATTTGTGAAACGAAAAGGGTTCTCTGCTCGTTCTCTCTCTCTCTCTCTTTTTCTCTTTTACTACCCTTCTCTCTTTACGGATAAGTGAGAAGTTTTATCGAGCTTTCTCGACTTCCACAGACAGGGGTAGGGGGTTAAAGGGGGAGAGATCTAACGATCGTATTATGCACGAAAAAATTATATTGTTAGCGAGTTAGCGGAAAGAAAAATCCACTTTGCGATATCGTCCCACCATCTGCTTTTATGCTTCGTGGTATTCTTATTATCATACTATTATTATTACTACAGTTACTGGTCACGTTGTTCGTAAAAATTATTTTATTTGCATCTATACCTTATATTATTCTTATTATCGCATTATTATCATCATCGTTCGCGTTGATTAATAAAATTCTACTCTTTTTAACCAAATACACATTTTACTCTAACGTGTTATAAAATCCAGCTCTTGCTGGTATAGCTAGTTACTCCGATCTTTGTATATCCCCTGAAGATCGATCGATTAATGGAAAAGTACCAAAGTTCGATCGTACGGTACGTCGCAGTTGAAAACGAGCGAAGCGTTAAGCCAAAGATCGTGACATCCTTCGACGTGGTTTTCTCTCTCCCTATTTCTCGAAAAGGAAGCAAACGCCGCCGTTGTCGAGATCACTCGAGAGGAGGCTCGTTATAGGCTCCTGAGAGTTGTCGAGATCGCGAGATAAAGTACGCGGGGATCGATCGTCGCGTAATCGTCGCGTTTCAGGCTGATTAAACGAGATTACCCGCGATTTGCATGCGTTGCCTTTCCCGTCGTAGCCTCGGGCCGTTGCGACACGAGCGAGTAGTATCGCGGCACGCGGTAGCGGTTGGTTGGAAGAAAGAAAAATGAGAGAGAGAGAGAGAGAGAGAGAGAGAGAGAAGCTGGGAAACACGGGCGACCATATGCTGGCAGTCGTCGTCTCGTCTCGAGCACCTTTCGTGATCGAGATGAAATAGAAGAAGAAGAAAAAGAAGAAGATGAGAAGAGGAGGAAGAAGAAGAGGAAGGTGTTCGAACGAAAGGCGCAAAACACGGAAGAGCATGCGAGCGGATCGTTCGCGTGGCACTTCCGCGAATAGCTGACCGTGATCGATGGACTTCGGTGACGATCCTTCGCTCTTCTCCTATCATAAACCCCCCCAGAGCTCGTCCGTCGATCGAGGAAATAACACGTCGATCGATGATACGATTCGTTTACATTGTATACAGCATGCTTGGAAGATTTATTATCCGGACGGATTGTGATTTGATAAATGACCGTTTTTTTGGCATTCAACGTAAGTCATTTTTATTGCTGAAATAATGCAAACAGGAGTTAATTGCGGTATTTATGTTTTCTTAAGCCTGCGGGTGTAATAGCGAGTAGTAAACGTTCTTCGAAGTAACGTTTCAAGGAATATTCATTCGCGAAGTTACGAAATGAAGTAGAGATAAAAGTGAAGTATACTTCGACGATAAATTTAAATTAGTAGGCAGAATTATCAGCAGGCAATGATAGATAAATGAAGAATTTCAAAATTATTGCAAGAAAGCAACGAGTTGTCGTTTATATTAGTTAATTCTTATTAGGTAGAATTTATTTTACGAGAGATAAGATCTTTTTACACGATGTCCAATTATATTTAACAAATACAGAAGGCGTGGGTATTCTTCGAACCCTAACGATTAATTTCTTCTCTAATTCTTCTATGTACCTATATCTCTATGTGTACACGTATAGGTACCTCTCCACACAAAAATGACAAATATATGTACGTCCATACGTATATATATACACATATTAAATATACACACATATACAAATATACATATATTTCTAATTGGTTGCTCTCGTAGAGAGGGAATCACCGATATTCTCTTGAAACGGTGCGGCTTTTCGAAAGCGAACAACGCGGAAACGCGTTCGGATGAAATAAGAGCCGTTGCGGACCAGTCGGAAAGCTAATAATTGCCCGGCGTGTTAACCGAGCTGCCACGGTGAGTGTACGCAAGCGCGCGCGACCAGAGTAGGTACGGAGATATATCTCGCGCTTATACACACACATATCTATATATATACATATATACATATACATACGCGGATCGAAGAAATCGAGGTGGAGACGAGCCTCGTGAGCAACGAAGGAGGAAAGCTACGGTTAAAGAGCGTAAAAGCCGAGCTAGGCGTACGATACGTCTCTCTCTCTCTCTCTCTCTGTCTTTATCTCTCCCTCGCTTGCTCCTCTTTTACTCTTTCCACCGTTCGAACGGCCGATAGATAATTGGCGTTGCGTGCCTCAAGATAAACGGCCGTGATTGGCGAAAATAACGATTAATAATTATCCACTCGCGGGATCCGAGGCGGCCTGCCCTCTCATCTCGAGAAGACCTGTGTGCACGATGAGAAGGGAGGCAGAGGAAGAGTGAGAGAGAGAGAAAGAGAGAGAAGGGGAAGGAGGGTGGGAGGAAAAGGCGCCAGAGGAAGGAAGAACGAAGTTGCATCTTGGCGAGGATTTGACGTTGGGTCCTGCTCTTACGTCTAAGATCTCCCCTCCCACTCTCTCTCTCTCTCTCTCTTTCTGTCTATCTCTTTCTTGCCTTTATGGAAGCTGTACTTTAAGAACAGAGTCCGCTTCCCCATCGTCCCGGAGTCCCACAGAGAAATCAGATTATCCGTACAATGTACTCCAGCCACGAGATTCCATGCATTTTTTCCCTCTTTCTCTTCTCTCTCTCTCTCTCTCTCTCTCATGACGTAGAAGAGTCAGTCGAGGGTCCGGGGCTAACCCTCGACGGAATAGGAAGCCACGAATCGTGGTTACCGTAACTAGGATTTGTAACTGGATTTTCGATGATCATCGGACGTGTATGTATATTATATACACATGTGTATCTACGTATTTGGTACTAGCTATCCAAAGTATTTTTTTTTTCGGAGCCCTGAAAAATATTCGTCTATAGGTAACGTATCTCGCGTATCGAGGCGATAAACATTGCGCGAGTTGGATCGGTCGGGAAATGAGCGAAGGAACAATCGAAACTGCCCGGAGCGGACTGCTCTGTGAAAGCAGCGGCTTCGTTTGCGGCTCGAGCCGTTCGAGAAAACATAGGAAAAATTGTGTGACGCCGTTTTCCGTGTAAACGATCGAAGATGATGATGACGATAATCGCGGGGATGCACCGAGCTCTTTAAAGTGTCACCGGGAAATATATGTAGGATATATGTATGCTCGACTTGTAAGCTGGGAAAGTTACTTGACATTTGTATTCACATTTTCCGAACGACTTTTAAATAGCTCGCAATTTGTTCGTTATAGAAGATTAATGATATAAAGGAGTAGTTTTTTGATGATGAAACAAGCTACGAGAAGCCAAATATTAAATTGCAATCAATAAGCAATTGATTAATTTTAGAAGACTTTAACACGTCTCATGCCGAATGCCTTCTGAACGAAATGGAATGTCTTCTAATTTTAATTACAATCTTTGTCAAAATAAAAATACAGAAGAATTCACTATCATATCTTCTATACTTCACACTTCCACCACTACCGATTATATTCTCCCAAATACCTACAAGTAACCAATATCAAAAACAAATACAATCTCTAAAATCGAGTGACTGTCTCCCGTTAAAAATATCCAATAAATTCCCGCAGTTCTCCCAACCAAAGTCTCCCAATACCTTCCTAAATCTCACGACTTTAAACCACTCGTAGCTCGCATTCGATTCAAAAGAGACAGGAGAGTAAAAGAGAAGAAGGAGTCGAGAGGCGATGGAAGGGAGGCGGAAAAAGAGGAGTGTGTGTGCGCGCGCGCGCGCGTGCCACGCCATCGTAAAAAAGAGCGACGTAAAGGAGATCACGGTGTTAAGTCCCAACTCGTATCCGTCTCACAGCCTCGTACGCGGCTGCGCGTGTATACGTGCGTTGGCATGGCAGAGAGCACGGGGGCCGAGATTAACTCGAGTAATCCTTTCACGCGTGCCATTCGGCGTGACTGTCGCACATGGCCGATCAACGAGAGCGCGTCGAGACGTCGAGTGGAACGCGCCGACGCGCGCGGATTCGAGCAAGCGCGCCCGCGCGCAACACGCGCACACGCCCGCGCGACGAACGACGCGTGCCACGCATTACGATTAACCGTCATTCACACTTTGACTCGAGCGCGGCGGCGCGAGCCGCACGCGTAAATCTACGCCTTCGAGCGACAAAGAGAAAGAGAGTGTTTTGTGTACGTGATTCCGAGTGAGATGGAAAAACGCCTACTACTCATTGCCGGCAGGTCCTTTCGTACGCAATCGTTCCCTAGCAAAACTATTCTTCTTAACTATGGCGATTTAATGGTTTGTTTTATTGTGGGATATTTGCGTTGGTGTTGATGATTCGGGAGTATGAATTTTGGGTGGAAATTTGGATAGGGTTATGGAGAGTTGTATAAAGTTAGGGTTTTATATTTTTAATGGACGTAGAATCGTTGTTAATACGGTATAGGTACCTACTTTAATGCGTTCAGATTATTTTGTATAATTATGTTATACGTGTTTTGGAAAATTATTCTTTCGTTTCGATCTATCCGCGGTTGATTATACAAGTTTCAGTATTTTCTCCTAGTAGTGTAGATACTATCGATATGTTATATTATAAATTTCAAGATTACTTTACTAACAATAAAAAAACTTCTGCAAAACTTTATACAGAATATCTGTATAATTATTAAACTCAAAGAAATTATATGTTTTACTATATGAAAAAAGGGAGTAAAAATAAAAGTACGTATAATCGAACCTCAATAAATCGATCGATGTATCAAGATGGAACATTGTTGCAGTAACCTTTGAAAACGATGCGATTTAGAGCACCCATTACGTCAATGTTACATATCGTTTTATCTTTCTACCACGAAGAAAAGGAACGAACGATTTAACGCGATATAGAGGGGCTTTCCCTTCGAAGTACAAACTCTTGTTTTTCTCGCAAGATCGGAGATCGTGAGATCGGCGAGTCGGCGAGAGATGTAAAATGAGGAAGGATCGGTGAGTTAAGGAGGAAGAGTTAAGCGTTCGAGTGTGTACCACGCGAAGGATGATAGGCGATACGTGCTCTCGCGAGGTGAAATCTTTCCCTGGCAACCAGTTTATCGAACTGCTGGGAAAAGAATCTCGGGTAGTGAACGGAGGAGGCAGACACGGGCATCTCTTCTCTCTCGGAGCGTCCGGGGCCCCGAGATATATCGTGCACGTGTACGCGTAGTTATGGAATCGCGTGCGAGTTCGATGAGAATCGCGTTGAGAGAGTCGCGAGCAAGCGGAGACGGTTTCCCGATGAACGATCTTAAGAATTTCTCGAGCTTTTTCCTTTTAGCTGTTTTGCATCGTCGTCGTCGTCTTCGAGTATCGTCTCTTTATATAATAACATTATTGGGAATACTACTTCGATATTGGCGATGAAAAATTTAGGAATGCTTCGTTATCTTTATTAATAATCGATCTTGTATCGATACGTCTACTTATTAACTAACATAAATTTTTCAGAAATCAATAATTTCCAAGTTCGAACATTTCTAATCAGACCTCAATAGTCACTCGTTATCTTCGCGTCATTAAATGACACGTTGATAGTAAATTAAAACTCGAATCAAGAAATTTACACAAAATATTGAAACTACGTCGAATCACCGAACTCCAACCTTCTCTTTCTCAATTCCCGCTCCAAACAAGCTCGCAGGTTCGCGTGAAATCCACGGTATACCTACAGCACCAATTCGAAAATCCAGAGATCGCGAGAAAAAGTGGTGGCGGGTCGTAATCGAGCCGCGCGTCTGCGTGTCGAGTACGTGACGCGATATGATTCGATAAGTTGTGTCAACTGCTCGTTAGTTAATTGTCAGGGCCGGTACTCTCTCGTATCAACGACGAGTAACTCTCTCTCTCTCTCTCTCTCTCTCTCTCTCTCTTTCTCTTCCATCTCTCTTTCGAGTATATGCAGATAGCGAGCGAGCTAGCTAGCGCAGCAACTGTAGCGGAGATTCGACGAGCACCCTTTTCAGCACCGCACCCCACCGTTGAGGTGGTGCTTCACAAACCGCTCGTGTAGTAGCCAGTGTCCAATGAATGCCCTTCATTTCCATACTTCACCCGCGGTGGTCAGACCGCGGGAGCGGGCTAACCAGATTATTTAACCCTCGTTCACTCCCCGTTCTCTCTATCTCTCCACCATGCGAGAGTTCGAACTCTCGGCCCGGCCCCTCCTGCTTGCGGACGGGAGCGCGTTAATTCCCGAAAAATTGATAACGCGTCTCTCTTTTGACCGGGAAGAGAAGAATCTGCCCTACGGCAGCAGCTCGTAATCGTATAAAGTCTCTCGCTGCTCTTCGGGCTCTATCTCCCTCATGATCCCTTTTTCCTTCTAGCGTGATTCGATAAATCTCGAGGAGTGAGGGAACTAGAGAGGGAGAGAGAGAGAAAGAGAGAGATAGACGAATAGAGAAATAAACGAATAGATTCATTCGCGGGAAAATCTACAAATTTACTTGGTAGTAAATCAAGTGAGTTTAAAATACAGAAAAATCAGTAAGACAAGATAAAGGCAACGGAAGAGAAAATAGAGGGGATATAATATGAAGGAAGGAAAAAAAAAAGAAATAGAAGACAAGATTCCATCCACCTTCTTCACCGTAGGAGAAATCAATGGACGAGCCCGAAGAAAATTCTTCGCATACTAAGGATAAGTTCAACGAACACGCATTCCGATGGACATGTCCGCGAGACGAAGTTTCCATCCAAAGTTGTTAAACGCAGCCGTCATGGCTGAACGATCGAGAAGATACCCTCTTTCTAACGGGGACCGGTTGATACCACTCGTACATACATACGTACGTTAAGTACAAAGCAGAGAAGATGTCCGGTGGTTACGGCAGTCAAGCTCGATCTTCGAGGAAAGACGCAGGACTCGGCTCGTGTTCGAGCGTCGTTCGAGCGTGATAATGGCACGCGTGGAAAACCGAATGCCTGCGGTATCGTTTGCGGGATGTGAAACAAACGCTTCGTGGCTTCCGCTATTTCTCTCCTGCCTTG
Source organism: Odynerus spinipes (assembly GCA_032403825.1). Classification (NCBI taxonomy): domain Eukaryota; kingdom Metazoa; phylum Arthropoda; class Insecta; order Hymenoptera; family Vespidae; genus Odynerus; species Odynerus spinipes. The sequence goes on along the minus strand of JAIFRP010000038.1, from coordinate 1,903,418 downwards.
CAGTTGGGTAGGAGACGGGGTCGGAACGCCACGATCGCGGCACGAGGGTTTGTCGCAAAGAGATAGGAGTATACAAGTGAGAGAGAGAGAGAGAGAGAGAGAGAGAGGGGAAGAGATCGAGTTGGCAAGGGGTTATAACATAATTGTATTAGTCCGTGGCAGGGTCCATGGACCGCCGAGGGGACCGTGAAATTAATGCCTTTGGCTTATCAGTGGCCTGACACTTCAGCGCCAAAAGTCCTGCGTTGTGGGCAATGGCGTAGGAAGTTCTGTTGTTCGATTTCGAAATTTCGAATAAAAAGAAACGAAAAGTAACTTTCGTACTTTCGTATTTAGGAAAGTGAATATTATTATAAATGATCCAGAGTTTCTGCGATCGTACAGTATTACAGATTAAAATTTCGAACGAAAAAAGTATAAAGAGTGTATACCAAGTGATAAAAGAAGAATGTCGAACAATTAGGTAAAATTAATGTCCCTATATTTTCAAGAGAAAAAAAAAGAAAAGAATTTCACAGAATTCGGCACGGTACTCGCTGGGAAGGTTCAAAGTTCGAAAGGTTTCCTCTCGAATGGACGTCCCCGTAACCACAAGGATTTCGGCTATTTTCTCTCTCCTAATGAGAGCCCTATTAGGAAGTAACACAGGAAGGAAGGAAGGTGGTAGTCTCGGTGGTGCTTTCTGTCACGTTGCTCACCGCGAGGCACCCGATCGGGTCCGATGTAAATCAGATTAATTAGAGGCAACGGTAGCGCGAGAAAGGATCTAAGCAGGTAAGCTCGGGAGTTTTCGCACGATGCCCCTCTCCGCGGAGGACGAGCGTGTTACGCGGTTTTACGAAGTCCCTCGGTTCTCGAGCAAACGCCTATTGGAATTCGCTTTGTTGGAAAGTTCGTATCGTTTTATCCATCCGATTTCTCGAAAGAATTCTGGTCGCTCGATAAAAATTCGAATTCCGTCGTTCTCCCGGGATAAGAACATCGAGAAGGGGAAGCGAAAGGAAGAAGAGGGAGAGGATTGGACCGCAAACGTGCGCGACACGTTTCCTCGAACGAAGTAGCCAGATGTTTTGGCGCGTCACGCGCGTCGCCTCGACGGTGGTCGTAGGGCTTTTCGACGAAAAAATATTTCGAAGGTTATTACCGTGGCCCGTCACGCTCTTTTTTAACTTATCGACGTCCGCTTTTTAACACTACCGCGCGTATACGTACGTACGTGCATTCGTGCAGCGTCGAACATCTTCTTGGAACGCCAGAAATGGAAAAGAAACGTTTCGTTCCCGTCCGAAAACGAGTTAAATATCGTCCCGAAATCGCGTCTCTTTTCGTCGAGTTAGCGTAACCGCGTCTATTTTGAAGCGTGACAGAAACCTCTTAACAACCTGAACGACGACAATAAAGAAACGTCGCGACGGAAGAAAGAGAGAAAATAAGAAAGGAAGAAGAAGAAAAAAAAGAGATTCTAAAGGAAGTGATCAAGTGGATCCTTCGGAACCCCCCGAGTGTCTTCCAGATCTACCGAGCATGACGAATCTCGTTGGCAAACCCGAATGCAGCGGCTCGGAGTATCTACCTACCCCTGATTGAGAAGTCAGGAGAAGACGAAAACCACAGCGATAGCGACACGCGTCTACAATCGTATATACGTACCTAACTCGATCTGGAGTGTGTGCTCGTGTGTATGTGGGACCAAAAAAATTGGATCGGTCACGGACACGTGGTACGGGACGAAGACGAGCGGAGGGAGAATCGAAGGAAGGAAAACGTAGAAAGAGAAAGAGAAAAGAGAGAGAGAGAGAGAGAGAGTCGAAAGGAAACAGGCCTGGGATCTTCGACCCTCCTTTTCATCTCCTCCGCACCCCCAAGCCCCCCTCCTCCTTCTCCACACATCACAAGGTTCGGAATAGGCAACATCACGAACGTTCGGGTTCCCTCGCGCCTTCGAACGGCAGCGAACTCGCGTTCGGGGATGCTGAGTCATACGCACCCCCTCGTGTGGCAGCGCATAGCGGATACATGGCGTGTCACCCCGAATATTATTCGAGTGCCTGACAGCGCAATCTGTGAATGCGCGATATTGTCTGCCGTTGCCTCGGGAGCGAGAGGCCCGCCCCCTCTCTCCCTCTTTCTCTCTCGCTCTCTCATTCTGTGTGACGGCATGTGCCCGGGACCAGGAATGCGCGTCGGGCACACGCGAACCCCGCGACTCCTTTGTGTGTCGTCCGAGTGTCTAACCGGTGCGATGCGATTCGAAAACGCGCGGGGAATTTCGTTTTCGCGGCTGGCGTTCACGCGGCAACCACGTTCTTCCTTCTTTGAAAGAGACGAAGGAGGGGGGAGAGAGAGAAAGAGAGAGAGTGATGGAGGATGGTGTTTTATGTATTAAGACAAGAATAGATGATATAAGTTAACTTTTTGTTATTAGACTGTGAATTTATACATTTTTTATCATTTGTATCAGCAGCTGTCGATCACGCGACTCTTGGTTCGATTTTTGGCAAATTATATAAATAGTGAGAAATATGTAAATGTTAAAGAGAAGGAATGTGTAAATAACATATAAGTTTTGTAATTTTGTTTTGTAGTTTTGTGTTTTATAAATTTGGACTGGTTTGATCTATATAAATGCGGACATTTGTCGATACTTTAAAGATCTACTTTCTATATAGGAAGATACCGACCATACGTCATTTATAAATTACTTAGATTATACAAAATGTTTAATATGTAAGAAACTACATATTTGTGTCGATAAAACATTTTAAATATTTAATATGAATTGATAAGAATGTATCACCAGAGAATCGCGAAAAGCAACACGAAGAAAGAGAGAAGAGAAAAGAAGACGAAAAGAAGCGTCGCCTCCTGTAAATTTAAATGGACAGCGATAAACGCGTCGTTTTTTAAACGCTCACAAAGGGCTCTCACAATAAGAAAAGATTAAAGAGAGAAGGAAGAGTTCGCTCGTTCGTTTCTCGCGCGCGCGTTCCAAAGCCAGAGATGCAAGAAAGAAGAAGAAGAGAAGAAGAAGAAGAAGAAGAGAAGAAGAAGAAGAAGAAGAAGAAGAAGAAGAAGAAGAAGAAGAAGAAGAAGAAGGAGAAGAAGGACACGAAAGGGCCCTTTTCTCCGGAGTAGAACCAAAGGAACCATATTGCCTAGTTTTACCGCGTGCGAACGTGGCCCCGACGTTCGGAAGAAACGACCGAAGAGATGGAAAGTAAGTCAGAGCGTGCGAGAAAGACGAGGCAACATTTTATTTACGCGCAAGCGTGTTTTATGGCCCTGTTTGACGAAGGGTGCGTGCTAAATATGTGTATGTATGAGAGAGAAAGAGTCGCTTCTCTCCGCCGTCATAAAAATAGCGATTCTATTGGCTATTCAGCGACGAACGATGCCTCGAAAAGAGGGCCCCGACTAGCTTCCATAACGAGCTTACTAATACGAGCTAATCCAATTATCTTTCGCGAAACTGCCGGAGTGAATTTCGTATATAGATCTTCCGTCATCGTTTCTACACGAGGTTTAGAAAGAAGATTAGCTTAGCAACAAGGGATAATAAAAATGAAGAAATAGAGCAATTTCAAAAATCCGAGTAGGTAGATACGTGTATAATAAATATAAGAATGCTTCGAAATGTGAAATCATAGAAACGTGGATAGAAAGGTATGTAGATATATGTATATAAAGTATGATACCTCTAAATGACGTAAGTAGTCGGATAATGTTCTTTAACGATCTCTCTACTTCTAAGTACCCATAAAAACTCCTTTTTCCCCTGATCTTTATCAACTCGACACAATAACTCGATCCAAAAGGACTGTCGTAATCTTGACGCTTTAACTATACTAAATTCTCATAAATGGGAGGCGGACGAAGAAGAAGACGAAGTAACCGCAAGTGGGTAGAACTTTTCGAGCGTCCTTAGAGGAAAGATTAATCGCTCCTCCGTAGAGCTTCCTTTTTCGCTTATTTTTTTTTCTTTTCTTTTTTTTTTTATNCACGACGTTTCGCGGAACGAGCCGTTAAAGAGAATCACCGCAAAACCGATGCGCGGCTTCCGCGGATACCCTCGAGGCTTACCCTTTTTGAGAGATACAAAAGAGTGAGAGAGAAAGAGAGAGAGAGAGACATAGTCGTTGTTTGGTGGAGTCGGAGACGCTTTAAATTAGGAACAAATGCGCGTTAAATTTACGGCCCACCACCGATTTACGTCCTTATTTACTCGTTCCTTCTTCTTCCTCCACGCTGTGCCGCGCGAGCGTACGTTTTACTCTCCTCCGCGGTTTTGACGCTCCCGTAACCCGTCCGCGCATAAATCCACGTTAACTTCTCTCTCGATGGGGAAGCCCGCACGAAGGAACGGTCACGATCGTTTCTCTTCTCCCTTTCTCTCTTTCTCTTTCTCTGTCTCTACTGCTCGTCTCTTATTATCGGTAGACCGTAGTCCTGATTCGTATTCCACGGTGATTCAATGGCGAGTTACGAAGAGGAAATTCTTGATAGCCGAGATGACCATCCGATAGGTCGAGATTTATTTATTTATACCGACCGAGCGAATCTCTAAGAAAAAAGAGAGAGAGAGAGAAAGAGATGGATGGATAGAGAAAGTAAAATAGAAAAAAGCAACGTAAAAAAAGGACAGGTACGCCCTCATGTAAAATAATCGTTTACAGATAAGATAAACTCCTCATTTTCTCTCTCTCTCTCTCTCTTTCACTCTCTTTCCCTCTCTCGTGCCGCCGTAAGATGAATATTACGATTAAAGTTCGATATCTCGAGTTTCTACCAGTCTCTCCTTCGAAGGAATACGATTATCGGAACCGCCGTGTGTCCCTCGAAGCGCGTTTCGATAAACGGACCTGTGTCGAGGCTAAATCGTGTTCCGGAGGTGGAACGCCGTCTTCCGTTTCTTATCTCCGACGATTCGTTTCTTCGCACTGCCGATCGAAAAAAAAAGTCGAAACTTCCTTCTCTCTTTCTCTCTCTCTCTCTTTTCTACACATCGATACGATTCAATACGTGCTACTGCTCTTCGTTCTCCTCATAAGTACGTGCAACACGTTTTTACTCTCTTCTCGTGCTATTAAGCGCGCCGGGCACGTAGCCGGCTAAACGACCATTGACAATCTCGCGTCATTGGATCTTCTTTATGCTATCTCTTTCTCTATTTCTCTCTCTCTCTCTCTCTCTCTCTCACTTCGTTCATCTTCACGAGCGGTTTATCTCGCATCGAATGAAGATGTAAACGGAGGAAGCTGATCGACGACGATCGTTCAAGGACGGAAAAGTAATCGATCTTCTCTCGGACAACCGGAACGATAAAACGTGTTGACGATCGATATAAGAAAAGATAATCTAATTGTAAGATCTATGGAATCCTAAGAAGATTTCACTTAAAGAGATCTCTTACGAGATCGGAATGAAGTTTTCTCTTTATTACTCGTGCGTAAAAGAAAGAGAGAGAGAGAGAGAGAGAGAGAGAGAGAGAGAGGGAAGATACGAGAGGCGATGAGTTAGAAGGAGAAGGGAAACTAAGCGACGACCGATGTGGTTTGTTTCGACAATGGTTAGAGAGAAGAGAAGAGAGGGAAATGCCATGCAGAAGGCAGGCTTGGCTTCGGCCAGGATGTCGATAAGGCTACGCATTGTCCGGTGGTCACGTGTTCTCGCCTATATACCCCCTCGATGTCTATCCCTTTTCTAGCTCGCACTTTCGCGCTACCCTCGACCCACCGGCACCGTCCTTGTTTATATATTAAACTCCGGGGTTAATACCGTGGCTTACTCTAATACCGGGGCAACCCTTTGGCCCTGCGATATGCTGATAAGGAATATGCATGCAGGCACGGTTGGAGAACTAACTCTCTCTCTCTCTCTCTCTCTCTCTGTCTCTTTCTCTCTTTTCCTCTTGCTTTTGACCCTTTCATACGTTGCCTCCTCGTAGGTCTAGAAATACCGATCGACGAGATACCGGAAATGAGAACGAATTTGATCAAGAATTCCATCGTCTAATGTATCGAACTGGTTAAGTATTGAATTATTGGGTCGTAATATGAGTAAGTTATGGTTACGTTCAATAATTTTGTTATTTATTAATAAATTAATACTCTGAGCGCTAAGTATATTTCGATAGTTGACAGTGATGCTAGGAAGGATTAAAAATTAAACAATTTTCTAATATAATTTTTAATAGTTAAATACCTTCGTATAGTTACTTATATATTAAAAAGATGCTGTAATTCTTTAAATAAAGAAAGAAATTGAATTGGCAACTACTGTCTTGGTATTTTAAAGACAATTGATTGATACCATCCGAATGGAATTTTTACAATTATAATATATTTATTTTTACAACCGAACTTATTTATATTAAAACCTAATATCATTACTATACATCTATATATAATAGAATACACATTTCAACGTTCGCATTTCTCATAGATTTCACGAGCATACGCGTTCCGTATGCGAAAGCTGAGCTTTAAAGCTTTCACCCTGTTTTTTGGCCACGGCTGACAAGTTCGAGCGTCCCCGGTATAGAAAAAGAGAGAGAGAGAGAGAGAGAGAGAGAGAGAGGGTTAAAAGAGAAAGGAAAATGAAACCGAGACACGTATACGCTCTTGCAAAAAGAGACGACCGTCGAAAAAAACTTCGCTGAAAGCTTTCGATTTCCGGAGCACCGAGAGAGAGAGAGAGAAGCCGTCTGACGTTCCGGTTAGAGAAAAGAAGGGGAAGGAGGGCGAAGGAGAGGAGAAGAGGCGTTTGAAGGTTCGAGGCCCGCGAGCCTCGGCAAATGATTCGAGCACCGGAACGCGGATGAAGAGGGCAGATAATAAAATGAAAATGGGTAACGCTTAAAGTCAAGAGTTGGGGGAGAGTCGACCCCGACCCAGCAGCCGCAGCAGCAGCAACGAGTAACAATGCGAGATACAGAGCCGCAAGGGTGAAAGAGGGTGGAGGGTCGCGTACTCGGGTTCACAGATAACACACTTCTCTTTCTCTCTCTCTCTCTCTCTCTCTCTCTTTTCTCGCAGCATCCAAAAGCTCGCTGCTCTTCACCCACCTACTCCCCCACCGACTACTCTCTATCTCTCTTGCGGTTGCTCCACGGCTGCTAGAGCGTGTGCCTCTGTGCGTCACGAAAACGCGAGCACCCCTCTGGAAACATGTCGCATTGGCGTCGACGCTTTACTATTGTTTCACGATGAGTTCTTTCGCGCGGGAATGTCCATCGGAGCAAGACTTCCAAGGAGAAACACGAATTTTTCATTCTTAATCGACTGTTAATAGACTGAATGTATCTTTCCGGAGTAATCTAGGAGTAGATGTATTATCTTAAGATCTTTCGTATCTATTGGGATGCTGGGACGTATACTTAATAAAGCGTAATAAATGTGGAATTTGCTTAAATAATGCCGAAAAGAAAACTGGACTCAAAGACGAAAGTATATAGAAAGTAATCTCGTAAAGAAAATTTTCGATGGAAATCCACCGATCAATTATGCAAAATGACTCCCGGTATACTCATCGGATCACCTTTTTCCTCTCTTCAACCTGTTACCGTTCCGTCGTAATCACGGAAATCGCTAGATAACCAGTAAGAGAGGGAGCGAGCTAGAGAGAAACCACATGACGCGAATCTCTGATTGACAAACGCTTCGAAACCTTCGACTGCTCGCTTTGACTTCGCTCGTGATAGACGCTGATTAGTCCGTGACGCGAGGACCACTGAGAGACTATCGTGACATCCTCCTGGGACCTCGCTCTCGCTCACTTCTATCCATCTATCTATCCANNCTATCTATCTATCTATCTATCCATCTCTGTCTCCATCTTCGTCGTCCGTTTCCCTCATCCTCCTGGTGCTTCTCCCGGCACCGTCTCGTTTCGCAGACCAGGATTGTTCCGCCACGTCGATAAATTGTCCGAGGTTAACAGGTGAGTACGGCCGAGAGACGGCGATAATAATGGCGGCGATAAACGCGTCAATAATACAGCAACCTGTGCGCACGGAGGAACGCGCGTGTTCGGGAATATCGCAGTGGACGACGACGACGACGGCGATGGAGAACCCATCCTGTGGGTTTATATCGTGAGCAGGTTTAGAATCCGCTCGTAGACTACGATTCTGTTGGTGCTTACGAGCTTTGACGGCTGTCCACTAGACTGCTAGACGATCGAAGCTCTTACTCGAATAGAACTCTCTATATGTCTCTCTCTCTTTCTCTCTCTCTTTCTCTCTCTCTCTTTTGCTATCTATCTATGATTTTTAGTACCGACCAGTTTGTCTTGCAAAGGGCATTCAAAAAGACTTTAATATCTTTTTTTTTTTAATTGGGGAATAAAAAAATTCTGACGAGGCTAAATCTGGACTACAGAGAGGATGTGGTTATAAATATAATTAATTACAATTATAAACTTGTTGAGTATCTTACGTATGGTTGAGATAATTCAAAGTTTATTTTCTGTCTCTTGATGAAGTGATTTCATATATTCTTATGCTCAAAAAAATTATTAAAGGATCGTGCAAGCAAGAATTTATAATTTCCTTTCGTTGTCCATAAACAGAACTCGTATAATATGTATGAAAAATAATCTCCATCAAAAAGAAGAATGATTACCCACGACAAAAAAGATAAAACGCAAGTTAAAAGTACTCGTTAAAAGCGCGTGGGATAAATTGAGCGGAAAGCATACACGCTTACAATGTATGTACATCTATAAAGTGTAGCGAGCAAAATGTAAAACTTCACTCGGTTCGATCGGAGGCAAAGATAAAACACTTACCGAAGGCGGATCTCGAAAGGATCATCCAACGATGCCGCGTGAATCGAGATATTCGCGTGATGAAATTAACGTGTAATTACTATTGACAATCCTCGTCAAGAGACTTGACAGGAGGGGGGAGACTTGGAATGGGTGGGTGTGTACCGAGTGGACGGACGTATACGCGTATGTACATACATATACCTACGTACACGTTGACGAGAGAGGCCTATGCTCGAATAGAAGGTGCGCTGTCCGAATGTACCGCCGAGTCATTGGCGGCACGGAACGAAATAGAGAAAAAAGAAAAAGAAAGAGTAAGCATTGACCGTGCGCTCGCGCGCGCACGCGAGAGAGGGAGAGAGAGAGAGAGAGAGAGAGAGAGCACGAGCGGTGTCTACATTAATGATGTGGCAATATTTTATTAAACATACCGACGCACTTCGATACTCGAAAGGCTCTCTCGCGGTCCAGTGGTTCGCAACCGGTTTTCTTTCTCTCTCATTCTTCCAGACACATACACGTATTACAGAGGGACATAAAATCTCGTCGCTATCGCGTTTCGCGCCTGATTTCATTTTTCATCGGCCTTTCTCTCTTTCTCTTTTTCCCTATAGGCTGAAACGGACGAAATGTATCGCTTTGCAACCCCGATCGATATATACCAGTATGGATGTATGTATATATGTATATAAATTCATACTTCTATCATCAATGCTACATCATTGTTCCCTTTCATGTACCTATCGACGAAAAGAACAGCGAACGTGAAATTGGTTGAAAAGCTTCGAAGAAATCCCTGAATTAATTCTTTCGTCGAGTATAATGTTCTTTAACTTTGGAATGCTAAAAAAAGGTACGAAGACAAAGAATGTACAAAATGTTGAATTTCATGCATCTCTCTCTTTCTCTTCCTCCCCCTCTCTGTAAATAATGCACGTGTCGACTATCAAAGCAATTTTGCACGAATCTAAATATATCCATCAAATGTTTCTTAGAATATTTGTTAAAATAAAAATATAGAAGGATCGTACGACGACCGAAGTTACTCCTAATACTTCCTTTTCATTCCAGGTAACATTCCAGAGTTAATCTGAAAGCTCTTAGATGGTGGAAAATTGTTGAAGATAATATTCAGGACTGACAATGAGCATCCAAGATGCATCTCTTTTTATTCGCTGGGTGGTAGGTCTTTTCAATCATCTCTCCCTATCCTCCCTCCCTCTTTCTCCCTCTCTCTCTCTCTCTCTCTCTCACTCACTCACTCTTTTACTCTTTCACCAAACGAGAGAAGAGAGTAGGCGTTCCCTATCTTTCCAAGCATAGGGACTTTTTCCATACGCCTCGTAACTACGGATCACGTGTCTAATTGTTCGGATAAAACGGTGGAACGAGGGCACGGTGCATAAAGTACGTTTAGCTCGCTAGATCGCTCGTTCCAAGGCGCTTCGGCTTTCTCCCGTGTGCATGCGCGTTGCACACTCGGTGGTCCGAAACGATCCTGGTCCCTAGGAGATCGACGTTGATCCAAGGTTCACCTAAACGCACCCTTTCGTCGCTCGTTTCCTGCTTCTTTTCTTGAATTCGTTCGCGATGGGAGTTTTACAGGGAACGCGAGTAAACAGGGTGGAAACGTTCGCTCGGGTTATCTTATTTCGTGCCACCCCGTATAGCCATGTAAATGCACCGTGCAGATATATTTATGCGAGAGGGTATTACGGAGAGTGCGGTACCTACGTGTATCTTGATGGGAAACACTCCCACGATTATGTGGCATGCAATGCAATTCCCTTTGCCTTGCCCAACCGGCGAGCACCCAACGTCGGTCTCTTTCTCTCTCTCTCTCTCTCTTTCTCTTTCTCACTCTCTCTGTCTTTGTCTCACTTATTCACTCTCTCTGTATCTCCTTCTCTCTCTTTCTCCCTTCACCTCTCGAGTACGCGTTCTATAGATGGCACCGGTATTAACGATCTAATTAAGAATATGAGCCCCGAGGCCTCTGTGAGATTCTCTTTCTCCCTCTTTCTTCTTCCTTTTCTCTTCTTCCTACGATTTCTCGCGGCTTCATAAGACGGTTATCCTTTTCGATTATTTTCATTTACGAAGGAAATCGTATTGGACTCTTTGGCGATCTAATCGGCAAGAGACGATTTCATTTGTTGGGGAATTTTACGCGATTTTTAACCGTCACTCGTAATGTGTATTTCGAAAAATTGTGATAGTATTGAATTTACTTTTAAGATAATCGAAGTTGCTATATATCGGAACTCGCTCGGTCGAAAGAATTTACGGAACGGACCAGCGAGACTCGAAAGAAATAATAAAACTAAAACGGAAGACCTTTCGTCGCTCGTGAAGAAGAATCGGGCCTTGCGGGAGAGTTAGAAACAAATAAGGAAAAAAAAGAAGGGAAGGCCCCGGTGCGTCGCGTAGAGTAAGAAGAAGAAGGAGGAGGAGAAGAAGAAGAAGGGTAGAAAAAGGTTGGGAGAAAAAAAGGCGGAAGGAGGATCGCCGGGAATCGGGGCATTAGCATAAGCTAAAGCGAGCTAAGCGCGCCCATATAGCACGGAAATAAATAGCCTCCCATCTCCTATCTGTGGGCAGACGCGAGGTTTAGTACGGAGCCCTTTTCTCCTTCCACTTTTGCTCCTTTTCGTCCTTCCGATCTCGTCTCAAAACGTGTGCGTTTATACCTGTGTGTTCCTCTATGTGCGTATCTCTAAATAATGTCGCATATTTGTATGTAATAATAATGCGTATCTCTCCATTTTTCTTCAGTTATGTTCACGTGTGTAATTTTCTGTGTAATCGCGTCCATTTTTCTAGCACACATAAGTGTATATCTTAGTCTACCATCTTTCTATTCTCGAGTCTCTACGTATTCGAGTCTCTTTTTCTTATACTTTCCTTAGTATACCTGAAAAACGCAACGCGTGCTCGCGAATCGCCCTAGAACCGGCACGTGGTGGTCAATTCTGGTGCTAAGCGAGAGATGGTTCATGAGATAGTTCACGAGAACGCTCGGACTCTTCGGACAGCCCGCGGCTTGTCATCGAGGGTAAAGAGAGAAAGAGAGAGAGAGAGAGAGAGAGAGAGAGAGAGAGAGAGAGGGAGATGAAGGGAGATAGAATGTAAAGTCCACCATCTCCACTGGTGGACCGAGATGGATTCTGGAGATTGAAGCGAGAGAGATAGAAAGAGTGGGAGAGAGAGAGAGAGAGAGGGTGAGCAGTGAGAGATAGGAACGAGGAGAAACGCATTGTCTCGCGCATTTCTGCTCGATGACGATCGCGCCTTTCCGCCGCTTGCTTCGAGTTGGATGACAGTTCCCGCGATCTTATCTTACCGTCGATTAGACGAGCTCGACGTTGAGAGACGTCGCGCGGCTTCGAGTTCTTCCGGTGTTGGGTATGGATCGGTGGATAACGAGGAGTAAAGGGAGGCTGGGTCATCGCCCGGTTTCCGCGATCGATCCATCGATCGATCGATCGATCGATCCTTCTCAGATCTATCGATCGAATCCTCCAACGAAAATCATACGTTTTCGAGAGGTTCGATTCGATTCTCTCGCTCTTTAGAGAAAATGCCGTTGACCTGGAGCGAGACATCGAAAGCATCCGTATCGACGAGGAACAATCGCACGTATTACTCGATATCGAGCGTGGTCTAACCTACTCTATCCAGACTACCTTCGGAGTTAGCGAACCTATCGAGATAACGTCGGTTCTGCACCGCTCGACGTTTCGAACGGCAATTCTGAGTATACCGCTGTCGCTCTTTCTCTTTCAGAAGGAGAGAACGTTGGATGTAAGATCGGACAAATTCACCTACACCTGCGTATTATATTTTTTTAAAGAAGCGATCATTTATATGGTAAAATATTATATGAAAGATCCCACGGGTGGGAATTGTTTTCACCTCGAGTCCGTCTAGATACAATATATTAAAAGGAGAGAGAGACAGAGAGTGAATTTCATTCGTTTTAACACCTGCAAACGGTGCTGGTATACAAGGTGTGCCACGTAATTTCTTACAATCGACTTATCACCTATCTAATTATTTCAAACAAACTTTTCACGTGACTGATTCTACTGAAATTTTGCGAAATATTTATCAACGTCTCTTTAAATCACACCGATATCTTCTTATCGTTACTACAAAATCCTGAAATCCCACCATCCTGTAAGAAACAACGAGACACCCTATATATAACATGCATACTCTCTCGTCTCATAATAAAATCCAATTTTAACTCTCGGAGTAGCCGAAAGGATTGTTACCTGTCGTGAAGAGAACGATCGCCTTCAGGCAGCTGTACTCCGCGGAGTCAACGTGCAGAGCCTTCAGCTTCTCCACTTGTTCCTGGAAGATCCTGATGTGATCCATGAAGGCTACCACGCGATCCGCCGCCATCGGGGACGCGTGAAGACCCGCCGCTGCTAAAAGCGGCGCCACGTGAAGCGGCATCGAGCACTGGCTCGCGTTAAGTACGAATAGCTCGCTCCAGACTAGCCTTAGCAGGGCCACCTGATCCGTAACCTGTAGGTCCGGGAAGAACGGTATGTTTCTTGCCCACTCGACCGCCGAAAATAGAAGCCTCGCGGCCAGCTCGCAGATACTGTCGATCCCCATAATGTTGCTACCTTGCACGCATTGACCGTATCTCGATGTTGGATACGGTTCCGCGCGCAGGAGCAAGCTTATGTACGACGAGAGGTAGGAGTGACCGTTCAGGCTCGCGCACGCGACCGCGTCACCGTTCGTCAGGGCGAATTGTCCTGGGAGACCTGGAAGCGACGGCTGCGATGGTGGCACGCGTCCTCTCTGCACGGCTGAAACAGAAAAAGGAAATTTCGTTAGGACCTGTTTCGATTTAGACTTTTCTTATTACCTGTAGATAGAGTTAAATATAGTTTATTGTCAATTAAAAACGATCTTTGACTGTGAAGATTATTAGAACGATGGCTAAGCGAGATAAAGCGAAGTTCTAATACCTCCTGAATTTTTTGTCAGACATAGTTACAGAAGACAGAATAAAATTTAACAAACTCTACGCGACTCGACTACTTTGATTTATATTATGATATATACATATAATAAAAAAGGCAGGGGTTAAGACATTTTTTGTCTGTCTCTCAAACGCAAACTCGATTAGCTCATCGATATCAAACGTCAACTATCGTTAAAACTGCTGTTATTTAACAGGCAGTCGCGTAGGTACATTTATTCCCTTACATCTTACTCGTTAGATTTCTCGATGGAGCGGCATTAAGAACGAGTAATTAACCAAAGAGGAATTATCGCTGCGAGGGAAAGGTAAATCACGCTGGCGGGCATGGCATACTTGCACGCAACATTTGACGAGAGTGCCTCTTTGCAAACAGGAGGACCGACACCTGGCCAAGCTTAGGAGATGTCAGCCACGAGTGTGAGCAAATATTGTGCGACGACAAACGATGTGTTCCGACCGAAGCAACGAGACGATTGTTCCGTACACTGTAGTAGGAAACGCGAGAAGGAGAAGAGAAAAGATCGACTT
>JAIFRP010000038.1:1873393-1884598 GCA_032403825.1 Odynerus spinipes | reverse complement strand
AGAGAGAGAGAGAGAGAGAGAGAGAGATGATGGCTCGAGGAAGATGCAATGACGAGCGAGAGGAGCAAGGGGAGAGAGATGAATCCATACGCCTACAATTTCTCCGGCATCAGCGCCGACCTACATGAGCTACCGCACGAGGTCATTGGGTCATCGCTTAAGCATCTCTCGCGATGGACGAACTCGATTCTATACGACGCCGGCGATTTTCTTTCTTTTCTTTTCCTATGATTCATTTTTTAGTAGGTACTTTGCAAACGATTCTGCATTCTGATGCCTGGAGATGCAAGTTGCTTTTACGACTCTTCTATACGAACATATATCGTATGTACCCCTTCGCATTATTTTTAGAGACTAAATAAAAAATCGCAAATTGTTTAGTCGCGTCCACCTTTTTCCTGAAGAAAGTATATAATTAAAATCGTGTTTAGAAATAGATCTATCCTATAGTTAAAGTTTGCAAATATTTGTTATACATTTCCTCCCACTATCTACAGTCTTACCTACGTCTCGAAATGACTGATAAAAGTTCTTACAGTCGATAGACTCGTCAGTCAAGTTTCGTTTTGCTTTTTAAACATTTTCCCAAGACCCGTCGACGATTCGTCCGATTCGTTTCGATGTCATCCAACGAACGAATCCTGATTCTCGTATAAGCGCATAACAAAAAAAAAGGAGCGAATGCACGAGAATTAATTTCCACATACCTATTTATCTTCCGCGTCCGACTCGGCTATGCAAAGACGCGATTGCGAGAATGAAAATTTATGAGACTCGAGGAGTCTCGAGGATACGAATAAGGAAGATACGAGAGAGGGAGACGACGATTTCTAGTCGTCGAATCGACCGGGGAATAAACTATGAACGGAGAGCGACTTCCGCGAGCGGAGCTGGGTCGCTTCGAGCCATTTTCACGCTTCTCTTTCTCTTCTATCTCTTTTTTTTTTCTTCTCTCGCGCGAATGTTGTACCGGGCCATTATTGGTTGCTCTTCCATCTCCAGCACGTCGAGTTCGCGAACGAGTGCAACGATAAGTATCTACGCGATGATTCGAGCCGGTAAAAGGTCCCTCCAGCTCTCTTCTCGCTTTTACGTAGCGTTTCTGTTCGACGTCGTCCGCCATTAGAGTTATAGACGCGACTACTCGGACTGCAGACTGAGATAGAATGAGAAAGATGAGGAGAGACAGAAAGAGTGTGTGAGAGAGAGAGAGAGAGAAGAAAGCGATAAGTAGACAGTTCTTTTATCTCGAACTAGGTCGTGACGCCCGCACGATCGTCCGTATTGAGAGACACCCTCGATAGAGACGAAGAGCGAGAAGGGAAGTGCTTCTTCGTGAGTCCTCGCGCTAATTGCTTCTAATTAAAATGCTGGAACAACAACACCGCGAGACGTAATGTTTCACCTTTTAAAAGTGACGTGTAAGTATCCCTGATAAATTCGATCGCTACACCTCTTGGAATTTTTGCTGATTTTGAAATCGATCGCGCGATTGTCTGTAGGAAAAAGAGAGAGAGAGAGAGAGAGAGAGAGGAACAGAGAAGAATAGAAAAAAGAAGAGAGAAGAATCATGGTGTCGTTAGGAGCATCGTTGCGTCGTGTCGTCTAACGCCGCGGACCTTTAGGTATGTAGGTGTTTATCTTCTTGGAAGGCACACGCGGAGAATTAGTAGCGGCGTATGCCCGGTAACGAGCTTTATTCGGAGTAATTATCGTGCGAAACGTAACGAGACAGGCATTACCAGGGAATCTTGTCGTTGGCCTCGCGATGCGGGCCAGTGTAAGGAAAAGAGAAGCTGGAGTCCGTATGTAGAAATCTGAAGAAGAAATTCATGTACGTGAACAGGAGAAAGAAAGAGAGAAAGAGAGAAATAAAAGGAGAGAGAGAGAGACAGTAATAAATATAAAGAGAAAAAGAGAGAGAGAGAAAGAGATAACATGGTTGGTATCTCCCGAAGGATGCAACATGGAATAATTTTTCCGTTCCTAATAAGTAGGTGTTCGTATCATCGCAGCCGTAGTTCCGGCTCGTAGGTGCCAACCTCTCGAGTAGCTCGAAGAGTCGCCTGGCAGAGAAGGCTATTAAGTTCTACTCATATTGTCGTCCCGTT
Organism: Odynerus spinipes; assembly: GCA_032403825.1. Taxonomy (NCBI): domain Eukaryota; kingdom Metazoa; phylum Arthropoda; class Insecta; order Hymenoptera; family Vespidae; genus Odynerus; species Odynerus spinipes. The sequence continues at coordinate 1,882,487 of JAIFRP010000038.1, read as the reverse complement.
ATCGGGCCCGTGCGCGTTATACGTGGAACGTTACACACAGCTTCGGCTTCGCTCGGCTTTTATGCGAGAAACCCATCGTCGTGAGTTTTTACCTTGCCTCCTTCTCTTCGGTCGTCTTCTCGACTACTTCGTATAAAACCTACGACGACGACGACGGCGACGTCGTCGTTGCACGTCGTCGATGCGTCGTCTATTTAGGGAAGTCATCTAACGTTACACCGCGCGACGCAACGAAACGCGCCGAGTTTCATTCGAGTCACGGAGAGGCAATTTCCGAGGAGCATCTTCCTTGCTTTCAATATCGTATGCGTTCTACGTTCTACGGAGTATGAGTAGGTATGTTGTGTGTATATTGTACTACGTATGTGGGAGCACGACGACACGATGTGGAGCAATCGCACCGTCGGCTAACTCAAATTTCAAGCCCCGATCTCGACGAGTTGCTCAACAGCAAGCGAGCGAGCGCCTCTTTAATTTCACCTTGTATGCTCGTTGGGAACTTTTTCGGACGCGTCCGTCTTCTTATTCTTACGTCACCCTTCGCTTCGAAATTCACCGTTGCTTTGGACATCGTTCGTGCCTATTATAAATATATTCTATAGATAGTTCCGAGGCGAATTTTTCATAACGAAATCGAAAGTTTGTTTTCGTGAATTGTGAATTCTCACGTGTCAGGATCGCGGGGTATTTAATCATTTGCACTGTTTTTTAATTTATTTTCGGCTTACTCTAATTTAATAAAACGTTTCTTTATATAATAGACACAGTGAGAAAATATATAATTTAATATTTTAAAACATTGTCCTCGCAGTGCAAAGGATTAAATTATTCTTGCATTTTTTATACTTTCGCCTTTTTTAAGAACACTTACAAATAAATATAAAATGATTTTTACGTAACGCAAATGCGTATATTTTATTTTACATCGCGATCGGACGATGGACTTGAGTTACAGTCGATCGGTACCATAGTAGCGTAGTTACATTATGTACGTGTGTAATTTGCGAGAGATCGAGGTGCTATCGAACGGCCTAACTGCAAGGCCAGCGTAGCAACTACCGACGCACGGCTGTTATAATAATTATTATCCCATACGTTTCTACGCCATCTTACCCACTTTACACGCGTATACGTACATATTACACGTATATACATATATCAACGCTTCTAAAGGACCTTGGCAATCGAGTAGGTATATATACTCCTTTCTCATAGCCGAGCGCGTTTTCACCGGTCGTAGAACCGGACCCGAAGAGTCTCGCGAGCTTGGACGCCTTTTTCGATAGGTTTCGCGCGTCCGCGATCATCTTCTCGCGCGAGGAGGAAGATGTTAGAGAGAGTGAGCCAAAGTCACGCCGAATCCGTTCGATCTTACCGGGACTTTCTAACTCTCACCTATGTATGTATGTATGAAAATAAAAGGAGGAAGTAAAATCGATCGTGTAAAATAATTTTGTAATAAATCTGATTTCGTAGGTTTAATTCTACTATTGTTAAATCATTAAATTATATATAATAGATACCGCTATTTATCAAGTGTATTTAAAAATGTAGAAAAATGAAAAAATAGAATAAACATTAATTTGTAACTTAAAAAATCTTTGACCCCTTACAAAAAATGTTAGGAGTTACTTTTGACCTCGAGAAACTATCCGAGAAGTTCGAAATCCCGTTTATCGCTCGAAGATGCTTCGAAACGTCCGACGAATCGATCCCGAAGAAATATATATTGCCGATCCTTTTCACCGGGACGAGGATTTAAATCCTCGCGGATTTACGAGAGCCCCGAGTGGCTTTGTTCCTCTGGCACTCGGCCCGATTGCGTTTTGAAATACTGTTGCGCAGGTAGTAGCAGAGGGATCTTCCTCGTCCTGGCGATATCTCCGACGCAAAGCGACGTTTAAACTCGCGAATATGGAAAGGTCGCACGGAGTCACGATTTCTCCCTCTCTGTTACCACTCGTGGACATTAAAGGTCCGCTAGCTACAGCTCGCGGCACCGATCACGAATGCTACTGCACCCGGATGCCTTCCGCAAATTCATGAAATTATTATCATTCGTCGTACGGAGTATGTTATGGGTAAAGAATAACGAGCATGCGTGTTTGAAAGCTCGTGGATTTATTCTTCTAGATAAAAGTTCGATGTTTACCTTGAATCCGTTCGCTCGATTTTTTTAATTTATTAAGGAATTTGCATTTTTAATGCGATTCAGCATGATTCATCAATCGAGGATCGAATTTATTATAATGATCGGTTGAAATAACGATACGAGGTGTAATATTATACATTCGAGACCAGTGACACTGGCACGTCATGCGAATAAATTTATCTTGTCAGTTAGTATTGCAAAAAAGAACAGTTCGTGAAATGAGTGAAATTAAAAAATGCATTCGTGTCCTAGTGCTGGATACTTCACACTATAACCGAATACCTGTGTATATTTATATACTAAAAGAATACTGTAACCCTTTAAGTAAATAAATAAATTGCATAAGCATCTTATACATCACCCATATCTGGGTGACATGACTCTCAAAGCTTTAATATTAAAAAAATGAACCACACACCTGCCCCTTCAAATCAATCGATCAGATTGTCGATTATGCAACCACCCAACTAATTACCGATAAAATCACGCGATCACATAGAAGGAGAGAGAGAAAGAGAGAGAGAGAGAGAGAGAGAGAGAGAGAGAGAGAGAGGCTGTGAATAAAGTCGCGTCTCCTCTCCTCGAGGATTCCTAACGAGCTCCTTTCAGGTCGTTTGACAGTCTGGACAAGTGACTCGCTCGCTGGCTCACCCAGAAGGAAATTTGTCTCGACGTGCCGGTGAGCACGTGGGGACACGTGTTTATAAATACGAATGCTTGTGACGTAACTAACAGCGCGCGTGCGTGAAGAAAAAGAGGAAGATGAGGAGGAGCACGAGGAGGAGGAGGAGGAGGAGGAGGAGGAGGATGAAGACGGAGAAGAAAAGAGGCGGAGTTCCTAACAGGACGAAGGATCGCCCAAGGCATCCTGTCGTGAGCCTGACTCACCGCCCAGAAGTTCGAACTAACGAACTTATCGTCCGTGCTCCTCCCGTGGATGGAATCACCGCTTTAACCGGTCCCCAATCATCGGATCTGGCTACCGAATTTCGCTTTAACAAGTCGCCCGACATTTCGATACAAACGTTCTCTCTCTTCGAGGACTATTTAACGAGCGCTTCCTGTGAGAACTTAACGTTACAAGTTCAGGAGCTGGGTGATAAGAGTTCTAGGTAAGAAACAAGAAGATATCCGTTCGATTATGTTCGATGAAGGAGACGCGTGGTTGTGATAGGAAGGATGAAGAAGCGAAGGAGGTAACTCGAGGCATCGAAGTCTTCCAATGTAGCTATTGACTGAAGTTAATCGTTCGATGATTAGTGCTTGTATTCAGGACTCGGTCGAATAACTTTCGAAGAGGCGTTGCCTAGATGATGCCTAGATGATGAACGAGCTTTTCACTTCCTTCGAAAAATCGGTAGGTGTGTTCTTGTTATTTTGTAAGTGCAGCTTTCAAAATTCATACTGCATAAAATGTATAGTTTGAGATGTTCATTGAATTTAGAGACTGAGGCTATCATTTGTAAGACAATTTTTGTAACGTATCTAGAACGAGATCGTAGAAAATATATCGATATTAGAAACACATTAGAAAATAGTAAATCCACTCGTTCGTATTTTCCTCTTTAAATATTCTCTCCTCTAATTTATAAATTATATCACAACCTTCCTCTATTACAAATTTCTTCTATACTTCGAACTTAATTTCAGCAAATTTCCAAACCAAAGACCACGTAAGGATAATCTTCAAAGAAGACACGTCAAAGTAGAAGCAGTTTATAATAAAAAACTCTCCTAGAACAGAACCGATTTTTAAAGTCCTTATTCGCGGAAGATGCGGAGGCGTTTCGGAAGGATAATGAAGGCGGCCGAGGTAGATGCGATCGAGGGCGGGGAAGGAGGACTAGCCAGCTAGAGTGGAGTGGAGAACGTGCGAAAGGGAGGAAGGTAAAGAGTAAGAGTACGAGAGTAAGCGAGACAGAGAGAGATAGAAAGAACGCGAGTTCGAATACACCTGCGGATCGAGCGCCGGCCGAAGAGAACCAGTCGACGTGGAATAACTGGTATTAATACGTCACGTAATTACCGTGTGAGAGGATATATACCTGTGCGTCGTATACCTGGTTCCTACGTAGGAACCTCGAGGAGGAGAGTGCTTCGAACGAGTCCGAAGAGTAAAGAGAGAGAGAGAGAGAGAGAGAGAGAGAGAGAGAGAGAGAGAGAGAGAGAGAGAAAGATAGATGGATAGAAAGAGAGAGAGGGGGGGAGAGATGAAAAAAGAGTAAGAGAGAGAAAATACTCTCTGATCCTTGCAGAAGGAGCGTTCCTCCGGGCCCGACCTCTTCTCCTTCTTCTTCCTCCTTCTACTTCTACTACTACTCGTGGAAGACGGGCTTTCAGACAATATGCATCGTGTGCGAGGCGGTGTTTCCAAGCAGCAGAAGCGGAGGTCGCTCCGAGCCATGCTTCTGTTCCGAGCCATTATGATAATTTCGCCGGAAAGAAGGTTACCGACTACGACTACTCGACGTCGACTACCAACCTCTGTTTCCTTCGCGCTACGTTCCGTACTTTCCCCTCCTACTCTTTCTTCTTCTTCTTCTTCTTCTTCTTCTAGTAAAGAGGGATCACGAGAGACACGGGGGTTTCTTCGATTTATCGAGACTGGTTCCGCTCGATGGATTATCTTAACTGGGACTCCGCGAAAGTGGATAAGTAAGTAGATCGTACCTCCACGATGATCGAACGTGGACCATGTTGCTTATATATGTATGTGTGTTACTTGGGAAGATGCTTCGTGTTGCACGGCATTTCCTATTGGATGTTAATGACGATTGCAACGGGGGAATAAGGACAATTTATTTCGCCATAGTGTAACACGTCCGGCTGGTAGTACTGTTAGGCTGAGACCGAAGATGTAGGATGCCGATTAAATGTTTGGATATATTTTATCATTATCGGGGGGTATGAATTTGCTGGAGATTATGAGACAGTGCGTAGGAGGAAGTAAATGTCTTACGTTATTATAATTTTTAAATTAAGAAATATTTCTCCTTTAAAAATCATTGTTATGTTACCCAAAAATATTACTATTGAAACACTAATAAATTGGAATACATATCCAGACACTAATTACCCGTTACTGATTCAACTACTAATGTCTCTGCTCTATCATATCAAGCTTCTAATCAAACTGCTTCCCAACAAATCATGACACACCAGAATTACACCCACCACGTTCGACCAATACCAAAGTCCAAGTCTCATTTGGATTAATAAAATTGATACGACCGCGCCAGGTTCGATCGGCTAGAAAGGTGGTTCTCGATAAGGAACGAGAAGAAGAAGAAGAAGAAGAAGAAGAAGAAGAAGAAGAGCGTGGCAAAGAGTTCGGAGGGAAGAAGGAAAAAGGAGTAAATGAAGAAGAAGACGAAGAGGATCGGGGTGGAGTGGAAGGAAGAAAGGACGGAGATTGCGAAAGAGAGAGGTCGGACGAGGTTACAAGGTTACACGCGTCCAGAACAGGGCCCAGCTCGCGCACTGGGCCCGCCTAAGATTCCCACGGTGTCCGCTCGCGGCGAGGCCCCGACGAGGCCCCGTCGAGGCCCGGCTTCGCATGCTACTCCACGCTATGCTCTTACGCTATGCGAGAGAGCAACATTAAGCTCTGAGAGAGGAAGGCACGTTAAACGAGTGTGTGTATGTGTGTGTGTGAGAGAGAGAGAGTGAGAGAGAGAGAGAGAGAGAGGTGAGAAGGTGGTACCACGCAACGATCCCGCGAGACCGCGTTATTAATATCTGCTTTCGTTCACCATGGGCCGGCCACGGCGATTCGAGATCGAGTGCGTTGCCTCGATGAACTTCGACTTTTACTACTACTACCAGCAAGCACTCGGAACACTCGCCGGACACTTTTAGACTCGTTACTCTCCTGGCACGGCGGCACTGTTAAAGCGAGAGGGCTAGTTTTTCTCGTAAAGTTCTTGTCATCGTAACCGAGTAGCACGGAGGTTTGTTATTTCTATCGATTCGAGATCGCTAATCGAATATAAACGCTGCAGTTGCTATGTAGAGTAAGTGGAGAGAAAATCGATGTTCGAGGTAACGCTCGAAAATCCGGTAAGATTTTTTTCATAAAGCTTCCCAACCGGTAAAATCGATTTAAATCATCGTTAAACGGGTATCTTCTACGAGAACACGTTGCCATAACCTGTTCCTTCTTTAATAGTACCTCGCAATAGTCGATTTGCTCGAGTTCTGATCGCTTTGCTCGAACGAAATTTACTTCGAGTCGAAGAAGATCGGGAGGTCGTGAAATTCGAAGGAATATCTCCATCTTTATGGATTCGAATGTGATCTGCAGGCAGAGATCGTTCACGACATTATTAATATCCGCTTTCGTTCGTTCCCCATCCGCCATAGTTACGCGTAATCACCGACGTTCTTTATACCGCCATGCCAAACCCACCGTTTACCTCTACGCGGTCTCTCCCGCAGCACACCGGCATTTACTTCATGGATGAGAAGAAGGAGGAGAAGAAGTAGAAGCGGCAACGATCGAATACGCGAGTAAATGCGTGATGCACGCTACCGCGTGAATCATTCTCTTTTTCCTGGCACGTTCTATGTGGGAGTCTACCGGTCGAAGGAATTCCATCCGGAAAGGAGACGCGTTCCTTTGACCCACTCCGAGACTCGTGGGACGAACGCATTCCTTTTATTTTTCTCGCATTTATGGAAGATGTCGTACGAATCGTTTTTATTTAATTTCTAAGATTTTTGAGTGTTTTTTTTTCTTTTCTTTTTAATAAAATAATGACGAAACTTTTAGTAGGGATCGATAAGAGGAAGATGGTTGATAAGATTAATATTTGGTGACGTGTTTTTATATAGCTATATCTAGTTATTTGCATTGATAAAATTTATGCAGTGATTAAATCATTTGAATCTAAAAATGCTAACAGCTTGTATCCTAGAAAACTTTACTAATGTTATATTTATTCCTATGAAATAAATATATTATTGATGCATTGGTATATATATATATTAAAAATATATAACAGTAAATAGAAAAATATGAAATATCTTGTAATTGATTTTTACAATATTCAAGAAAGATCTAATTTTTGCTTTAAAAAATGGAAAATCGTATGACAAATAATTATCCTTGACCTTACGCAATTCAACATCTCTCCCTCGAAAAAAATACATTCGCGTGAGCGTCCCGAAGACGGAAAGGCTCCTTTACCACGGGACAAATGATTTCGAAGTCTTTCTCACGATATCTTACGCGAAGTTAAGTAAAGCAGTGAGAAGGCCGTTCCCATCGGGCGCTGTGGCGGGACTCGCCATTCGATTTTAATTACGCGTGCTTTTCCTTTCGACGACGAAGTTCGGCCGCTACCGTTGCGATAAAAAAGAAAATTGCAGCAAAGCTACATCTGGATTTTGTCTTGCTTCAGCCTCTTTTCAAACCAACGAAACGTTGATTATCTTTTCTTATAAAAAAACATCGCCATTTAATAAGATGGTCAATCGTTTTATAAAGCAGTTCAATTTACAACCGGGCTACGATATTATTAACGTTTCCTCAAATTAAACTTATTAATTCTATAAATAAGAGAACACGTATCTTACGATAAACTGTACAGACAGAAGCAAAATACACGATTTACGTTTAGCATAATCAACGCGGCCGAAACGTCGCGTCCGGATAAAGCGTGTATACATTCCTTCGAGACATAACGTGCAGACAGAAATCGAACTGGATTCGAGTGTCGGTAATTGCGAGCACTAGAAATGGAGTCGGCTGGTAAAGGTAAAGAGAGAAGGAGAGAGAGAGAGAGAAAGAGATAGAGAGATACAGAGAGAGAGAGAGAGAGAGGGAGGGAGAGAGAAACGGAATAGGAAACGTACATAACGGAGGAGAAGAAAGAAAAGAGAGAGGCTCTCGGAGTAATGCAAATAGCAACAGCCGTTAGTCGGTGGAACCCACCTGCCTTGCATCTCGAACCAGTCCGCGATAGACGTGGGCAGACACGTATCCAACCTGTCCACTCGGTTGGAGAAGGCGCGTGCGCGCGAGCGAGCTCGTTCTCGAGCAAACACGAGCGTGCTTTATGTTTGTTATAACGCGCCTCGCGCATATTCACCGGCCCGCTTATCCACGGCCATTCGCAACCTGTCTTTTGCGAGTAAGAAGAAGAGGAGGATGAAACGTAGAAGGAAGAGGACGGCAAAGACTCGGACGATGCTGCTTCTTCTTCTTCTTCTTCTTCTTCTTATTAGACACGGAAGAGGATGGTTTAGAGTTTGTATTGGCCGCCTTTTGCGGCCGAACTTTCACATTCTGATCGGTACGGTGAATCTCGTGATAGATGGAGCGAGAGGGTTCCGATATACGGGGTGTACTACCTTGCTTGTAATCTATGGGACATCGTTAACTTGTTTTAACTGTGTTAGAAGGAGTATATTTGTTAGGCGACAAAAATAATCACATTTTCCGATTGAAATGAAATTTCAGTAAAAATTATATTTTCAGATCACGAAGCAAAAAGTGATTACTTAGATATCTTTTCGATTAAAATAAAAATTACAGTAAACAATAAGTTAGTTAAAGATCTCCAAACACCGTCATCTCCATTGCTGATAATTTACTTATTAGAAACTTTCTCGATAAAGAAATGATCAATTCGATCGAATCAATGCAACTCCTCATTGCAACTGTTACGGTGTAAAAATAGCTAGAGCTTGTTAAATTTCTCTACCGAATTCATTCATACGATGAATTATCACGAGTCAAGGTACGCATCGTACGGTCTCATTCGATCACGTTTAAATATACCGATATCTCGATGCATCGACAACATCTTCGTGATCTTTTCGATCGTTCGAACATCAAGAGACGTCCAACGATGACGGTACGTAAAGTGGCTCGACAAAAGGGACGGAGGGTAAAGAGGATATAGTAGGTGGAGGTTGCGGATAGTTCGCTTCCTATAT
>JAIFRP010000038.1:1855798-1871632 GCA_032403825.1 Odynerus spinipes | reverse complement strand
GAGAGAGAGAGAGAGAGATGGTCCTCTCGATGTGCCCGTCTCTCGCGAGCATTTTTTCTCCTTCTTCCTCCCCCTTTTTTTATTTTCGTTCCTTCGCAAGCTCGGTCGTTTTGGTTTTGCCGTCCGTTCAAGAACCATCCTCCTCCATCGCAGCTCTCTCTCTCTCTCTCTCTCTCTTTCTCTTGGCTCCTCTGTCCATTGTTGTTGCATCCTTCCACCCCAGCAAGGGAAACAATGTCTAATTTCAGTTAATGCGGCCATAATGGCCGTCGTTGCAACGGCGAGTTCAGGCTGCCCGAGAGATAAGTGAAATCCAACAGGCGGTCGGTCGCATCGTCCGAGGCTGATCGGAACGATAGTCGTCTTTTACTAGCTGGCTAACTCATCGAATTCTCTCTCTCTCTCTCTCTCTCTCTCTCTCTTGTCGATAGATGATAGGTAGTTGCACATTTATACATAGGATACATACACTGTATACATAAATGAAAGTAAACGAGATATTTCTCAATAACGACCGAGCGTAAAAACGAATAGGAATCATAGCGAGAGTTCGAACTAGTACGAGGGATCACCCCGTCGTTAAAGATCGCGATTATGAATGAAATTACGATAAACGACGATGAACCGTGGCGAGAACGATGGAGATTCGCGAAACGGGCCACGAGGGGGGAGGTGATCTCGAAAAAGTTTGTGCGGAGCGGATACTTCATCGATATATACCTATATCTACTTTCCGTCGTGATACGCCCGCGTAATTATAACGGGTATACTAGGGAGAGCGAGAGAGAGAGAGGAACAGGGCTGTTTGATAATGACTTTCTGAATGCGGGCTTGTGAGGACGAAATTAGGGTTATTTGCCTCTCCACTCGGGCTCCTCTTTCTCTCCTCGGCTTCGACTCCACCTCCGCATGTGCGTGTTGTCTCCCTCTTTTGTCCGGGCGTTAACCAAGCATCTCTCTCTCTTTCTTTTTCTCTTTTCTTTATCATACATACATTACAAGGCTGCTTACGTCCCGGAACAACGACACCGATCATAAATCAACTACCTTGTATCGAGGTGATTAAAAAAGTATCCTCGATCGTTCGATTCGATGACAGAGGAACGAAAAGAGGAAAATCTTTTAAAGTCAGCTTTTAAAATCGTAGGAAAAGCAAGGAAGGACGGCGTCGCCGTTCGGGGCTTTCGCAATTAAGGGTTAATTAAATTGAGCGGCTTCCTAGATTTCTGTAATCATCGCGGACAGTATCTACGGGGTAATCTTCAGCGCATCCTGTCTGCCTGGAGGCCCCACGGAAGGAAGGGGCCCTCGAGCTAAGGTCATGCACCCCGCTGACCTCGGACCACTGTCTCTCTCTCTCTCTCTCTCTCTCTCACTCTTTCTCTTCGTCTTCTTCTTCTTCTTCGTCTACGCTCTACCTCCTCTTTCGCGGACTCTTCCTCCACCTCCACCATTTCTTCTTCTTCTTCTTCTTCTTCTTCTTCTTGTAGGTGCCTCGCGAGAGGGAAAAGAGAGAGACCGGTCGAGCACACGAATACACACACATACATACGCTTATATACACATATATGTTACGTGCCCCGCCGCGAGGAACTCGAATTATTATCAAAGAAGACCGGGGCATCGGATAATGGGCGGATGTCGCTGTGACAGGGCAGAAAAGCGACGCGTGTATCTCACTGAGTTTCTGTGGGAAAAAGCGCGAGGTGCAACGCGTCTCGTGCGAATTCGAAGCAGATTCATGAAAAAGGAGAGAAAGAGAGAGAGAGAGAGAGAAGTTGCGAATGAAGCGAAAGAAGAAAGACATAGCGAGAAAAAGGTTCAAGCGCGAAGAGTCTCTCTTTTCGACCTTCTTGCGTGAGTCCGACGAGTGGTGACCATCCACTCCTGCGTGCTCGAACAAGGTCAGATCTTATCTGCACCATGGAGGAGCCAAGTTCGAGCCAAGTTCCTCGAGTAGAAGAAGGAGGAGATCGAAAAGTGGGGGTAAGGCGTGAGAACACCGCCGGCCTTTCCGTCGGCCTTTCCGCAGGCCGCTATTAACCCTGAAACTACCAGAGGGGGCCCCGAGCGGACCACGAAATCGACTCTTCTGCTATGCGTCTTCGCAAGATCGACGGATTTCGTGATTTTATTTTTACTTTTTATTTTGGTAAATATCTTCTGGAAAAGTAAAAGTCAGAAATGATCATTTCCGAGTGGGATCATTTGCAGAATTCGAAATCTATTATGTTTTATTATAATATTATTATATCTATACGATTATTAAAAAAATTGATATGATAAAAAGAAATTAATAAAAACGTCTGTACCTATACGAGCTTAGTTCTTTAAAAGTTCCTCCAAAGTCTCTCATAATTAAATTTTACTATAAATAACATACCGGTAGAACTGTTTTATTAAAATTCCTAATAGCCACCTTGTAAATACTTTTTATGCCACCTCCTTTATATAATACTTTTTGCGTTCTAATCTAATTAATCTCACCGGACGGAAGAACGATACGTTTTTTCTATAATTCCTCTACTCCTTTTTTCTGAACCGACTCGACGATTATAGATCGAATTCGAATCACGAAGGCGACGAAGAAAAAAAAATATATTATCGGACGCACGCGTTTCGTTGGAATGCTTCGTTATATGTTTCATACATACACGTGATTACGCACACGTGACGCGAAACGCTTCACTCGATAAGGGAGAAAACTTCTCGAGAAAATTCATACTGCAAATCAACCAACGAATGTTACAAGTTACAAATAGTGCAATAAAAAAAAGACGACGATTCTCATCCGGCGTAGCGCACGCGGCACGAAGTAAATCGGCACGATCGCGTGGCCGTTAAAATTGTTCAGTCGTTTTTCCTTCTCCCTTTTTTTGCACCTTTTGTTTTTCTTTTTCTAGCATGCGTTATAAGAGCTCCGTGACGCGAGCGTTTGACTCGCACGACACTTTGCTTTTTTTATCCCTCTTGGCGACGTGCTCACCCGATCGTAATAACGATCGTAATAACGACGACGACAACACTAGCGTAACGGAGCTCGCGAGGACGGCTCGCTCGTTCGCGAGACTTTCGATCAAACGCACGTCTTGTACTTTTTCTTTTTAACTTTCTTCAAAAAAAGGGTAAATGAAAATTTTAAATTCTGAACCAAGATCAAACGTTACGATAGATCTCTCTATAGTACCAATAAAAAATTACATAGAAAAATCGAACAGCTATTCATTTTTATATCGCATAGAAAGAAAACAAGTTACCTCTCCAATTTAATTCCACTTTTTTACACTAATTCGCATGTCGCCTTTTTAAAAAAAAATTCCACCACCGCGTTACACAGAGATCTACCGTATTTCGAACACAGACGTGCCGTTTGTCGTGTCGCGATCGAACGTAGCCGTCGTCCATTCCCGAGAAACGGCGAGATTAAACCTAATAAAGATTTGTAATAAAAAAGGGTTCAGTACAATGCATACCTTCCCGGCGCATGCCCATCTTCAAGCACTTCTTCAGCCGGCAGAACTGGCACTGATTTCTGTGATGTTGGTCGATGGGACAGTTCCTGGTTCCACGACACGAGTACGTCAGGTTCCTTCTGACGCTCCTCTTGAAGAAGCTCTTACATCCTGAAAGCAAAAGGAAGATTCGCTCTCGTTAGACCAACCAACGTTTCTCGTTCGTCCCTTTCTCGTCCGTCGCATACTATGTGTAGGTACCCACGTGTCTCACGCAGTCCCGTCACCTCGAATACGATTATTAGATTCGATCGACGCACACGCGAAACGTTTTAACATAGTAAACGTGACTAGACGAAGAAGACACTCGGCCTTGAAATACGCGAGTCATAAATATATCGGTCCCGCGTCGAAATATACCTCATAATTCATGAATTCGTGCGCTCGGTATATATATGTTAATGTTCCCCCGTCCGTTCGATTATTATCGAATCGACATGCCAGCCAATTAAGATTTAATCGATTAAATCGCGCGACCGGTAGAGAGACCTTCGGAGTCGCTGCGATCGGAGTAACGGCTTTCGAGTCGATCTTTCGTAGGTAGATTCTTATCCTACTTTTTAATTCGACAATTAAAAGCGTGTTAATTAAACGATAAAGCGAGTAACGATGGAAGGTAAAACTACGCCATAGTGGCGTGGGTTGTGATTTAAAGGTTTTATGCGGGAGAGGAGGGAGGGAAAGGTGGGTGACATTCTTCGAATTCGCGAGGATTACGGGAAATTGTCGAGCGACGGAGCGAAATGTAGAAACCGACGACAACGTGTTAGAAACAGGACCGGCTCGAGGTCGTGAGGAGAAGCGTGCATACGTTGGTAAGCTTAGGATAGATAACGTGGCTCTTACAAGGAGAGAATCTTGCATGGCTGTCTTGTACACGAGTTTCGTAAAGAAAGAAGGGATGGGAGAGACCGAGAGAAAGGAGGATAGAAAGAGAGATCCTTTATAAGAGAACGAGAAGATGAGAGTCGAAAGTGCCGGTCGACTTGATCACGAAAATCCTATTAGTTGTTGTCTCGATGAGATCGAAGTCCGTGTTCAACCCTCTCTATCTTCTCTTTTCTATTTTCTCTCCTAGTTTCGATAACTAACGGTAAGCTTTAATCCTGTGATTATTCTCGAGATTCACGTCCTCGATTTAATAAGATTCGTTAAAGGAAATTTCCTAAAACTATAATACAAAGCATTATAAGTAAATAAATATTCGTGTACCTTCATAAAACGTTACACCATCCTCGTGAACCTCTATCCCGTTATCGTTTAACTTCAGCGAAATGAACTCGAAATTCTCATAACGCCTAGAGTACGTAGGTACAAGAGAAGCCGAGTGTATACGAGACAACGGAGCGCGTTCGTAGATAAAGGACGTAGTAAACGCGTAGCAAGACGCTCGTAAAGGACACGAAGGATATTCCATGGGGCAATAGAGAGGACCAGCGTTCTTCGAATATGTTCTCTTCGAGGAGAGAAGGAAAGAAAAGTGCCCTTTGCGTGTAACTATGACCCTGAACAGTCTCTCTATCTCTCTTTCTCTCTCTCACACACACACTCTCTCTCTCTCTCTTTTTCTCTTTCTTGACTATTCGCAGAGAGCCATCGTCCTGAATTTCTTCGACGTCCACTTCTTCTTCATCTTCTTTGTCGTCGTCGCCGTTGTCGTTGGCAGCGAGCGGCCGTCGCCGAGAAAGGGAGCGCGGGGTCGCCATAACTACAAATTGCATCGTTACACGCAAATTACGCGATTATAGTGCGCGAGGCAACCACCAGGAGACGCTGCACTCTTGCGTTCTCTTACACACGTGTACTGGTGGTACCTGGTAGCTCGTAAGAAACGAGAGTGATAGAGAGGGGTTGCTGCGCCTATACACCTATCTATATATATACACACACTTGTCTACGTATATACCTACATATAGAATAGATATACACCTATACATTTATATACAAAGGGAGAGAGAGAGAGAGAGAGAGAGAGAGAGAGAGAGAGAGAGAGAGAGAGAACCATGCGTAACCGTACCGCGAGGAAGAGAAAGAGAGATCGCACAAGTACACTGTTTATACTTTCAGATTGCAGCTTGCGCAGCCCCCGAGCTCAAATTGCTCGCGTCATTGAATTTTCATTGCCCGGAGACTCGTTCGCGTTCGTTCCATTCCGTGTACCTATTCCGAGTGGCTGAAACGGCGCGAGCCTCGGCACCCTTCTTCCGCCTTTCGAATACCTCCAAGAGCCGATCGCAACGCGCGAAAAGGGATTCCTACTACTCTTGTCCTTTAAAGGGTTCGTGGTTAATAGCCTTCGAGAGACTATACTGGGCTGGACGCCCCATTCGTCTTGCGTTCTTAACGCCAAAGAAGCTGGGATATACCTATCTCGACTTTTCATCTTCGTACTTTTTGCTTCAACTTTAATTTTTCGCGTGGACGATCGATTAAATGTAAAGCGTGATCGATTATACGTAAAATCGAATTATCAGCTACCTTTTTGTTGTTTATACGAACGATGAGTTACAGGTATGCAGGATGTTTTAATTTTAATTCTGTCTCGATTTTAAACGTTTCTTCGAGTAGCGAATTAAATAGGGACATTTTATGTATGTAGATAAGCAATTAATTCCCGAAAAACAAATGAGTATAAATCGTTATACTTTAACGAGCGTATTCCTCGTTTCCTATCGTCGATACGTATGAAATAAAGAAGAAAAAAGAAAAAAACAAAAATGAAAGAACGTCGCTCGTTTTTGCGACTCGATTAGAATATACCGATTTAATTATAATATATTGCGTTCGTTACGACGCCATTCTCGAGATTATAGGTGCGAATTGATGGGTGAGTAGGTACGTAATACGTACCAAGCGGAGGCCCGATAGATCTTCCGTCTCGGAAAGAAAGTTTACGAGCGAGATACGCCACCGATAATCATCGAATTAGCATCGAGATCCCGAGAATTCGAGCGTGCGATCGTAACGATCGTCGATCTTGCATCTCTTATCCGAGCCAACGGTATTTTCATCGCGAAATTGGCGCGTACGGAGAATCGGAGACAGTGCGCCAACGAGTTCCATCGAGTCACTCTCTCGGAAAATAAGTACTTGGGTGCTGTGATATCTACAAAGTAGCAATTCCGCCAAGTGGAAGGAAGAACGAGTGGAAAAAATGAGTCACTAAAGAAAATTGTTAATAAGATTGCGATCGTCTCCCTCTTACCCCGCCATCAACTTAATGTCACCTCGTTCAGGAGGGCGGATCGTTTCGCTTTCCGTGAAAATTGCGGAGCACGCTCGTAGTCGGGCACGCGACCATCGTCGAGTGTGACTCATGAGTAAGTGTCTCGTGTATTAAAAAAAAAACGGCTTGGTGATAATTTAGTTAACGATTTATGCGTCGACTGTTCTGGATATTCGATTATACGAACTTGATATTTGCAACAACGCGATCATAAGTTTTGTCTAATTTAAATATAAATATTTCATGTAATTTTAATGTAATCTTAATGTAATATCAAGACTAAATAAAAAGTATTACAAAAATCAATTGCTGTTATCATTCGTTAAGTCCAACACCAAAGTCCCTAAAAGAAGGGTTTATATAAAACAATCTTTAAAAATATTTAACTAAAACGAAACGAACGATACGCAAAACTTGTAACCCTTTCCTCCTCCGTTTGTATTACCCTCGCGAGTTATGGAAAAGAGCGGTCGTATCGTCGCCGGGAGAGCTTCCCTCCGCTAATTATTTGTCCTTACGCCGCACGATAAGACGATTCGTCGAGATACACGCTGGTTGTTCGCGAGTGAGCGCAAATTAGTCGGTGCCGTTGACCTTTGGATTTACCAGCGGCTTCCCGTGGTCGGTACGCGATACGCTCCTAACAAACCCCTGATAAATAAACCTATTCTCCCTCTCGCTTCCTCTCACGGTAACGAGTTCGATCTAAGATCGTCGAATGATGAAGAGAGCGAAGGAGGAGGAAGGAGTAAATTTATTACAGATATTAGGCGATAAGTATCTGTGGATGGAAGCTCGTAACATAATGGACGTGATAAATTAATTGTAATTAATAAGAGAGAATACGTAGGAGACGTAAGAAATAATAGTAATAAAGAACGCGAGTGTATTTCGGGTATAATCGCGAGGAGCGAACAAAACGAAAGTAACAATTGCTATGGTTACATTTTAATTACGCTAAAGACTATATCGTATACTATGTAGATCTGGTATAGCGATTCTGGTCTAACAAAAATTCCAATTAAAACCGTCCAATTAGATACGATAATATGATGCATAGATAAAACGATATCATATAAGACAATATTCAAGCTAATAGGGATAGAGATTAGAGAACGAAATCAAAATGGTAGCTAACGAGAGGGAGAAAGAGAGTAGAAAGAAGAAGAAGAAGAAGGAAACGTCGAGGATCGAGAAAATAGGCAGGGTTCACGATCCGCTGAAGTTTCGACTCGACCGCGTGAAATTAACGACATTGTTATAATTAATTAGGCCTCCTCGAGCAGTGGCTTCTTAGCAGGCAAGAGACGCGTAGAGTTAGCCGGTAGGTAGGTAGGTAGGTAGACGCATGCGGACGCATGCTAGGCGCGCTCTCCTCTTCGCTACCAGATAGCAGGCGGTGTGCGGGGTTCGTTAGCAGGATAATTGGTCACAGAGGATGCGTCCGGCTAAGTCGCGCCTGGTAATTCTATGCCCGTTGCATATACACCGTGGTGCTAGGAGCTCGTGTGCGCGTTCGTGCGTACCTTTTTACATCGGCCAACCTTAGAATCCCACCTTACGTGTACCACGATTAAACGCCGTAACTTTCTTGATCCTTTTTCAGAAGTTTAGATCGAGTCGATTTGGAAAATTAGTTTGTTTAACTTGGGTAATGGAAAAAGTAAAAAAAAATTGTAAAGAAATTGTTAACGAGAGGTGTTAACGAAGTGTCTTGTTTGGGAAATGTTTTATTAATTTTGAGGATCGATTAGAATTCTAGCTCAAATTAGAGTTTTCGAAAGATTCGCGTTAGACGATCTAAATTTTCTCGATTTCTGTGTCTGAAGATATTTAAAGTAATTTATTTATCAAAGATTAATCGTAGTTGTCGTAATAACTTAATAATCTAAAGACTAGGATACTTATACAATATTTACAAATATTCTCTTCAGATTACCCCCAAAAAATATTTTTATTTCAATGTTATCTCAACAAGGATCGGCACGTGCCAGGACCCATACGAATTCGCGAGTCCCCTCCTTGGCACAACGAAGAAGAAGAAGAAGAAGAAGAAGAAGAAGAAGGAGAAGAGTGTTTCGTGGATTTGCAGAGAGAGAGAGATAGAGCTAGAGAGCAAGAGAGCAAGAGAGAAAAGCTCGACGCGCACATGCCCCCGCGTAGAAATGAGATTAATAAAGATTAGCAAAGTCGGAATAATATAATATGATCTCGTTAGACCGATTAGCCCGACTGGGGGCCTGCAGGATGTCTGGCTTCTCTTCCTACTGGAAGAAGGGTACCCGTAGAGAGACGTACCTACATAAGTCCGTGTAAGTCTGTAAGTAAGCGTAAGACTGCGAGAAGGGAGACCTCGGAAAGAAGCCCTGTCTAAAAGAGAAGAAAGAGAAAGAGAGTATTCCGATGCACGACGTTAGAATTGTATTTTCTCTGGGCTGTGAGACACTCGCCAGATCGCGAACCCCGAAAACATTCCACATCTTTTGAGCCACGGTTCGTCGACCTCGATACTCCGCTTCCTTTTTACTAACCACGAGCAAAACCGTCACAAATATCTTATACAATTTCGTCAGATACCACTGACTCATTCCAGATTCGTACGGATCGTTGTATGTTAGGCTGGAATGAGTCATCGATCCACGAGGATCGTGATAAGGCAAAAACGATCGCAAGGACGAGGAAGAGCGTGTCACCGACGGCAGAGCGAAGATAAAGAAGACGAAGATTCGTGGAATCGTGGAATCGTGTGGATGGAAGGGTTCCGATTAACGTGGAGCGAGAGAGAAAAAAAATTTAGATGCAACGTTTAATGTATTCCTACAATGTTCGAGTTGCTTCGAGTCGTGCTTCCCGAGAGGCGTCGTGTCCGTTTTTCCATGCGCGATATGGCTCCTACCAACGTCACGTGTATAATTCACGGCAAATGATATCCCGCTGTTAAACACTGCTTTACCCACACGCCGCGTAATTACTATGATTCCTGGTCGCGACGCTCGGATTCTTAAGTAACCCTGTCGCGGTTGGACTGTGTTCGAAGGTGGCGCGAAAACGAAATCGAACGTGAAATCGTTTCGTCGATGGCACGTGGGGGAAAAATAACGAGAGGGAGAGTAGGGATGTTTCGATATATTCGATACTTTTTATTTCGATACCGAATATTTGTAGTATCTATGCCCTTTAATTATGATATTTAGAAAAAAGGTACTCGTATCGAATGGGGCAATTATCAACACGAAAATGTATAGATTATTTAAAAAATTAGAGCAATTATCACCCAGAGTAAGACCCTTAATGTAATAAAGCTAAATTTTTGTTAATAAAATATTTTGATAAAAAAGAACTGCGTTAATTTTGATTTGATTCTTTCGATACAAGTAACAAGTAAAAGTATCGATACTTTGACGGTATCCAAAGATCCCTAAGAGAGAGAGAGAGAGAGAGAGAGAGAGAAGAAACAAATTATCAAGATACCTCGAATACCGAAAGAAAATAATCGAAAGAATTTCACGCTCTTCGTAAATAGCAAAAATTTCCCACGCGCCTGCTCGGAGTGCCACGCGTTCTAAAAACGCATCAGGATCGTACGAATGCATCTATGCATATGCATCTATATGCTATGTAATGCGAGTATCTACTGGCAAGCGTTAAAATGTTTGCGCGACTCGTCCGTGGATAGGGGAAAAAATTCATCTGAATTTCTAATCGCACCGAGCGCCGTTCCGCCGTACCGAAGACGTCGTCGTAAATGGAACGGAAGCCAGGATTCACCTGTTCGATTGAAAACCGACCGGTTTCTCCTTCTCCACCCTCCCCCTCCCGTCCCAAAGTACTTCTACCTCTTTATTTCTTTCTTTCTACTCTAATCCATAGACATCGCGCATACTTCGCGTTCTTTTTACTAACAGGCTTGCTCGAGTCGATTTTGCGCGAGTATCGATACGTCGATGCAATTCCTTTCGTAATTTCTTGAAGAAGGAAATAGGTGGATAGGAATATTCTCAATGCTGCTTTCTGCACACTTGCTTTTGATAACTCGCTTTTTTTACTGGATTATTCACATTCTTTTTTTTTGTTAAATAAACATATCAGAGACTTAGATATCTTGCTGTTTCTTTTTAACACCGAGCATCAAACAAATGTTGATAGTTGACTCGTATATATTTTTACATAAAAAAAAATACCGTAACCTTAATCTATGAAAGAAATTTATCTTAAAAGAAAAGAAATATTAAAATCCCACGATCTTTCCGTCTAACCTAACCGACAAAAATATAGCGTCGATTACCGGTGCCCTCCGTGACAGAATCAACGCGTTAATGGACGCATTTTCTTTCTCGCGAGAACGCGTAAAAAGAAGAAGGGAAAAAGGTAAGAAAAAAGGAGGAGGAGGAGGAAGAAGAAGAAGAAGAAGAAGAAGAGCGATATATTCTCGACGACAAGCCGGCCGATCGGCACACCTGTGTCCGCGCGCCGAAAGTCGGTGCCCTCGAAAATGAGTGGGTGGAACGGTTAGGGACAGGATAATAACATGTTGCCGTGTTGCTGCAGCGTGTGAAACAATGCCGCGCATTGTTGTCGAATACGTATGCGAAAGAGAGAGATGGAAAACTGGTCGATCTTCTACCCGTCTCTCTTTCTCTTCTGCTTCTTCTTCTATCTTGAGAAGCTTCCGCGTGTTAGAAAGGCCGAAAATCTAATCACCATCTAAGAAGAGCAGCACCAGTCAGAAAAGCCTTCGTTTCGAACGAGCTAATTACACGGGACTACGTTTCTAAGCATTTTAGGTGGTCGACTGGAAATACAACAGGTAGTCGGTCTCCTGTGATCTATGGATCGTCTATGGTCCAAGCCACACGCGCGTTAATTAGAGAAGGGTGCTCGAGTGATCGATCGATCTCTCTCTCTCCCTCTTTTTCTCGAGCTAAACATCAACCAAACAACGTTCGTCTCGATAAAACGAAAGAGTCCTTCCCGAGATCGTTCGATCTCTCGAACGATACTCGAGAATTCGCTTCTACCTGAAAATCGTGATCCTCGGAGAAGAGAAACTCGCTTAATCGCGATGGGTGGTGTATAATAGAACCCGTGAAAAGAGAGTAATGGTAAAGGAGGAAATATATCGTCGTTGGTATATACCTAGGTATAGAAAAGAAAGAAAGAAAGAAAGAAAGAAAGAAAGAAAGAAAGAAAGAAAGATAGAGACAGAGAAAGAGAGAGAATAGGGAGGAGGGTTAAGCTCTCTTCGCGGAGGAAACGAGTATCGCGCAATAACCAAAGACGAAGAACCTTGTTCGAGTCGTGGTACTTCAAATGGGAGGAACCCGGGCTCCTGTAATCGGCAGATTAATGTTCGTTTCTCGAACCTAATCTCGGGTGAATCCTATGTTCGAACGGACCTGACGTCCTCCTACGACAGAGAGAATACCTATTCTCTCTCTGTCTTCCTCTCTCGCTCATTCGAACGTTCGGACTCGAAGGGACGAAGAGATCTTAAATCCAAGGGTTTCGATTTATGCGATCGCGACCCTAATACCGGATCTCCTCTCTTCCGCGATCGTCCCGCGATCGTCCCGCGTAGGGCCCTTTAAATCGCTCGGACTAAGACAGGAAATAAGAAATAATTAAAAAAACTGATGAGTCGGGTGACCAGAGTAACGGGAAATGCAAACCCGAAGGAAAATTTGCATTTCCACCGGAGCGGAAGCCGAGAGAGAGAGAGTACTTACACTAGTGGTTTCTCGTTTCGTTGGTAAACGGACAACGCCGGTGATGTTTAAAGACTGGTTCGCGAGCCGTTAACGCCTCCGGTTTTTTCTAAGCCGTTGTTTCGTCGTCGAGCTAATACCTCGAAGACCGAAAGAGAAAGACAGAAAGACGGTTCGACACCCAAAAGGAGCTACAAAAAAGTTCTAGCCATCTCTTTCTACGTTCTTGCCATTATCCATGGTGGTTTGACCAAAAGCAAGGACCAGTTTCGCGTTTAGGCCCACGATTTTTCCCAGGCCCGAGTATACACGTTAAAGGGCATCATCGACGCCCCGATCAGACCTTTCGAAAGGGTTACTACCCGAGGAAAGGGCTGGGTGTCCGGTTTACGAACCGGGCCGGTTGGGTCCCCGTAAAGAGAGCCACTCTCTTCGTCTCTGTCCGGCTAGGATCATCGATCAAAATATTTTCGCGTTGAGAATACGTAAACGCCTAGTGGATATCCCCCTTGTCACCCCTCCCCCTCGTCACTTGGTCGACCCTTTTGCACTTAGCTTTTTTTTTTTTTACTCGACCGTTCGATGCGCAACCTTCTCTTTGACGTTGGCCTAATATCCTTTGTGCCAACATTAAATAATTCTAATCGTGCCCTCGACCATTCTGCTTACCTCTTCCTAACTCCAAAGTGATAAGGCAAAAAAAAAGGAAGAAGAATACGGGAGCTTGTAATGGACGTTTTCGACGCGCTGTCTCGAGTGATTAGAAATATAATAAAAAAATAGAAGAATAGGATGTCTGTCGGTGAGTTTGGTTAGCTTGAAAGAACTTTTGACGTCTACCAAATTATAAAGAGAGAAAAAGAGAGAAAAAGAGAGAGAGAGTGTGTAAGAGAGCGAGTGAAATAGTGAAGAGCACCCAATCGTCGGCCGGTTTTACTGGTGGCTCGTAAAGCCCGCGATTTACCGACGCCATTCTCCCGCGTAACGATCGCGATATCCGCGCGCTTTAACGCGGGCGATACGCGCGACGAAAAGAGGACCCATGGAGAGATTTCCGCGAAAGCAGAAGCGGCTGCGTGGAGAAGGAACGCGAGCATCTTCTTTTTTTTTCTTTTTTTTCCTTTTGTGACGATGCCGAACACGATGACGAGGATTCGGCCTTGCGAACGGAATTCCTCGTAAAAGTCGTAATTTATCGGCCACGCGGCGTAATGATCCGGCCACGGGACTTTAATTATAGCTCGTCTCTGTCATTCCCGATGCAAGTATTCCTCGGAGTCGGACAAAACGATGGCTTTTCGTTCCTCGTAACTCTTTGACCAAGGCACCCGAATCCGAGAGAGTCTCTCTCTCTATCTCTCTCTCTCTCTCTTTATCGGAGTGCGTAAATTACGAGGAGAATCGAGACTACCCGTTTGGTCGTTAACTTCTTCCTGTCGATAAGACGCCCTAAGGAAGCTGAGTCGAGTTTCTTTTTTGGTTTTCGTTCTTGTTAGAATTATTTATCGTAAATTTGGCGAGTTACCTACATCTCGGGAAGGTTGATGAATTTTCGATCGATAAAGTAGGAAACGATGAGAAGATAAAAGAAGGATCGTTATTATTTAACATTTAAAAACTCTAGCGATATCCAGTTATAATGTTATATATATATATATATATAAGTGAGTTAATGTTCCTAATCTTTTATAGGTTATTTCAAAGATTTTGTACGTAGTTTTAAAGACTATACGAATACGTGGAATGTATATTTTTGTTATTTGAAGATAAGAAAATTATTCAAGATTGAATGTAAACTTGCCTATAATAGTCCTTACATGTAGACTTACGCTTTTATTCGAAATATTCCATCCTCCGTCTTATTAAATCTTATTAAAAATTCAAGGAACGACGTATCGCTAGAACACGTTCCTCCGAACGAGATAATAAAAGAAACGATGAAGAAAATCGAGGCCGAGCGAAGCTAAGATTATTCTCCGGCATACACTCGTGTCCGCAATGATTTTATTGAAAATCAAACGAATGACGTTGCACCGAGGATGCACCAAGAAGACGCGCGTTCCGCATTGGCCGTTCATTGGCGTAATCGCCCTGATTGTCGGCGATCACTTTATTACGTCGACGGATTGATTTTGATGTCAAGCGATGTCAAACGGCCGCGAATTATCGTCAATTTGTCAGGACGTTCTCGTGATGCGGTCTCGATTGCCGGGTTATCGGCAAATAGGGTGCGCGACGCGTGCTCGATGATTCACGGATGGTAGACAGGCAGGCAGGACGAATGGCGAGACACGGGACCGAAAGTACACCGTTTGCAAAAGTATCTCTACCGACGCGACGCGACGCACGGAACGAACTCGATGCTCGTTTCACTGGCGATCAAACGATCAGCTTCCGTCGTGCTTTGCTTTACGCGTGACTCGCTTTGTTTGCTCGTTGCGATCCTCGTAATTAAATACACACATTGCAACAAAGTAATCTGGGACTGTGATGTGACGTGTAGGTAGCGATGATGGATAAACGAAAGAAAATTTAGATTTTTTCCATTTTTTTCTCTGCTAATTGCTATTTTATCTAATCAAATATCTCAAAGTTATATTTTATTAAAGAAAACGATTGTCTGGTTTTGTATCTTGAAAGTGAACGACATTGATCGTGTACGCGTGATAAAGTAATCTGGATTTACGGTATAGTTTAAATAAAAAAAAAAGACTCTTCTAATAGTTTTAATATATTTTTTTTTAAATATATGATAATTACCAAACTGTTGTATCCATTAAAATGTTCTATAACTGTCCGATGATAACGAACCAACGGTCTTCCGAATATTCTCAACATTTCACCCAAATTTGGTAACACGACAAGTCAACGACCGCCTTGCTCCGTGTCGCAACAACAACTGACGCTCGTGACTTTGTCCATATTTACCCATTCCTATTCATAGACCTTACAATGACAACAATATAATCGAACAAAAGATTCGCGAAAGGCCCCGAAAAGGTTTCTAAGAAAGCCGAGGACTGCGATGAATCTCGAAAAAAATGGTTTAGCAAGAAAAGACGAGTAAAAGAAGTCGGAAGAGAAAGCACCGATCGTTTGACGTGTCACCGAGATGGCAGACGAGGGTCGCGTTGCCGTTTTCCAGGCAATTAGGGTCGCCGTGAATAGAAATTATCGTCAGATCGAGCGCGTTATTACGACGTCGAGTGTACCAGCAAGAGAAGAGAGAGAGAGAGAGAGAGAGAGAGAGATAGAGAGAGAGAGAACATCTCACCCTAATAATGGTAAACATCGCTGTCGCGTTCGTAATTGGAACACGTCGAAGGGGGAGAAAATCTCGTCGCGAGTTCGAAGGATCGCGTTCGATGATTCCTCGATGATTCCTCGATGA
>JAIFRP010000038.1:1832722-1847065 GCA_032403825.1 Odynerus spinipes | reverse complement strand
AAAAAGGAGGAACGAAACTTTCTTCGCGATACGGTACATACGTTTCGTAGGGTTCCCACTTCCTGGATTAGAGCAAAATATTATTTTTACCGGTCGGTCTCGCTACGCTGGAGAAGTCCTACAATGATATTTTGAAATTTTTCCGAACTCCACAGTCGGATTCCTCCCCTCCCTCCTTCACTTTTATTAACTCCCTTCCGTTTCGACTCTCTCAGCACGGATTAGTCGGAAAGTAGGCACCGGTTCTCTCGTAACCAAAGTGTTACCGACGTTTCCTCCTACGAAAAAAGAAAAAGATTAACGAAATAAAAATCCACGAAATTCCGATCTCGACGGGAGATTCATTTCCGGTTCGCCGACTCGATCAAAAGTGACTCCCCTATGCGCGTGCCGAACGATAAGTTCATTTAATAATATAAAGCTCACCTTGGCTACTCCTTTCAGTGGTTAGGCAGGAAATGAAAGAGTTTCGTGTTTCCGGTTGTTCGCTTTTATTATATCGGAAGGAACGTTGAAGCAAAAGAGGAGAAAAACAAGGGAGAAAGACAGAGAGAGGGGGGGAGTGTGGCCGTAGAGTAAAGAGGGGTGGCAAAGAGAACGGTCCTCGCCCGAAGGCATATTTATAAATTCATACCGCAGATGCGCATAATGGCGCTGATTCATGACATTTGATTAGAGCATTGTCGCGGTTCGTTCTGTAAGTCACACTCCCTCCTCCTCTCCCACCCCCTTTTGCATCGAACCAGTGATCGCGACCACCCGCAACCCTCGTAGTAGACCTTTCCCCTCTCCCCCCTCTCCATCTCTCTCTCTCTCTCTCTCTCTGTTTCTCTCTCTCTCTCTCTTTTCTTTTTACTAATCTCTTCTATCTCTTTCCAACTTTACACTTTGTCCACGTTCTATTTGATCGCGACAGCAGCGATGAAAGAACCACAAAGGTTATTATTACTTCTCGATCTGCTTCCCGATCGATTCTTTCGGTGGAAACGTCAACCACGTCGTCCGTGGCTTCTTTTGTCACGCACGTAGTACGCGGTGCGTCGTTATGTTATTAGCGAGTAAAGGGTGTTCTAATGGGCGACTCGTGAACGGTGGGGTGACTTTTTCGACGAAGTCAGGCGCGTTCGAGTTCGAAATAACAAGGAGGAGAAATGTACGAGTGTTAGAGCTTGCGAGATTTGACATCGAGTGTATCGATAGTCTTTATAAAATGTGGTGTCAATTTTTTGTGAATAAATTTATACGAAAAGAGCGAGAAATGGTTATACCGAAGAAGGAGAAACATTTTATCTTATTATACAGTAATCAAGATTAATAAATTTTTTGTAAATTGAATACAATCATCGTATTCGTATTCACGTGACGAAGAAAATGATTCCATTATCAAATTCGATCGATATAATCGAAACAATCATCTTCCTCTTGCAACATCTTCTTCACGATATCACCAACATCCAAGTTTTCTTTTGATCGTTATTAATTCAATGATACCCACATATATTTCGATCCCGTTCGCCATTGGCCGACACATTAACGAGCATCGTTTCTTCCTCGTCCCGGCGTTCTCTCTCTCTCTCTCTCTCTTTCTCTTTCTACTAGACGAGATCGACAACTAGTCGTCGTCGCTTTCTAGTCGTCGGGGTAGTCGTAGTCGCCCGCGGGTCGGTAACGAGGTTACGGACTCATCTCCTACTCGCCCGACAACTTGGGCCCTCGGTTCATCAGGCCACAATATTACTAATCAGCGCGAGGATTGGCCCGGGCGCTAAGTGCCTCCAGGATTGCCAATTCACGCTGGCACGCGGAAGAGAGTCGCGACTCCTAACCTCTCTCTAGTCGACTTCCACTCGCAAAATCGCTCTATTCGTGTAGTATACGCGTACACGCGCGGAACCTACAACAACTAGTAGGATACATATTCAGGTAGCAATCTTCTTCTCGAGATTATCCGGAGACGATCTTATCTCTTTCTCATTTTTTTTGTAGACCCACTCGTAAGACAAGAGGATAGAAAAAAGACTAAGCTAGTTTTTTTTAAATACCTACACACGTTTAGAGGAAACGTACCGCGTGGAAAGTTAACGCGCGTTTGGTGGGAATGTCTCTTTAAAGTTTCGCGATTAGAAGACGGAGACGATTATACGTACCTTAGGAAGAGCGAATCCCGGGTGTGGCACTCGCATTGTGGCACCTTAATGAATTGCCACCGAGGGGATCGTTAGGCGTAACTAGACGGATATCCTCTTGCCTCGCCAATCTGATTACACCTCGCCTAATTATAACGCATCGCGACTGTAATTAATGATCGACTTAGGGATTCACCGTAGACGTCTAGTCTTCTCTGACTTTCGAAGAATGGCTGTCCTGGCGACCGACAGAATTCAATGGATTTTCTATAGGAATATTTCAAAGAGAATTTTCTTCTTCTTCTTCTTCTTCTTCTTCTTCCTCCTGTTCTTTGGGCAAGTTTACACTGGGGCTTCTCCTCTAGACATTTCGACGTTCTTTCAAAGATTTTAGACTCGAAACTTTTGGGCACGTTTTTGAAAGCTCTCCTCTCTCTCTCTCTCTCACTCTTTTTCTTGTTCTCTTTCTTTTTCGTCTCTTTCTCGTTGATCGTTCGATCGCAAGAACTTTCCACGCGTAATTACGCAACGCGGTCCGGTGTTTATGGACGGACTTTGCCAAATTATACCGTCATTATCTTCTTTTTTCTCGAACGACGCTTATCGCTTGCGAAGCAACGTTGCCCGAGAGTCAACACCTCGATTAACCTAATGACAGATTTGCAACGTCGGTAATAACCACGCTACGTTTTCCTTGTCCCTATTTTTTTTTCCTATTCGTGCCGTTCGACGAGAAGCCAGACGACGGACGATTAGCAAATATTAAGTAGATTGAGACGCGTGTTCGATGAGAAGGCGAATTGCGCGACGACTTATTGCCGTGAAAATTATAATATTTATTTTTATAGTCGCTCGATTTTACTTACTTTACAAAACTTGTATCCATTGTCTGTGAATACAATAGTAGTAATAATAAATAAATAGGTTATTTAAAACTATCAAAAGAATTTTTAACATTTTGAGAACTTGCGAGTAAATTATTGTTATTATATATATCGCTCTAGAAATTTATTATCAAGATTTATTTAAAATGCGAGTAAAGATACGAAAGATGACGAGAAATATTCGATAGAACGTAACTCTCAAAAGTCACCGTCCTTAGAAATAGTTTCCCAAGGCAGCGAGGCAGCGAATCTCAGATTCCTACGGAATATCGAAGTAGGGACGTAAAAGGGCGATTTTTGGCGAAGCCGGCCTCCGGAATAAGATTTACGGCGTTCATTCCCTTTGAGGACGCTTAGCCGTGAGGCGGGCCCCCCTTGCCTATTGTCCATAGCCTCCAGCACGTATCTCCTAATGACTGCTTATTAATATCGGACACTCCCACCTAACACCTTCGGCGCTAATGTATTTATGGCTCGTCATTTGTTTGCCGAGAGAGCCGGTGGTGCATCAAAAAGGTGCTGGAAGGTCGGACCTACCTAGGTAGCTCTGCCAACCTCAATTCTCTCTCTCTCTCTCTCTCTCTCTCTCTCTCTCTCTCTTTTAAACGGACCAAATACCTGGCAGCCCCAGCAAGAAAAGAAATTCGTGGATCCTTCACGGCTGCTCCGATCGACGTGCTATCCGTGAGAGTAAGCGAGTCGCGAGGAGATCGACGACCCCGCGGCGTGTCGAAGCAAATTGATTCGATCGTCCATATTTTTCTGGGGGGCAGAGTGGCGAAGGACAATAAACCTGAGCGCATCGACCGCCGCTGGAAAAAGGAGATCACGCGCTTGCTAAGAATAAGACATTCGACGCTTCGACGAGCCGCCTCTCTTTTTTTGTGTGTTCTTTTATGGTTTTTTATGATACCAACCTCGTCTCGAGCGATACTCGACGCAAGATTGTAAGAGGTAATCGGTACAAAGATACGTCGATTTTTCAAAGTGTCGTAGGATCTCAGCTTTTTTGTGCACCGTCTCGCGAAGAACAGGAAACATAATATAATATATATATGTGTATCTATATATATATTTTTCATAGATACCTACGTGTATTTTTTGTACAAAATCTTAACAAATAGTAATAATTAATAAAATCGAGTATCTAATTTTTCCCGGAGCCGTTTATTAAGTTTGCATAATAATTTTATTGCATCTATAAGTTATGCGACCGTATTCTGAACCGTAATATTTTATTTTTGCCTTAACAAACTTCGAGCTACTATTTTTAACGATAGAAATAAAAATTTTCACAATAACATACCTAACGCAAAGTTGGTGTACCAGTTCAGGGTGGGATGCACGACTCTTTTGAATTACGTTCCCGAGAAGTTTATCGGCGTTTCAGGTCATCCTCCCCCCCCTTCTCCTCCTTTATTTTTCCTTTTTGCGAGCTACCGTTTCCGGTGGCAACGCGTCAGCGTGAAAGATTAATTTCAAAGGGAGTTCTATACTCGCACCTTTCCTAACTAATTATCGCTAGATTATTACACGGTCAGGTTATTACGCCTCGCTGCCGCAATATCGATCAATTTTCCAGTGCTTAATGGTCAGCTTACGCTCCGCGTTCGCACCAACGCTTTGGATCGAACTGTGAGCTCGTTACTTTGCCCGTCATATTCCTGTCCATCTTCTTCCACCGTCTTCTCGATCATCGCGTTCGCACGCGAGATTAACGGTGTTTTAAAAATATTTCAAAATTGTATGGAGGTTGCACGAGGTCGGGCTTTTTTTAAATAAAAAAAAGCAGAGTAATGATGCGCCTATTAGAATTATCATATATGTAAGTACACGCTTATATTTCCAATTTGAATTTAGCGCGGTGATGTTGAGGCGACGATTCGGGTGCACGTAAAGCTTTTCATTCGTTTAATCGAGACGAGAGTGCTTTGAGAGAGTTAATTGTTTTTAGATGAACATAATCTTTTTGTAATACCTACTCTTTCTTATTTTTAAACTTCCAACAGTTTTTGGAATATTTCCTTTGATTTTTCCAAAACTGCCATTGTCGGATAAATTTCTAATCTTAAGCGACTGTCATTAATTATTTATTTGAAAGATAATAAATACGTCTAAATTTTTATTACGTATCAACTACAATAAGTACAAACTTAAAAAATCTACTAAAAGCATCGAAAAAATAATAATTTCCTTTTACACGGAGCTTTTCTACACGGTGGCTAGCAACCTCTCCGAAGTTAACTCTCGCCTGCGAGGACGACCACGTGAAGGACCTCCATAAGGAAGAAGAACGACTGGGAAGGGGCCCCGGGACGGCCGTTAAGCATTTTTAAATTAGCTTTTTACGCGCGTCGATCTCGTAGGAGGTGCGGAAGGTGAACCTAAGCCGCGATTGGGTAGAGCAAAGCCCTAAACGTCTTGTCCGGTCCGTGTAATCGGACTATATTGGATAATGCATATTTAGAGAGGCGTGAGAATAAAGGAACGAGCTGCTGCAACTGCTTATAAGCTCGGCGGAAGATTATACGATCGTAAACGGGGAACAAATGTTCGATTTTAAATTAAAAGATTCTCGCTGGAAACTAGACGAACTCTTCTACGAGAGAGAGAGAGAGAGAGAGAGAGAGAGAGATGTTTCTCTTAAGGTAGAAAGAGAGAGGAAGAAAAAGAAAAGATCGAGGAGGGTGATATTAAAGAAAAGGATTTTGGTGAAAGAACTTTCAGACTTGCGCGTCCTTCGTACTCTCTCCCTCTCTCTTGCGCGCGCGCGTACCGACGACGACGACGACAACGATGGGGTCGTAGAAAGTGGCATCTCGTGTAAGTTTCCGGTTACTCGCTATCTTTCTCTCCCGTAACCTTATCTCCGCGATATTTAATGGTGCTCATTATGGAATGGTTGGAACGAGATAGCGGCTTGAGTTATCGCACCGATAAACGGAACATCGCGTACGTTCGAACGTTTATTCCTTCGGCCGAAGCGTTTCTTAAGATTACGAGACGATCGTTATTGGCGAAGCCTCGGAAGCTCGAAAAATCTCATTCTAAACCGATCCTCGATATGTTGCCGCTTGCTTACTCGAATCGCGAACAGAGAAGTCAAGAATCGTATGTGTGCGTTGGGTGGTGATAACAGGTGGCGGGGGTGCTGTTTTATTTATTACAATTTTTCTTTCGCGTATTTTCATATCCTACGGTGCTATCGATGCTTACCTACTGTATTGTATTCTGAAAATCGTGTAAATATTAAAATGTCACAATCGTAAAATAATGTTATAACACTTGCCATGAAATAAAAAATGAAGAGAAAAATAAATTGATATTTCATTGATCTTCTGTTATCACTCTACTGTTATTTTTTTTTATAAAAGTTGCGTCCGTTCTAAATGAAGAGATAAGAAAAACGAATACGAGATTAAAATCGATAGCTTTAAGTAGAGGAAGAAAGTAAAAGGCCGAGTATCGTTTACGCGTCAATTTGCTTTGATCTCCGTTACCGGGCTCGCCTTCGTGAATGATTTAGACGACTGTCCGTGGAAACAACGTACACGTAAGAGGACGATCCGCTAGCCAACGTCACTTTATGGAAAATGCAACGAGTTGGCGAAAAAGAAAAATAGAGAGAGAGAGAAGGGAGAAAATAAAGAAAAAAGGAAAAAGAAAGGGAAACGTAGCCCGTTAGAAAGGTACGTTCCTCGTTCGTCTCTTTTTCGCTAATATATTCGAGTGTACGAAGATATCTACGTGTATCGGAACCGCTTCGAACGAACCTTTCGCACAGGCCTGTCATTAAAGATTTAATTTGATCGCGCGTATGTTTTAACGACGTCGCTACGTTTTACGAGGTATTTACAACCACACGGCGCAAACCTTCCGCCGAGGAATAAAGTGAAGCTTATGCATCTCGCACGACGCGTCTTCTTTTCTTTTTACTCAACCCGGAAATACGATGGCCTGGAAAAAATGTTCTATCGTCCTTGCGAGAAGCCAAAGGTATAATAGGAACCGGCCATCGTGAAAAGTTGGAATTGTATCTACGAGCTTCGAGCTTCGACGCGAACGTATGCGTTACGTATGTACGGCGAAGAATAAAAGAAAAGATAATGGCGACGCTATTAACTACGTTCTATTCCGTTTGATATCGCTTTCCCTCGATCGGATCAAATTCTCGTAGGCACGTATGAAGCTTCGCGTTATTCTCTTTGGAAGAGACATTGGTAACTATCATAATCTATGAACGGATCCCTTTTCGAGCAGGAGAAACATTTTTCAGTTCTGGTAAGAGTATTAGCGTGTTGGATATCGTGTTGGTCGGTAGTAAAATTATTATTTAACTCTTAGATTGGCAATTGTTAGTGTGTTTTAAAATTCTGATAAATTCATAGAGAAGTTACATTTTTATACGTTTTTTTTACAGATGTTTGGGGGAATTTTGGAAACCTCAGAAGTACTAAAAAATAAATATCACGACAATCGCATATTAATATCTCAAAATATCCTAAAATTGCATTTATATTACTTACTCACATAAGAAAACAATACTTAATTCAAATTTAATAAGAAATATTAGACCTACTTATAAATAAAACGATTAATCATCCGATACTTCGGATAATCTTGAAAGCTGGCCCTACATGAAGGTAATTAATGTATCTCATGTATTGAAGAAGAACGTTAGGAAAAAGAGGAAAGAAAGAAAGGAAGGAAGGAGAAGATGGAGGGTTCCTTTGCTTCCTCCTTCGGATTGGTTTTCTCACAGTTCGCTTTGCTCGGCCCGTAGCCGAAAACCGGACATCTGGACACGGGACAGCTGCGCGACCGCAGGGTCCTCGTAGTACGGGGAGGGTTCCACGGGGGTGACCGGTCGGTGACGGTCATCGCTTTTCCTCGCACCAACTCCTCGCATATATTCCGCGGTAATCTGTTCATCCTATATATGCATCCCTATGATCCTCTCCCGTGTAACGCTGGAATCTTGGAGAGATGCCACTTTTTCGCAGTTGCCGCATAAATCGTAATATAATGCGGTGGTTCATCGTGAGGAGTAGGAACGCGTGAGAACGAACGGAAAAGTAATAGTAATTAACGTTAATTAGGAGTTTGATAAATTTGTTACAGAATTTTGGAGTGATCTGTTATCGTTGTTAATAAATTTCTCTTATTTCTGTCTATTTTTACTACGGTGAGAAAATTTAATTTTTTCTCTTAAAATTTAATTTTTGTCTCTTTAATAAAATTGTTCTTAAATATCGCTAATTTCTACATAGAAGAAACAATGTGTCACAATTTTAAAGAAATTTCACTTATAAATCTAATTTTTATTTTTAAAAACTCAGATAATATTAAAATGATAAATTTAAAATGATTATTCTATAGAAATTGGTATTTTTACAAAATGACATTTTTCTATTTAACGGACGATTCCCTCTTCTCAATCAAGGTATGTATATAAGGTGCACGAAAAGACATGGAAAAGTACGCGTACCAGAAAGACGCTAAAAAAAAATAAATTGCGATCAGGATACCGTCGAAAATAAAACACATGGAAAAAGTTGGTAAAACTTGGAAGGGACTTCGCCTCGAGGGAATACTTCAAGTATGGTCTAAAGGAAAGCGAGCGAGAGAAAGAGAGAGAGCTGGAAATACGAGACGCACACGTGGTCCTCGGTAAAGTGGCACTTGGCGTGAGATCGTTCCGGCACGGTTTTAAGGAAAGCCATTTTCCGTAGAAGAGCCACCCACCAGCATCGGCGAAACGAGACGACGAACGAGTGTCCACACGGCGCTTGGCTCGACCATCGGTCGTCTCCTTCTCTCGACCGGACTCTCCCTTCCTTTTGTCCGTTCCCTCTCGGCAGTCCGACACTTGTCCACCCACGCGACGAGCAAGGTGGATTTTCGACTACCTGTCGATACTTTCGATTACGTGATTCGTCGATCACTTTAACAACCGCGTTGGTAATATTAAAGAAACAAAATTATCTGAAAATTTGTTATTTGCATCTTAACATGTATTACTTCAAATATTTTATTAAAAATCTTTTGTACTTTATAAAATGAGTTATTTATTTAACCCGTCCCATACACATCCGTGTTCCCCTAAAATAATTTAGTAGATTTTTACCTACCTAATAACCATCACTTAAAATGATAACAATTAAATATCTTAATCCTGAAACTTCGTAACAGCCCCTGGAAACTTTCACGCCGAACCATAGCTTCCGTTAGCAACACAAATCAACATTTTCGAGTGTCCCAAAAACGCATAAGATATCATTGTCGGCGGCAGTGTGAGAACGGTTCCGTAGAAAGGAAAGAAGAAAGAAAAATCGCGAAGGGGTCGTCGTACGAAATTACATCGAGTAGTCGGACCGGTCATCTTCTCCCTGTAACGGTCCTAACATGTACCATACCACCCTTGATGGTGGTTCCGGTCAGTGTGTCCAGTTCGCGAAGACGAGGGAAACTCGGAAGGATGGATACGTGTCGTAAAGAGAAAGAGAGAGAAAGACAGAAGATATCGTAGAGAGAGGCGCGACTAGTTTTGTTACGAAAGGGAACGAGTTCCCGAGTGGGACACCGATCGGCCGATTCCCCGACGCTTCTAAAAACTTGATTTCGCATTTCGGTCATCGTATTCGGAAAACCCGATCCATCCCGGGGTCCAGCCTTTTCTTTCTCTTTCTCTTATACGTTGGGATTGTTCGATAATAGACGACGGGCGGATTCCCCGTGGTGAGAGGAACGTGCGTAACGTGTTTCGCGTTACGGGTCGCTTCGAGAGAAGCCCCGAGGAACCCCGTTAAGGGCACGGGCTTAGGTCACGAACGGTCGCTTTCTTTCAAACTGTTTATCTCTCGCTTTTTATATCCTTTTTTATATTTAATAATTTTATATATCGTGTGTTATATGTAGTGAGGTATAATTCACATTGATCAGTATACACACCCCCGTTTGTAAAAAATGAAACGCATTACTGATTCAGTTGTTAGTTATTTCGAGAAAAATTAGGGCTTTTAAAGATAAGCGTGTTGAAATGATATTATTTCAATGATATAAACGATAGTTTGTTTTAATTAATTGAACAAATAATGAAATAGTTATATTATGGAAAAGAAACAATTTTGTAATTCGCCCAATTTATAACTAAACTTCAAACGAAAGTAACTAATTTATAATTTATGGAGAGAGATGTTGATGTAGGTGAAGAGAATAGATACATTCACTCTTTAGACGTTATTCTTCTACACTTATCCACAATCTCTAAAATTATTCCAATTTCTTCCTCCGGTCTATTTACGAGTCCACGTATCCATACATAACGAGTGGAAAACTCACGCCGATGACTTCATCGGCGCATTCCCGATCATCGATCGTTCGCGTTTTAAAAACATTCTCTTACGAAAGTGCCGGATGGACAGGGTGACGCGTGACCGAGAGAAAGAGAGAGATAAAAACGAGCAGCCGAGGGGAATAAAAAGAAAGAGGAGAACCGAGAACCGCGTCAACAAGCGCCACGAGCGACACGACACGACGATAGGCGTTATAATTAAAGCGATAAACGACTCGTACGAGGCGATTCTCGCGAGCTGAGCGCAGAAAACCGCGGCGATATACTCGTATATACAATTTTATACACGCACGCGTCGTATATGGTACACGACAAACACGTTGAGTGGTTACGCAATCGCTCGCGTTCATGGAAATGTTTTCTCGAACGAGGCACGGGCGACGTTGGTCGACGGAGTTTGTAGTCCGATGGGAGAGGAAAAAAAGAAAAGGGAGCATAGGCGGCGAATTCTTTTGGAATTCCACCCCCTAGGAAGAATGATTCTCCTTCTTTCTGAGTTATATCACCGAGTTGTGTTCTTAAAACCTCGTACGAACGAGGCTCCGTCCGCAAAACGAATCCTATGACTCGGAGCTAATGTCGCGGAAGGGAACGTGGCGTGGGGTGACGGTAGAGGAACTGAGAAATAAAAGAGGAAAAACGGAATATCGAGTCCATCGTGGGACCGTATAGTTTCCTATTTAATGTCGTCCTCGAATTTCACTCGAGGGTGGGCATCTACTCTCCATTGTCCTGTAGAAAGAAAGAGAGAAAAAGAGAGAGAGAGAGAGAGAGAGGAAGAGGGGGTGGTCGTACCAAGGGCAGAGAATCGCTCGTGGTCATCCAGCGTATTGGGTTCGTTCTACTTCTTGGGTCCGACGTGCACAGAATGGACACGGTGTTTGTTTGTTCCGGTCTCGATGTCACAACACACCCACTACAGACCGCAGCGGGGTGCTAACTAGTATCCTATAGTTACCTACCGACCCCCGACCGGTGTACCGAGTGCCGATACTCTCAAACGTCGGCGATTCTTTGCTTTCTGCTCGAAAATTGCTGCAACAAGAGAAATTGGGGGATCTTATAACGAAGTTGAGATAAATCGATCGAGATTTGTTACGCGTGATTTATAGTTACGTGGCAGGTTGTTTTAGAAAAACTTATAATTAGGTAATGTTAAGCGGAGTGGTAGAATCTCGTAAAATTTTGAAATTCGATTTAAAGAGATGATGGCGGTCATCGGTAGGTGCCATGGCGGTCATCGGTGACCGCCGAAAAATGTGATAATAAATTCTGAATATTTTTATTATAGGTATATAATATATGAGATTATGCAAAATTTACTCGGTAGTCAACTTGTTAACGATAAAGAAACTAACGGGATGTAAAAATGAAAGAGGACGTTACCGAGAATGAGTCGTAAGAATTGTCGAATACATCGAACCTGTAGACACGACACGAACTAGGCTAAAGTATGAGCGACGAATTAACGAGCCAAGAAGAGAGAGAAAGAGAGAGAGAGAGACTTCGAAGGAATCCCGAAAAACCCTTGCTGACCACGATCGGAAACATCTGTCCGCGTCGAACAATGAACGGATTTCTTGGAGTCGCTCCGACGGCTTTTCCCACATGTGCAAATGTGGGCATAATGCACGAACGAATGAATCCTATAAGGTAGCTGACCACATGCGGTCGAATCTACCACGGAATCAAAGTCCTAAGCCTCGAAAGGAAAAAAGAGACGACGGTGAGGTCTAGTCCGATTCGCCGTTTATTTTACAAGCCCTATCCCGTATATATCCCCCACTACTCTTTTTCCATCCGCATATCCTTCCGCTTTTCTCTCACGGCCCTCCACGAAATTCAGATTTTCCCGAATTTTGTTTAAAACGTTTATGAACCGTGTCCGAGGGTCGGTTCACGCACTGAGCAAGCAAGAGAGTGTGTGAGAGAGAGAGAGAGAGAGAGAGTTAGAGGGGAGTCGATCGCTTCGACCCCGAGGAGCTGTCCCGAGTTTACGCAGCCGGACACCGAGATCAAGAAGAGGAAAAGAAAGGAGACGGAGAGAAAAAGAGAGAGAGAGAGAGAGAGAGAGAGAGAGAAGAATATTTCCCATATAACCATGGCGTAACGCAGTAAATCTCCACCGGACGGAAATAAAATTCCTACGTCTTGTCCTGATTCGCGGGAATGAGACCTCTAATCGGCTATGGAATTTTTCTCGAAAGTAGAATCGATTCTCTCGTTCGTTGCCTATATCTCAACGTACTTTTGTATTTTTTTTAATTTTATTATCAACCATTTCGATCGAGAAGAAATCTCACAAAGTGGGTTCTCGGTCCCACGATGATAACGAGGAGAAGACGTATCAGTATACTTATAAAGAATGCTCGAGATGATGAGCGAAAACGATAATAAAGTTAATGGGAGCCGACGTGTAGTATAGTCGTTCGGTGCTCTCCTTTTACCCTAACTCGAGAAGACGGTAAATCATCCTAATCGAGCGGAGCGCGTTTATAAACGTCATTTGGTATCGTCGGAGGCGCGACGATCTTCGGCTCTCGTCGAAGGAGTAAGATAAAAATCGAGAAGGCAGAGACGGATGGATGAGTTACGAGATTTACGAAGACAAAAAGGCCGAGGACGGAAAAAAAACGTCGACCTACACGAGCCCTCGCGTATGGACGCTTCTCTCTCCCTTCTCTCTCTCTCTCTCTCTCTCTTGCTCACTCTATCTATCTTTTTCTCTCTTCCAATCCCTTTTCCTAAGCGACTAGAATTTCTTGGGTCCAGGTCTCGAATTTACGTCGGAATAACGGTCGACCTTCGCCATAATTTTTCTCAAAATTTCTCGACGTTATTTTGCAGCGATTTTCAGCGAGATTAATATCATAAAATATCATCCCTGCGAAAGAAAATAACGTACGGTCGATCATAGTCGCGACATTAGACGCGTTTGTGGAATAAGTAAAAAAGAGAGAAAAAGAGAGAGACAGAGACTTTTTCGATCGCCCCGTTGCTCCCTTCACTGTTTCTCAATTTTTTCTTCTCTCTCCGGTTCTCCCTCGAAAACACATTAAACGGAGTCACGGTCCGTGAGTTTTTAAGGGCATTTATGGGCATTCGCTGGTTATTTATGTGTCCGCGCGACAAGTGTCTCAGGGTCGACCTATCAGGGGGTTTCAAGTTCCAACTTCGAACTTGGAATCGATAGTTTGCGAGAGGTCGCTGAAAGATTCCCGATTCTCGTGTTGGCCGTCGCAGACCATCGAAGATTCACTTTTCTTTCTTTTCATTTTTTTTTCTAACTTTGAGTACCGCAAATATTATTTATTCTTATACGAATCTTATCGACTAGGCTACCTGATCTTTTATAAACGTTCTAGAAATATGTGAATATTTAAATAATATATTTTATAAATATTTAAATAACTTATTACCATAGGCTAGTCGAGGAAACAGGGCTACACCATTAAAAGGGTTAAACTAAGAATTCACGGACCGATTTTCCCGCTTGTTTTCTCCAGAAAAATAACGAAAGGGATTCGAGAGTCTCGAGCAGACGAAAACGGAGAAAACAAATCGCGAAGGAGCAGCCACGCCGAGAGATAGATAATTCCGTTTGTCCGTCGAGCGTCTCTCGATGAATACGACAGTGATTGCCATCGAGCAGAAAGTATAATTTATTCCTCGCGGGACATCGCGTCCTTAAGGATTTTCTTAGCGATTTCATGGATTGATATTCCGCCATCGCTGCCGGCTCCTCCTGTGCCCGAGCTTTGAGACACAGCCCGATAATGGCGCATTGTTTTAATAATTTTATCCGACGAGGTAGATACGTCCACCGCCTTCTTAAAATATTAGACAAGGTATACGAAGCTTGTTAAATGTTGTGTTAATAAATAACGTCCAGTGGTATATCATTGACACTAGAATTACCGAAAATTAAAAAATATCTGTTTCTACCAACATTTTTGTATTATTAAAAACATACATATAT
>JAIFRP010000038.1:1722574-1736666 GCA_032403825.1 Odynerus spinipes | reverse complement strand
TTTTTTTTTTAATCCGAGCTCTTCCCTCAGACTCGGTCGCTTTGTCGATACAGTTTCCAGTGAGTTCCGACTTGTCGTAGAGCAGATTACAAATCTTCGTATGGGCGGTTGGAAGATGTACGTCTAAAAGGAAAAGAAAAAGAAAAATATTAAACGACGGATCTTCCTTCCATATCTCTTTACCCGTTTGGTCGTTGTCGCTTTTCGAAGCAAGTTTGCGCGCAATGATATTACTCGCATCGGGAGCCCCGTCTCTTTTGGTATAATCATTGTCGAGAGATAGAGAGAGCCTCGGTAAAATGAAATCGGTGGTCACAGGATGATCGTATCGTGCTGTTTGGCAGAGAGCAGGCTAGGGTAGAGAATGAGAGAGAGAGAGAGAGAGAGAGAGAGAACGGTGGTGTCGGCGGGTGCGGGCTTTGAGCTTACCGCGGCTTTGTGCACGGTGCCCCTTATGGGTTCCGCGTCTGCGTTTAATATCGACAAAGTGCTTGGGCAAAAACCGAGTGAATTATTAATTATCTATTGCGCGGCGAGCGTGGACCGTGCGGAGGCGCGGAGTCTCCTGGTCATACGTTATCCGCTAAATCGGTGGAAGAAATTTTAACAAAAAAATTCACATCCCTTCTCTCTCCCTCTCTGAAATTTCCTAGAGAATTTCTTACGATACTTTTTTAGCTTCTCAATTTTTCGAGCGAACCAGCGCTCGTTCGAAAAATAACTATCGGTGATATTTCCATGAAAAATTTTGCTAAGTTCCGTTCTTTACGATCGGAAAGAGAGACGGAGATCGTCAACGTAAGAGATTGTCTCCAAACGTTTCTACCTACGTATACTAATGTTGTAAAAGAAGCGCAAGTGCTTCTCCGATTGGAAAGTAAAAGAGAACGTACGTTTATACCGTGGAACTCTTTGATCTTTCCAAATGTTTTGAAATACCGTCGTACGGCAAACGCATTCTCTTCATTTCCTAAATGGATCGTCCTCCATTCGAGACGTCAACCTGCGAAGATGAAAAATTTTTCTTTCGTTAATGAAACGTTCCGTCAACGCGTTAAACGTTGTTTCTTAGTATCATGCAAATAGCTACATATATTACAAAATATTATTTTTTCTAATCTATCGCGCATCTACATCACGTTCGCATAATTATTCATCCATTGAACATTGTTTATAAATGCAATTTTTTAATATTCTCCTCGGATAGAAAATATTTAAATGGTCCCTTTAACACGAAACACCCTGTACATCTCGGTATTACATTTCTACCGATACCTTATCCTTCTCCTTAACAAATCCTTCAACTCCGAAAGTTCGATAAAAGTTTCCCAGTTTTATCGTTTCACTCCTCTCTATCCGCCATCATCATCCACCGGCGTGTATTCGAACGTACCGTCGTCCGTCCATACACCGAGCCGAGCGAGAAAGAAAGCTATTCATTTTTCACGAGCGTATAAATGCGAGTTATTAATACACCGGTATTATGAAGTAGAGGGTCGGTAATTAGCGGTCGGTTCATCAGTCACTCGTCCGTATCCTTAGCGATCGTGGCCGAGGAATCGGGCAGAGGATAAAAGGTCCAAAGCAAGAGCGACCTACGTCCCTGTCCATCTTGGAACGCGAGACACATTAGAGAGCTAATCGACTGAGCCTTCTTATGAGAAACACGAAGATGAGACGCGTTATTGCAAAAATCGTTGAGACGTTTACGTTCGATCTTGCGGTTGATGGTCTTTGATAGGAATACTTCTGAAATAAAAAAGATAAGAAGAGTTAGCAGAATTAATTAAGAAAGAGAGGAAACAAACGTGGTAACTGATATTCGCAATTTTTATACAAACGTCAGTTATTACATTTATTTTCTAAATTATGAAATTTATTTCTAATAAATTTATATACGTATATAAATTTAATAAAAAAAAATTTATATTTTGTATAACTTATATTATTGATATGTATATACATAAATTTATTACAAAATTTAATATACACATATAACGCTATTCTTCTAATGGATCCTATATGATAAATTTTATAAAAAAGATGTCGAAATAAAAAAAAAATTCTAACAAAATTTCTAAAGGGTAAAAGTAAGACAAAGATGCAACTCGAATAGGATCGCGCACAGAGGTAGAAGGCGTGCACGCACGTCGTAGAAAAGACAGGAAGTGCGTGGAACTGTGATTGGCTGTCCAGAGTCGGTTGCTGCTAGCTGGGTGACCTCTGACCCCACCCCCGTGGGGCGCGCGCACGTCTCCAACCCTGAAGGAAGTAATTACCGTACCCACCACCGCTCGATAACCGACACGCTATCATCTACGGTGCGCACCACAGCTTAATGTACCTTCCACGTACTACGTTGCTTTCGCTCTTACATGACTCCCTCTCCTTCACCCTCACTCTGTCTCTCTCTCTTGTTTGCAAACACATGTGGAACATATGAAACACATATGTAATAATATAAAAGATTCTGTAAATAAAAAAAAATGAATTATTAACTATAATTAATTTGATTATATAGTTAATCGAAGGGTTGGGCGCAGGAACCAGGTAATTTCAATGTTAACTTTTTAGGCAGGAGCATCAGAATTCTAACAAACATCTTTAAATTATTGTAAATTCGTAAACAAAAAATTGTTAACTTACATACTAGCTTTTGCACTCAACTCTTTAATCCCAAGATACTTTTTTAATTCCAATAAAAAATAACGGCAACTAAAGAAAGTAACGATACCTGCTCAATTTAGTGTCATCGACCCAAAAGACAAAGCAATATTAAAGATCATCGTCTTTGTCAAGAAAAAGAACCCGTCGTTTTACCTTTCCTCTCGATGGGGGGGTGGCTTCTTTTGGATAAAGCGTAAGGAGTATCTCGCAGAAGGTCATCCCAGGCAGAGTTCTCATTGGCAGCCCGTTTCCTAGCCAGCATCGCTATTGGTCGAAGGTCGTGGGTCGCCTCACCTACCTCAATCCAACGTGACCTCCCACGTGACCCCGCGAGATAATCGCTAGGCTTCTCCACCCTTCTGCAAACCACCCCCACTTGCGCGTCGTGTCAACGAGTACGGTATCATCTTTGCTTCATCTTTTCCATCTTGTTTTTATATAAGAATGCATCACGACAACATTTTGGTGACTCGTTAGATTGCTCAGGTTGGAATTAATCATTTTTAAAAATTGTTTATGGTGAATTTATCATTAATCAGTTACCGTCAAGCACATCTTTCTTAAAATCTAAAATTCACACGACCATTGACCACCCTGAGTCAAGTTAAA
Source organism: Odynerus spinipes (assembly GCA_032403825.1). Lineage (NCBI taxonomy): Eukaryota > Metazoa > Arthropoda > Insecta > Hymenoptera > Vespidae > Odynerus > Odynerus spinipes. The sequence continues at coordinate 1,733,390 of JAIFRP010000038.1, read as the reverse complement.
CTTTATTTCCTATTATCCTATAATTTTCCCAAAAACGGGATCATACTTTTATTTAATAATTTTTTACTACTAAATTTCTTTCAAAGCTATCCCCTTATGTTACACATTAGCGGATGCATTCTAAAACGACTGAGCACAATATGTAGATTCTTTTTCTCTTTATTTGAGGGTTGCCAAAAGAGAAGTCGATACCAACAACGGCACGGTGACGTCGCGAAGCTATCCATCAAGCACGTGACAAGCAGCAAAGCGTGGCGATTAACGTCCGATGGGGACCTTTTTTTTACCGCAGTTCTTTATTATTAGACAAGGATGCATCGACCGGTAAACTCATGGCAGAGGGTGGAAACGTCAGGACGTAAAGATCCGATCTCAATTTAGCGAAAGATCGTGATCGGACGTTGCAAGCCCGAGGGTTCGTCCTATCGTTCTCTACGATATCGACTTCTGGTACTTTCTTTCTTTTTTTCGGCCTTCTCTTTTACTTTCTTTATCCTCTTCGGTCCCAAAATATATCCGCGCATTACGTTTTATGACACATGACTCACGCCACTTGGAAAAAATTGCGATTGATATCGAAGCTGTCCCTTTTTCGGACCAGGAAGAAAATTCTTATCTCTCTTTCCTCTACGGCTATCTACGTTTAGAAGAAAATTATATTAGGTTGTAATATAAATAAATTCGGTTATAAAAATGAGCATACTCTAATTATACAAATTTTCTATTTGGATTGTATTAAACAAACGTCTTTAAAACGAGAAACTGTCATAAATAACAATGGAGATGACATAACCGATTGAATGTAATTCTTTAATTTGTTAATAAATGACAAAATTACTTTTAATACAACCTTATTAATGTTACGAACAAATTTTAACAAATAAATACACACGACGCAAAAAATACCTGGAAATAAAAACAATTTAGATCGTGATGAAAATTTTAATTAAAACATTTTTAATTGAAAGATTCCCCTACACGACAGAAAAAGAGAGAGCAAAAGAGAGAGACATAATCGGAAACGACAACGATCGCATCCGTGTAACATTAAGCGTAGGTATTGTGTAGTAGGAAAGCTAAGAGACGTAACGTAATTACCGTAACGTAATTAACCGAGACGCGTGATGCTCTGCTTTTTGTCTCCGGAAAACTGCTGCTCTTAGGCGAGATTAGATCAAGCAAGCAACCTTACCATATAATCGGCAGCGTCTGCGCGAGGTTAATCTAGATTACCAGCTAGCTTCGATGAACGCTCGATTTTCCTGAGAGTAGAAGCAAAAGGATTTGGATTAGCAAGGATTAGGTACAAAAATGGACCTTTCATTTTTTAATGAATAAAATACAAAGTCATTGAGTCCAGTAATAGTAAAATCGTTGTTCTTGTCTTTATAATGATAATAAAATTGGTAACCATGCCTTTAAAAAATAGTTTCCCTTTCTTCAAGCTTTTGAGGCATTATGTGCACTTTTGTAACGCTCTTCGATAAAACGGAAAAGTGAATCGATGCAAGAAGACGATGACATCTCGTGAACGGTGTGACCTGCGTGCATAAAAATCCAAAAATATTATCAGCACATACATCATTATAGTGTAATTTCTTTTTTTCTCTCTAAAACACAAGAAACTAATACCTGCGGACACTCGCTCTATGTCTCCACTTGGATAAAGCACAGGTGCATCCAGAGGTTTGTCCGAACATACCCAATTCCTGAAGACCTTAAAAAAAAAATACGAATAAAAAAAATCAAATCCTAATCGATATACATAAAACATTAACGACATACAATTTATATTCGTCAAAACATATCGAATGTCGTATCTCAAGAAGCAATACTTTCAAAATTTTAAGGTTTCCCAAGGAATACTTCGATTTCTGACGATCAAACAAGCCAACCGCAGGAACGAAACTGGAAGACGTCGTTTCCGTAACGAAAATACGAGCTCTCTTACTTCCAAGGTATATCCTTACGCGAGAAACGATGGCACGTGCGCTCGAGAAAAGGAAACCGCAACATGAAATCGAATCTACGCGGTTGATCCGTGGCGAGGATCGCTTTGGGGAATGATTCTCGAGTATCGCCGGACGACGAGTAAATTCCATTTGGTGTTTACTCAAAAGCGGCCAGCGCTTGGCAAACACGTTCGATCGCTCGGACATGGAGAAGCGATCGCATTATCCGCGCAACAATTGGTAAACGCATGTCCGATTCGTTGGCTCGCTCGACGACCATCGTACGAACGACAACTACCGTGATTATTACCGCAATAAGGAAATTCGACATAACTCGGACAAGTAGGACGTTCACTGGCAGACCATACTCGAGCAAGAGTTAAGTCGAATTGAGTTAGAGCGCATCCCCGGGGGAAATGTCGTCGATTATATTTGCTCAAAGTTACCGAAGTTCTGGAGAGAGATAGAAAGAGACAGAGAGAGGGGGAGGGAGAGAGAGAGAGAGAGAGAGAGAGAGAGAGAGAAATTCGAACGTTATAGTAGTAGAACGGAATAAAGGGAACGCGTGGCATTGGTACAAACCATCGTTGGTACTTCTGTTTGCACCGGCACTCTAATTGATTATTTGACGTCTCTGATAATTCGATGGTCGCTCTGTCATTTTCCTAAGTACGGTTTACTATGCACACTTTGGAATGGAACTAACGAACTCTGCGGTAGAACGGGTTGCAGGACGTGCAGGTGTTAAACATTTTTCTAGATTTCAAAGGTATTATTCCTATCGATCTATGTAACGTGCTTTCCGGTTTTCCAGTTTCTTTGATTAATTCGTTAATGTTAAAGAAATATGCCAATCGTATTTCGTACGATATATTTATTACTATGGCAAACCAGAGGATTACTCGAACATACCAGATGATCGCTCCTATTTTTCGTTCTAGTCGAACTACAAAAAAACACGGACGCCAAAGAGATTTCGAAGCACGCCCACCGACCGAGCGTATAAGTACAATTCAATACCACTTAACGGCTGCGGACTCAAGAGAGCTAATACAAGAAGTCATGCTGCGCGTCTCGCTGTCGTTGTAAATCTACAGTTAGACCTCCAAATAAGAGTGATCATTTGTACGTGTTGTGGATGCACGTTATCATCTGACAAAGTCTACTCGTCGTTTTAACGAACGTGCAATTTTAATTACTGCTTACGAATAAGTTTTTTTTTCTTATAGATTTTATATATATCCATTCAAATTTTTATATAAAATCGTTTGTTTCCACTCTTCTGAAGAGATACTGCTCAATGACTCTGCTGCAGTGTCTACGAGTGAATATACCACATACCGAGCGAACAGAGAACCTAAGTACCACTCGGTAACGTAGAACGCTAATAAAGAGAATCACGCGGAGCTATTGTCGAGCGACAAGCCGCAGATGGTCAAGTCATCTCCCTACATCCATTTCTTCGATTGGCTCTACTTCAGTCGTTATATTATCGTTATAAACAAAAATGTAAAATTGATAGTACGGACAACATACCTTCGCTACGTGTTCAAATTTTTTAGGTGGTGCAATATGTACAGAATCTGTTAATCCAACAGCGAAAACTTTCTTTTCGAATTCTTTTGCATGGTCAACTGCCTATAAAAATACGAAAATGATAAAAGAATTTATGAATGTTATTAATAACACGTATAAATGATAAAGTAACGATATCAAATAACTTGCAAATTTGGTTATGCATTCTCCACCATAACTGTGTGCCACCACAGCAACATATTTTGAATTCGATGGTCCAATGTAGTCTTTCCATGCTGTTTCCAAATGTTCATGAGGATTAGCGCTACCCTGTTCATAAAATTGGTACACTTTCCATAAAATGTCTCATACAGGATATGTTATGCTATGAAATAAAATTATAAAAGAAACCTCAATTTTGACTGATTTTCCTTTGATTACTCTGAAGTTATCGTTCGTATTCAATACGAACAAACCATAACCCAATTCTTTAGCTTTCCTAATATATGGGATTTGAGTTCCAGTATGAAGACTATCGTTTATTATTAAACGTCTAGCCCATTGGCCAGCTCTCACAACTCCGCTACCGTGAATCAAAACTATTACTTTTTCATTTTCTAGAGCATCGCTTGATGCAAATATAAAAGATCTGTTTTCTACCGTGACAGAACTTTTCTTTGGCAGTGGCAATCTATTTAAACCTTCTTTTTCCAATAAATTGTATACATATTCATTAATGACCTATAACATAATAATACTGTAATAATACATGTATTTAAACATTATGTTTAAATAATAAAAATAATAATAATACAAAACTTCAACAGATTGATATTACTTACTTCGCCTAATGCTTCATAACGTTTCTGATTGTATTGTGAATCTTCGCTAACGTTAAATTCAAAACCTTCGTCGGTCAATAAACCTGTTTCAGTATTAAATTTTCGAAGCCGTCCATCTATTGTTAAAATAAAAATTTAGAATATCATAGTAATATATATTTACACAATGCAACATATAGTACAAGTATTAAGAAAAAACATGTAATCAGCATACCTACATTAAAGTCATATCCAAATTCCTTAAGAGATTTTGGTAAGCTAGAAGTGGCCATCGTAGTTATGCCTACTAACTAAATAAAATTAGTATAATATTATTCGATACAAGTAAGTAAAAGTCTACTATGTATTTATATGTATTATAAGATAACCTTATTATCTTATGCTTAGTGATAACATTAATGACATTTGTCCATTTATCACATAAAATGTAGTATATTAATGGAATTTTTTAATACAAATCTAAAATTTATACGTAACTGCATTAATTATACCGAAACGTTGAATGAAGCATCGACAAATACTCATACGTGTTTTTTGAATGATAGTACGAAGTGACATTGTAAATCAACAATGGCGCCAAACGCAATTCGATAATCGAAACATTATCGAAATGATATCGAAATCGAATTCTAATTATTACTTGTAAACTATTTTTGAACTTTTACAAGGATTTGTTTAATATAATGTTATATTATTTACACAATTAACTAAAGAATACAACATAATTCATTCACACTTTCTTTATTATGTATATACTTATTAAATCAACTATAAAAATACAACATTCTCATAAATTTAATTATTCGTGTTTTTACAATATTATCCTGAAACAAATGATTCTATACAATAAATTGCACAGCTTTCCTTTCATACATTACATATATATAGTTTTAAAGTTTGTGACTTTAATTACAATATAATATATATTATCACATTATAAAAATATAATAACATACATTTTTACATAAATTTTACATTAAAGTAAGTAACAAGGATACCCAATCTATGCTTTTCATATATTAACAATTTTGTCAAAATATATACATATACACAAAAATGTTGTCAACAATATAAAAAATATCTTTCCCTAACAATTTTTACATTGTACGCTTGAAGTCTTTAATATTGTCATATATATATAAAATTTTTATTTACACGTACTTCCAGGAATATAAATCTGTGATGATTCCACATAAACATGTCTATCCATATTAAAAAATATACTAATTTTTCATTTTTAAAGATCTATAATTTCTCTTGCTTCAACTTAATGTTATTTTATATTCATATTATACTACAAATCCATAAAACTTGCAATATTTACATCACTTTTTTATTTACAGTGGATCATAACTTTAATGACACCACTTTCTCCAGATTTTGCTTTGTCAAAAGCTCCAATGGTATCTTCTATTTTGAAATTATGAGTTATAAGTGGCTTTACATTTATTTTTTTAGAAGCCAACAATTCCAATGCATCAGCATAGCTGGAAATTAATTTTCATTAGTGTGTAACTTTTTGTTATAATATAATAAATGCAAAGCTACAGATAAGAGAGTAAATTAAAGTTATGCTTATAATTAGTAACATACTTACTCATTAGCATATCTGAAAACACCTCTAATATCAATTTCTTTCACTAATGCATTGATAAGTGGAACTTGTATTTCAGGAGGACCACAACCAACTAATACAATCATACCTCCTGCTTTAGTTACCTACAATAAATTACTCAATGTACTATTTTCTTTAATAATAAGTCATATGTGTGCGTGTGTGTGTGTATATATATATTACTCACTAGTAGAGCTAAACGTATTGATGACTGAGCACCAGATGCATCAATTGTCCGGTCAGGTTCTTCACCAAACAAAGCATGAATATTTTTTACATGGTCAGGCTCAGATACATCTTTTTGTACTAAATATGTATCATCAGCTCCAAGCGTCTTAGCAATATCTAATTTATCTTGTCTTATATCTGCAAATAATATGTATGTCACTTTTACAATGAATTTAAAATATAAATCAAATTATACAAATGTACTAAGCATAGTCGATAACATACCAGTAAGAATAACTTTACTAGCTCCCATGGCTTTAGCGACTAATAATGTCACTAAGCCAATTGGTCCGGCACCTAAAATTAAAACTTTGGAACCAATTTTGACAGCAGCACGTTTGCAAGCATGAACACCGACAGATAAAGGTTCCATAAGTGCTCCTTCTTCTAATGTTACATGGTCAGGTAATCTACAAAATATAAAAATTCATATATATGATGAGAATGTTTATAAAATTAATTAATAATAAATTTCAATGCTAAATCATTTCATAATAATATTTACTATACTATTGTAATAAATATAAATATATTATATTTATTTTTTTATAACTATAAAAATAAATATTCATATTATACAGTAGTGTCTTTCATAAATCGCGCTCATTAAAATGCGATCACAGTGATTAGCTCGAGCTCGAAATTTTGTCATTTGTTTCAAATTAAAAATTGCAATTTATTATATTGAATGTATGTTATTCTAAAAAGTAATAATAAAAGACAAATTGTTATTATATATATAATTTTAATATCAAGAAGTAAATCATTATTATTAAAAATTTAATTTAAATAAAATCTCTTATAAAATGTAAACAGATGTCGCTTTCAGAATATGTACTTGAATAAAAATAAAGTGTCATATCTCTTGCATGTACTACCAATGACAGTAAACTTAAATCATTTACGCGTTCCTTATTGGTTGACGCGGGATAGACTCAGATTCAAATAAGAAGCGGATTTGTAACCGTCTTTCATCAGGTATCGAGAAATAAGCGTCACAGAATTGTCTGCATGTTTATCATTGAAAAGTTTAGAATGTAATATATTTGCAATTGTAGAATACTTATTTAATGCGTTAAGGATTTTAGTAGTTAGTAGAGTTTATATTTTCACGGAAATTTAGGAGATTTATATACTTTGAAAGGAGTGTTATAAGCGTGTTACACCGAAGGATCCTATTGTGAAGGACGAGGTTGGCTTTATATCGTTATTTATAGTAACAAAACCATTTTTTAACGTTTGCTACTTATACAGTACTAAAGAACATAAAATTTATAATGTCTTGTAAAATTTTTTACTATTTGATATTTTTTATCATTAGCGTACGTTTCGAAGAGGAGTTACTTCGTAAAAACAGTTCAAATATTTACACAACCAAATTTAATTATACAATAAGAACTAAGAATAATTAATTTGTAAGGGCTACCTTCCTATCATTCTCTTTATGGATATATTTTAAAGAAATGTTCTTTTGGTAAAGATACTGCAAAAATGAATATAATGCTTATGCAACAAAACATCAATTTTATAATCAGAAATTAATGTATTTGTTTTTCTTTAACAGATGGAATCTCGCTTGCCAAAACCTAATACCTTATTTAAAAAATCCAAAACTTTGGTAGATATAAATGTAAAGAAAAACGATCCAAATATGGCAAAGACACAAAATGGTTTACCACATTTGGTAAGCACTACAAAATCTGTAGATAACACAAAAAAGGATAAGAACGTATTAAACAACGATGGAAAATCTAATAACGAAAACAAAGCTCCGATGCAAGTTTTAACCCATACAAAAAATACTGCTACAATTACGAGATCTAATACTACGATCAAAGCTGTAAAAAGGCCTGGAATGGTAGTGACAAGTACCGTTGACACAAAGAAACCAAAAGTTAAAGTTAACGTAAAAGTTGGACATCCAAGAAGATCGATAAAACAGACATTTAAAACAAGAACTGCTATAAACAGACCTAATGAAAATAATACTAATAATAAACCTACCGCATCTACTAGCATTGTTAATAAATGGGATTATAAAGGTCGCCTAGCACTTGTAAATAGCGAACTAATTAAATTGCGAGAAACTTATAAAGAAGTAAAAACCAAAAACATAGAGCTTCAAGATATAGCTGAAGTTCTAAAAAATAATGAAGGTACGTACAAAACAAAAATGGAAGAATGTGAAAAGTTGAAAACAGCTTTAACCAAAGAAGTAGAAACAATAAAAGAAGAACTTAAAAATACGCAAGGTGAAAAAGAAGATTTCATGGAGCGTTTGAAAAAGTCTGAAGAAGAACTCAAAAACGTAATCGAGGAATTAAAAGAATTCCAAAATAAATGCAAGGATCAACAAGTTAAGTTACAAGAACAAACGATCGAAGTAAAAGAACTTAAAACAAAGTTGGAGTATAACGAGAAACTTGTTCAAGATTTAACTAGTCATAAAGAAGAATTACAATCTCTCGTTCATCAAATGGATAAAGATCGCAGAGTCCTTCACAATACTATACAGGAAATGAAGGGTAATATTAGAGTATTTTGTCGTGTGCGTCCACGAACCCCGAAAGAAGCATCAAAATCGTAAGTTATTTTATATTTGCAAATTTCCTGCTACTACTTTACAATATGACCATAACCATATAAATTAACGTCGTATTTGTTATTTATTCGCAGACAATGTTTCATAAGATTTGTCGACGAATGTACCATCGAAATAGGAAAAGCAGATGGATTGGATGTCGCTAACTGCAGTGGGAAACCAAGAGCAGTACGACAAGAATTCTCCTTTGATAAAGTCTTTCCACATTCCGCGTCGCAAGCTGATATTTTTGAGGAACTATCTCTTCTAGTCCAATCTGCTCTCGAAGGATATAACGTTTGCGTATTTGCATACGGTCAAACTGGTTCTGGTAAAACATACACCATGGAAGGTGAGCCTGGGCCCGATACGGAAGGCATGATACCCAGAACGGTAAATAAAAAGTCTATTCCAGATTAGTTCTCCATAAAGATCAGCTTAGATCGAATTAAAAATAACTTTGCATTTATTACCGTTATATGCATAGGTGCGTCATATATTTAAAGAAATGAAAGAATTTGAGCTTCTTGGATGGGAGTACAAAATAGAAGCAAGTTTTCTTGAGATTTATAACGAACACATCGTTGATCTTCTTGACTCACAATGTAATAAAATCCATGAAATACGTATGAGAGATAACAGAGGTCATGATCTTTATGTGAGTAACCTTAAAGTAGAAGAGATACATAATGCCGAAGAATTGCACGAATGTTTATTGACCGCACAACGTAATAGAGCTGTCGCTGCTACCAATTCGAATGAAAGGTATATATTCTTTTTAGATTATAATTACAAGTTATTAATCTTTTGAAATATTACAAGTATAATTTTTATTTTTTTTAGATCATCGAGGTCTCATTCCGTAGCCCGTATACGACTAATCGGCGAACATAAAACGAAAGAAGAAATTTGTATAGGAAATCTTAATTTAGTTGATTTAGCAGGTTCTGAACGATTGAAGGGTGAACAAGCAGCTAGAACTGCCGAAACAAAGAATATTAATAAGTCGTTAGCAAATCTGGGTAACGTTATCCTTGCACTTTTGAAGAAGCAGGAACATGTGCCATATAGAAATTCGAAATTGACGCACTTATTGATGCCGTCTTTAGGGGGTAACTCGAAGACTCTTATGTTGCTTAATATATCTCCCTTGGACGAATGTTACAACGAAACATTAAATTCCTTAAGATTTGCTAGTAACGTGAATAATTGTAAAATAAACGTTAGACGGGTGAAAACTGCGCTACCAAGTACAACGAATATAAACATATCGTCTAATTCAACAATAGAGATTTAATATAAACTTACGAACGATTAATTTGTCAAATTATTTCAATATAACGCAGTATTTTATATAAGGGACCGTCGACTGTAACGTTTTAACGCATAACTAAAGCATAAACAAAAAATATATACGTTCTTTTAACAATATCGTTAAATTACAAGTATAGAATAAGTATTACCATATATGTATAAGCAAAATACACGTGGCAAATTATGACATTTTTTGTATAGATGAAAATTTTTCTGTTACTTATCGCAAATACCTTGAACCGAGTTAAAAGAGTTAATATTTAATAAAAAATCTCGTTATTCTCTTATACTTTTTTATCAATTTAATCGTACATTAGTCGTAGATGTTTAAGACTTACTTGAAACAAAAGTCGGCTGCGTGTTTGTAGTAACGCCTCAAATTACCATGAACGGGGGGTGTAGCACAGAACACCATGTCTTTGCACAAATTGTAACGACCGTCTTTACAAAAGGAACAATATCTACACGGTACGCCGGGTTCGATGGCCACGCGATCACCAACCTGCATAATAATAAAAAAAAACAACATTAATAATTTTATTTATTCGTATGTACATATATAACAAGTTTGATAATTAAAACAATTTACCTTCAAGTGCTTTACATTTTTCCCAAGCTTGGCAACTACTCCAGCAGCTTCGTGACCGATGATCATCGGTTCACGTAAAATAAAGTCTCCTATCCTACCCCTCTCAAGATAATGAACGTCCGAGCCGCAGATCCCAACACAACTCATTTCTATTAACACTTCTAGAAACAATTAAAAAAA
>JAIFRP010000038.1:1706896-1722555 GCA_032403825.1 Odynerus spinipes | reverse complement strand
AAAATGTATCTTACATAGCAAGATCGATCAACAACAAACTTAAATAGAAGTATAACACCGTTATCAGTAATCGTATGTTCAAACAACACTACTAACCATTTGTATCCGGCTCTTCAATAGGTGTTTGTTCCTGTAATAAAAAATGTCATTAAATTCTTTGTAACGTAACATAACGTAGCGTAACGTAACGTAACATAACGTAACGTAACTAAATATAATATTTATGTTTAGTAAATAAATTTTTCGCGATATTTGAATAAAAGTTAAATAGACGTAGTTTCTTATCTATTATCTACTATTTGACCTACATACGTTTTATACGGATAATAAACATTTGCTCGTAGACGTTACGTAAGGTAATAATCCTATTCGTTAATATCAAAGTCATTCAACACGAAGAGCATAGGAAAAGCTTGCACAAGGCCGCTCCACTTGCTAAAGGACCACGTGCATTCTGGAATCAATAATTTCCTCTATTGCAGCGTGAAATATATCGTTGAAAGTTCAGGGCCGTTCTCGGTGCATAGACACACCACTTTATTCTAACGATCGTCATTGAACGTCTTTGATATACCTATGGTTGTTAACACGTTTGAATTATCACGCTGTTAGAAGAAGAAGAAGTAACGTGCAGCTTAAACAATGTTTTTTTTTTTTTTTTTTTTTTTTTTTTTTTTTGGGAACCGATCATTTTCTCTCTTTCTCTTTTTAACGGCGCGATAAGAATATTTTACCGAGAAAGCGTTGCATCGATTGGTATCTTCGAGTTATGAACTTTTAGTACTTTACAAGACCGTTTCGTAATGTTAAAGATAATTTTATATTTATTTCGTAAGTCATTCCAAAAGAATCATCGTAGAGAGATTGTTTGTTCATGTTATAATACTAATCGATCGGCTAAGAGCGTGTTGTCGTAAAGGTCAGGGGTAAATTTAGTTTAACGTGTCCATGACTCGATTACTACATCTTTTTATAATAAATATGATATACGCAACGAATATATATTATACGTGTGAATATTATACGTGTGTAGATTGATAAGTAACAACACATAAGTATGTAAACACGAGATAAGATGAGGGTAACGTTGCTCTTTTAACATCTAATTAATTCTATCGAGTTAAGGATATATTTTATATCGTGTTAAATTAAATATAATTTGTAATTGAAAAATATTTAATTGCAAAAGAACGCGTTAAATATTTTTGTTAGAAAACTTTTAGCCTATTATTAAATTGTAAGGCAAACTATCGTAAGCGTTATAAGAACCGAATGCCATCGCGAAGAGTGCACGAGTCCTCTTACCGTCTTTCTTTATTTGCGAGTATTAATAAAGTAGTTTGCAATGCAAAGTTAAAGAGTTGGCGTGCGGAATCGAAGCCACGCGAGTGTGGGAACCGATTTCCGAACGAAAGGAAAATAATATTTTATTCGGAGCGTTCGTAAAAGCATAAATAAATAAAAAAAAAAAAAATTATTTTTTTATACTAACCAGTCGAATGTCATTGATGCCGTAAAGTATAGCGGTGAGATTATCCTTGGCCATGATTTCGCTTTTGAACGTTACGATTTTCTCTCGATGCGATGCGTCTCGTGCTGCGGGTATAAATCACTTCGGTGTTTCTTCCAGTAACGATCGACAGCAATGACTCCTCGTGCGCGATAATCTCGCTCCTTATATATCAGTTCTCTAAATCGGCAACCACAATATCACCGCTGTTTGATTGCTTTTTGCGTCTACGAAAACGGTTTTCGAAGTCTTCCTCGCTGATTCGTCCGACTTTATATCCCGTTACGCGCGCGCACGTGCTTTTGTGATGCTATATTTACTTGACATTTAACGGACATCTCAAGATATCGAAATAAGCTTATATCCTCTAAAAATACTATTAACAGATTGGAAGATCTCCATCGAAATGTTTTTTATCGATGATCCGAACGATGAACAGTTTGTGTAATATTTTTCATAAATACACGTTATTACGAAATATTCGTAGTTTTTAGGAAGAATTATCGAGCAGTATTTCTTGATAACGAAGTGACGTTGGAACGGAAAATTTACTTTAAGAGAGACGTTCGAAGTGTGTGGAAAATTATTTTCTGAGTGGAATCAATGAAAATCAGCGGGCTTTGCAACGTTAAGTAGTGCAAGTCGGGATGCAGCACGGTCGGTAATAACAATTTTAAGTAACATCCGTTGGTAATTATCCTATGTTATTGATAGATGATAAATTCTCGACGGAAGAATTCGACATTATCGACGGTAGTTAATAATTGTCTCGATCGAAATATTTTGTTTATTAATTAACTTTATATAAATTATTATAGGGACCAATTGTTTAATAGTCTAATGCACATATCATTGCAACGCCTCGTTTTATCCAATGTGCCTGTGGCTTCTGACTCGGTATTTCCATCGCTAGGACAAAATTGGTCGAATGTCCTGTCGTACTTAAGGTACCGGCACGTGCAATTGTTTTATATACGGGACATATGTAAATCGTATCCTCGGATACTTGATGATTTACCTCTGGGAGTAATAGGATAGGGGACATCTCTATAAAAAAAAAAATTAAATTATATAAAAGTAAATTGGAAGTAAAATACAGTCGTTAGACTCTGCTTACCCGTATACAATTCTTTTGGATGTGATTCCTCCAAATAGCTTCCTCCCCATCGACAACCCTCGAGAAACAATCCGTACACCACACAACCATCTTCTGGTTTACGCGTGGGTTCCGTGTGCAATATCTATAATTTTATAAATAATTTTATAAATAATTTTATCACTTTCTCTATTCGTTATTTTTAACGACGTAGCCGAAGGAAGAATTCTTTAAATAAAATTTTACTTTATATATTACCTGAAAACCAAACTCAATCGTATCGATTGAAATAACGTGTCGCCGCGCATAATTTTGCAGAGTCGCTGTTAGAAAAGCTTGTGGAAAGTAAAAACCCGAAATCCAAAATGCCGGAGGTATACCGTTATCGTACCACGTGCTAATAAATGTGATGCGTTCCTTCAAGTCGAGAAACCAGGCTCCTAATTTAAACAAGACACGTTGACGTTAAAAAATGCAACATATAAATTTAACGATAAATTAACAATAATATGTACCAAGAGGTTTCAGAGAAGGATAGCCTCTCTCTTGCCAAATTACTGGTATCTTATTCTTGGAAATATTATTGGCCATTGTTTCCAAACGTTCGGACATTACAACAAAACCCTTTAACGCTTTTAATAAATCTCTTAACGATGATCTTATCTCATTTAACAAGCCGTTGTATCGCTTAGCTTCCTGCAGTAGGACCGTATTAAACGATTCGTTGTATAAAACAGGATACCTGTGAAGAAAAAAATTCTTATCGTTATAAATAATCAGTTAAATAAACGCATGTACAATACGATTATTAAATATCAATGTTTTTTATTCGTTACCTCGACTGTATAGCAGTCAAGTCGAAAGATTTCGGCAACGTAGCCAACATTTCTTGCGCCTGCCGAACCGTAACATCCTCCGCGCTTACAACTGCACTACTAATTGTAAGCTCTCTCGGTTGCAGAGCAAGCAGTGTGTCGAGACAGGAGTAAGCTTCGGCTTGCGCAAAACTTATGTCCGCATTTGGATGCATCCCGAAAAGTGATGGATCATCGTTGAGAGGAAGCGTTTTAATGTATTCTATGTACTCGTTAAATGTACTGTCAGGTGGTAGCTATAATATTACACGAGACTGTTTAAAATTTATCGAGATTTTTACAAAGTTACTAAAAAAATATATAATATATTATATATGTATTTTTTTTTTCTTAAGTATACCTGATAATAAGCTCCTTCGTCGTCGAAACGATAATCCTTCGAGACGACGTTCGCGTTATAATAATCCTCCAATATCGTTAAAACGCATCTGCGATCCCAGTCGTCCGTTATTCTTCCACCATAATTAATGTGCCCGGCGGTATAAATAAGAACCTAGATAATTTTGGAAAAAATACAATCCACGTCGATCGATATTTGGTGAAAGGGGGTACCTTGAATGGTAGACTCGTGTACTCCATAAGAAACATATGTAGCTGTGATATACAAATGGCCAAATCTCCGGTAGTAAATTCGTATGGTATATTGAAACCCAGTGAACCGAATTTACGTCTTTCCAATAGGATAGAGTGGAACAGGCACAACGAAAAGAGAAGGCATTTGAACGGTGCTACTTTAGGGTCCTCCGATTCAAGGAAATTTTGCATTTCCGCGACTTGCGTCAAGTATGCACGAAATATATTCGCCTGTATCGTATGAATATATTATAAATGAATAAATGTAAATTTGTTGTAAATGAACCATTGTAAATGAATAAACGTAAGTTTCTCGTAAATGAATAATTGTAAATGAATAATCGTAAATTTGTTGTAAATGAACCACCGCAAATAAATAAACGTAAATTTATATAATCCATTAAAAAAAATGTTTGTTCTTCATCGATTTCTACCTTTACACCCCTCGGAGGCTCGATCGTCATTTTATTTCCATTTTGTAGGATGCTGACTGGAAAATCTGGCGACGGAGCGGAGGTCAACCATAAGCGAAAATCACGATGAGTCTCTGGCGTGAGCGTTTCGACTAACGCTTCCAAGTGTGGCATCCAGCTAGGTGCCAAATGACAGTTCTAGAAACATAACAAAAGCAAAGTTTATATTTGTTGTATCTTATAAAGAAAAAATATTGGAGAAGTCGAAGCGGTAAAAGCGACAGCCGTTTACTTCGTTCATCCGGTGAAACACGATTTTCGTTTTACCTGAAAGAATACCCAATTTCCAAATTCTGCGGACTGCCTCAACATTGCCTCTGCTCTAGGACCCTGCCCTTGCCCAAGGGATATCGTGAATAATCTTCTGCTCATTTTTTGCTTCTCCGCGAATACGTATAACTCAGCCGCGGGGTCCGTGCCGGTGGATAATACGAATACCAGTGGTGTCGTCGGAGTCGATTCCTTGTAGAGTGCACCGATTTCTGTCGTTTGCGGTTCGACGAATTCCTTACCCAGATTCTTCGTCAGGTACATTTGTATGGCATTAATGATTTTGTCAGGGCGGAGACATTTTAAGATTAACATCTTTTGGAAGTCGTTCAGCTTCGATTGCCAGGGTTCAGGGAACGGAGACCTGGATGTATAGAAGATACATTTAGTATATTTTTCGCACTTAGATATCAGTGACTTATAAGTTGCCTATTCAATGTATTTATTTATTTATTTATTTATCTATTTCAAGGGTTACTGTATTCTTTTAATATATAAATATACGCAGATATTTAGTAAAATGGATAGAATAATAAAACAAAATTATTTTAGTATATTCTTCACACTTTGAGCGCCATTAATTTATTTAAAGGGTTACAGTATTATTTCAAAGAAGAAAAAATAGTAAAATAAAATTATTAAAAATTATATTAGAAAATCTAGTAACTTTTGGACTTTCCTAAGAGTCACTGTCAACCATCGAACTATGCTTGGCGCTCAAAGTGTTAATTAGCATTTTGTTGAGACATATTTTCTTACGAGTGTGCCTCCTGCGTATCAAATATCTCTTTGAATCGGGTCAGTGATTGCCGGAAGGACGCGACGAATCCGTCGAACTTTGGAAGAATTTCTAAAGCTTGAATTTCTTTCCAACATCTCGGAGATATCCATTGGGTAGCCGGGTTCGGTAGATCCTGACAAATGGAAGAAACTTTTTGATCTCTGCTATAATAACCAGATAAAAGAAAACTTTCGCTTGTTTTCCCGACTATTATTCGATCATTTTGTTTTAGACAGGTACTTTATATAAAAGAAAAAAAAGGAAAGATCTTCGCTAATCGATTTCTAAGATATATCGATTTTCGAAAAACGAGTAAAAAGGATCGGGGTATAAGAATCGAATGAGAAGGAAATCAAAGTAAAATGAGATAGAAAATTAAACGTCGAGGGTGTTCTTACCGACACGGGGACGGCTCCGGATAAAAAATGTCTCCATTCGCTCGGATCTATCAATTTTTCATTCATACGGATACGCGCACAAAGAAGAAACGCGAAGTGTAATTTGTGCTTTTCGAATAAACTGCGGCAAACGTTGCAGAATAAGTCGAAAGTAAATCGTTTTTGAATATTGGCTATTCGTTTAGCGATATCACCTGCAAATGTGAAAAATGGATCTTGAATTTATAGATCATTGATCATTACCGGCAGCTATTATACAGGGTGATCCATTTAAATATACGAACTGCTCTTCTCGACGGAGTGTATGCTATTATTGAAAATGGCGATAAACCATTCTAAAGAGTACTGGTACATCGTGTCTATATGTTGTAAATCGTAAAGACAGAAAAAGAGTATCTGCGCCGTATTCGCAACAGGAATATACAGCGATCTCGTGGAATCGATATCCAATTGAGTTTCTTCCGCTGTTTTAACTTTCTCCTGAATTATGGATAAGATTCGTGAGGATTCTCTTTAAGAAACAAAAAAAAGGAGTAAAAACGCTTAAACGCTTTTTCGTAACGCTAAAGAGAATAACTTTGATCTCTTCGCTCTTCGCTTTAGAAGCATCCAATGTCAGTATTAAATCCATATCATCCACCGTTGAACCCTCGGAAGTTGATAACCTATATAGAATTCTATCTTCGAGTTCCTGCAGTTCCTTTTTCATTTCCGCATTAGAAATTATAAGAGAGTTTCGAATTTGCTCGAGATCCGGTCGTTCCTGTATCGTCACTAAACTCATCATCTGATCGAGAAGACCGCTGTTTCAGGATAAACGGATTAGAAATGAATTAAATACGATCGATACTCATTTAATATAGATTACCCATAAATTATCTCACCTAGACGTTAACGCAAAATTTACCAGCAACACCTTCACCGATACTTCCGGTGTGTAATGAGGATTCGGTAATTTCGTCGTTAAGTAAAGACGAAACTCGGCATTGTAAGGTACGACGTTGTCGCCAACCTTGACGCTTATTTGTCCGGCATGCTTGAAATACGATCGCATAAGAATCGGATCCAAAACGGATTCTAATTCGATGCCGACGTTCTCTATCAGGCAAGGTTTACCAAAACGTACGCAGCTTTCGAGCACCCGTACGATATCTTTGTTGGTCATCTTTGTAACGGATAAATTAGCTCCTTTGTACTAAAAAAATAAATAAAAATGATTAGTATACCCTGGAATAGTGTTTCAATAATGTTACGACGATAATGGAAGAGATAGAATATTTTTTTTACTCACTGTATTACGAATCCATTTGTTGGCTTGTCCTTGGGGATCGATAAAAAGAGGCCATCGTTGCGAGTGCGTTACCAAGACAGCGTTTTCGATGGACAGGAAGTCTCTCGGTAATCCATCCAATTGCCATTTCCTTATCTCTACTTGATCTCCCAACGTGGAGACAGGTGTACAATCTGGTGTATGCGGTACTCCCTCGCCCATCACTTCGTACCAGGACATCAGAAGAGTTTCCCGATAAGTATCCATAAATGGTGTCAGATATGCTATCGCACCTGATATCGTGACACGCGGAAACGTTTGCGATGAGAACTTAATTGAAAAAGGAAATTTGCAATATTTTTAATGGAATTTAAGGAACTTTTGAAAATAACGAAGGAAGTACCGGCAGACAAGAGAATATCGCCGATGACATTTTTTAATGAAATTTTCATCTCGAAAACGGTGAGCGTCCATCGCTGTTGTTCCTCTGCCAGGCCGTCGATAAGTTTCACCGCCCTCCCCATTCTTTCCTCGCAAAGTTGCTTTTGTCTCTCCAATTCTGCCTTCGTATCTTCCATCTCATGCAAGGTATCCTTAAGACTCTGTACTCTTTCCTCTACTTGCCTCAATCTATCCATAGCGGCGAGCAAAGCCTTCTCCGTTTCTGCCAATACCGCCTCGGCCTTCGCCAATGCCTCCATCTTCGGCTTAACTTTTAGGTTCACGAAGTAATAGTTGTACATGGCGTGAAGCCAGAGGCAAAGCGAGTGACAGGCTTTCGAAACTTGAATGACCTTTTATTGGATATATAAAAATTAGTTAACTGATTTTATATGATATAGTAGCTTTATATTTTTTTACAGGATGTATAAAAATTACTCGACTGACTTTATATAACGACTAAAATAATATTTTATACGATATGTAAAATATATATATATATACACACAATTATTAAAAATTACCTTTACTGGTTGAAAATCTGGATTGTTGATGTAAGGCTTTAATTTATTGATCACCTCCTCGGTGATGTTCTCCCTGTTGAAATTTACCATCATGTTCAAAAAGTGTCCCGCATCTGCCAGCATCTGACTACCGGGTGTCCAATAATCCAATATTTTCTCACCGGGTAGCTTTCCTGGTAACTAGACCAAGGTAATGTAGATAAATTTGTTGATAATGTAATGAAATAAAAGCTTCATTTGTTTGACAAAGAAACAGAGATAAATTTATTAAAATGAACATACTTTGTTAGGTTTAACGTCGTTTACGATGCACATAGCTTCAATAACTAAAAGCACTCCAACCGGTGGCCTCTTCATAGCTTTGACCTCCGTGATGTCGCTCTTGTTCAACGCTCTTAGGCTCTCCTCAGCAGCATCGAGCATTGGTTTGGCTTCACCTACGTAAAAGAGGAATCGATTAAAAATATGTTTAACTTATTTTCATAGAATCTTTGGTATAATGAACAATTTTCCAAATCTTTTTCCTATAATAACTTTGAAACTTAAGTTCACGTACTCAAGTCAGCTTCAGCTTCGTCTCTAATTAATTGGTTTTCGTTCTTTAGCTTCGTCGCAGCTTGCTCCTGCTTCATTGCCACTGTTTTTACTTTCTCAGCCTCAGCCTAGAAAAAGATTCATTTTTTTTTTTTATAAAAATGAGACATTAACATTTAAAGATGATCATATCGATTACATAGGTATCGAACAGATAAGACAGGATGAGACAACACGGAAGGACGAGAGGAAATTACGCGATGATTATACCATGTTATATGACGCTTACCGTATCTAGCGTGATTTGATCGATCATCTTCGCGGTTGCTTCCGACGCTTTCTCTAGATCAGGTTTCATTGCCTTGAGGATCTCTTGCATCTCCTTTACTTCCGTCTCCGTACTTCTAAGCTTGTTTAAGCCTATCCGTAGGGCAACAAGGTAACGTCTATTTAGAATAACGTTATGCTAATATATACAAATTGATGCGAACTCATCCCTTAAGGGAGATAAAAGAGAAAGTGATCCCGCGCATTCCGTGCGACGATCACCTTTCGAAACTCATTCAGCGATTCGAGCATCAACTTATTTAAGATTTATCGTCGACCCTACGAAATGTTTCTAAATAAAATTGGACGACTAACTCGGTTACGCTATTTCAGCGTAGGCTTAAAGATATTTCTCAAGTTTGCGAAGTAGTTAAATAATAAAACTTCGGAAATTTCGAGCCACGGTTTATATGTTTCAAGTTTTTGGCACAGTGTCGCTTAATTATAATACTACTCATTCGTTTTTACGTTTCCCCTACGTAGGACACGAACGTTAAGCTTTTCGTACTTGCAGCTAAGACCTCTCTGCGTTTTTGTCTCTGTCTCTCTGTGGGTGTAGCGTGTACCTACATCGAAATGTCTATCCGTGTTTGTGTGGAGCATCAAAATAAATTTTGCAGAATCAGTTCTACCGTTTCCATCGTAACCGAAATCGATAGGGCAAACTTAGAGCCTATTTGGAGGAGCCATCAGACGGGTTATATTTAATTTCTCGATTATTTAATTATTCTTCCCGGTCTTTCACCTATGACCTCTTCCGAGACGCGGTTAAACGCGTCCGCTGATCTTTATATATCGGGTGATCCGGAAAAAATGGTATGCGTTTGAGAATAAACTTTAGACGATCGCTATCTCGTATAAGATATTACGATTACCTAGAAAAGTAACTCGAAACTATGTCTAATAGCACAATGTTGCAAATGAACGCTTTACGTAGTTTTCCAATAGAATATACACTCCCCTAATTTATACAGGGTGTAGCACGCAACTGTTACTACGATTTACAAAATGTTTCGAATAAAAGTTAATCAGCTTTCGATTGGCTGCAAGTTGCAATATAAAAAATTTCTCAACAAATTTCTTTTCCTATAAAAATCAAGGTCGTCCTGACTTATTTAAGTAGCACTATGTATTTTTAACTTCTCGACGATGTGGGAGGTGTCAAGACGAGTTCAACGACCTGCCATACCATGAAATCAAAAGTACAAAGTGTTATTTAAAAAAGTTAACATAATCTTGACTTCTTCTTGAAAACAGGTGTTTTTTATAGTGCAATTTGTAGCCGATTAAAATGTGATAAACTTTCATTCAAGTTATTATCGCGTCAGATTATTAGAAGTACTCCAAACGTGCTCTCTCTATAAAACACTCATAAGCATTTACCGCGTTTATTCCTACTGTATCTAATTACCCAGTGAATCAGTTAGCGTAGGAGTTTCACTAGCGCGAAGCATTTATAGTGTTACAGTATATAACTTCATCCTAGTACCGACTCTAACTCCTGATATCTCACCATTGATTAATTAAGCGAACCGTTTCTCCGATCTTCGATAGGAAATAAATAGAAAACCACTATGCTTCCTTGTTAAAAGCAGCAAGTTAAAAAGTACAGTAGATCCCCGTATAACACGGTGATTGAATTTCTAAACAATGCGATATCACGTAAATTAGTTGAAAGAAGCAAAATTACATTCGAAATATTATTTGTTCCTTTATATATTATAAAAATAAACAGTTCTCACCACGTGTCGTCTTCTACGAAGTTTCCTTAATTTTTTAACCGCTTTATATGGGGATTTACTGCATAAGCTTGCAAAAGTGTGCTTTTTCAAAAAGGTACACCTAGTATCCTTAAAATGTAGTAGTACGGTTCGTATCGAATATATGGCGAAACATTTTCGTTCAAATTAGTCCCATCTAATTCGTCGCCGCGGTATTTATCTTAACGAGCGCTGCATCATTACTCGTTTCCGATGATACGGCCAAAACAATTTTTTTTCACCGTACTATTCGTGTCCTACCCTTATTTGGCATAGTGCACGTGTAGCCTACAGGTTAATAATAAAGCTAAAAAAAGAGTGACTCTTTTGATTGCCTACCCGTTGACAAACGAGTCATTCCAGAATTTAGGTCCTGTTTCTTTTTAGAAAGAAGCCCACCGTAGCTGCTTAATAATTGTAGATACGAGGTAGGCGTGACGTAGTTATGTCGATTTAGTTCCTAAACAAAAAATATTACGAGTTAGACAATTTTTTATTTACGTAACTTTTTTTCTTTTCCTTTTTTTTATAAACTTACCACCAAAAGACGATCGCTCGCTTTGATTACACTAGAGTGCATAAACTGACATGTCTTCACGATCGATTCCAAGACAGACTCATTAATGGACTCGTCTCTAATGTCCGCCAGAAAATGCATCGCGACAGCCTGACATAAAAGAATTTGATGATACGGTAAGGAGAGGAACACAAAAAACTGCGACGCACCGTGTTTCACACCCTTTTGTCGTATTTTGATAAACACACGCGATACACAGGGTTCGTGTAAATATGTACTCCGTTATAAAACATCGTCGCGTATAACATTTTGTTATTTATAGGTACGGCATTCTCGCGGAGCATACAAAAAGTTTTTCAACATATATAGGTATACAGGGTGAGGCCGGACAGGTGGTGTGATCGAACGGGAGATAATGTTACATGAAAAAATAAGTTGGAAAAATCGAATAAATTTGTTTCTCGCGACTTTTAATATCCTCCGATATTTTTACAGTAATGGAACGTAAATTTGGAAGATAACATGCTTTATTTGTAAGATTTGAGATAATTATACGTAATATCGAGGAGGAACCAATGTGACATATAATATTAATGTTATTTGCAAATGATACACGATCTGTATCAAGATCCGTTCGAGCACAGCATATTTCAGAATTTCCGAAGCCGATTTTCTCGGAAACGAAGCCTCAAATGAACCAAAAATTATTCTATCTTACTCCTAATCCTTTCATGTAGCATTACTCCCTTTCTCGGTTGTACCACCCTTTCGGCTTCACCTTGTATAAACGTATACGAAAGCTCTGCCACGACCTTTATTGAAAATTCACTTTATAACACTTCTCGTTCCAGTCTTAAGATCGTCTCTTAGAGGTCTGAAAGGCAATTTATATCGTCTTAAAGGAACACCGGCATAATAAATCATTCGGAGGTGAAATTTCGATCACGTACGAATTAGTATTCATTTCGGGCGTAACGCGTGAACAGTTAAAAAATTGCTCGATATTCCTCGAGAAAAAAAAAAGAGAAGAAAAAACTTATTTTTCAGATTATGTTTCCCTCCTTTTTCGGATATTTCGAATCGCTCGTTTAATGCAAATGCGCCACATCGACCCGTTCTCTACGCGTTGATTAAGCGCGTTAAGCGTACCGTTCGCTTGGCGTTGCATTCAAGATTACCGGGAATTATTGTGCCACGTGGTAAGTTGTGTTAACGAACGGAGCATTAATAACAAAAAGGATAGGAGGGTCTGCCGTCGGTGCTATGGCAACGATAAGCTATGATTAACACCACTTAATTTTTGGTAGACGGATTATACGTATCTCGCTCGCATCAGCACGTATCGAGTAGCCATCATAATCTTGATCTACGTTAGGAATACGAGTGAGCAATACGAACCTGTAGAGCTGCATCCGGCCACGGACAGAACCAATCGATCGTACAGCAATTCACCAGAGCAGGAAATTGCCTAATGCGAGACCGGAATAACTCGCCGATGGGACTGCACGTTAATAAAAAAAAAGCGACGAGGAATTAATTAAAAAGAGAGGCTATGCTAATTTCATTTTCTCGCTTTACGCGTGTTACGTGGAAAGTACTAGTACTAGTACTAGCTCGACATAACGCGACAAGTAGATATGTATGTATATATAAACAAAACTTTGTTCGGAGCGGTCAAGATAGACGACGATCGTAAAAATACGACAAGTAGTATACCAGGCCGTGTAAGCTCTTCTTCCGTAAATACATGCGTAGAGACGTATCAAAGAGTAGAGCTAACTAATCCGAGGACGAGGACGTATAGTCGAGCAAGTCAATACGCGTTCTAATCAAATGATCTCTATTCAATTATTATATCATCGTTCATTCATACACGCATGGCTCATATTATGGCGTATTCATCTTTGTCTATCTATAGCCGCGGAATCTCCACGAACGTATACACAATGTATACGTGTGTGTGTGTGTGTGTGTGTGTGTATATATTTATATATACGTCAAAGAAGATAGAGTTAGGTCGTTGTAAAATTCTTTAAAGATAATCAATGGAAGCCGTACGAGGGCACACATACCTCATAGTAATAATAGTATGCAAGTTGTTTCTGACCACTTTTAAATACATGGAGAAGAGGTTACTCCTATTGATTTGCAAACCAGCTTCCTGAACCGGACCACGCATGGCTTGAAATATCCTTTCCATTTCGTCAGAACTATATATATTTGGTACATCGCCATTGTTCAATATATTATTTAGATCTTCCAGCATAAGATCGCTCTTTATCTGCGACGAACGAAAATTAAAAGATACAAAACGCGAATAAGATTTTAATAAAACTGAGAAACGAAAACGACAAAACTTTCTTGGTCACCTAATATTAAGAAAGATGTTACCTGAGTATCCGAAAATAAGAAGACCATGAATTGATTCTCTAAACCCGCTTTTAGCATCATCTTTTTAATATCCTCGCGCCAATCGTTATTGGAGTAAGCTTTGCTAAGCTCTATCTGGAAACAGGTGTACTCTCGTATGTGGGAAGAAAGCTTCGTTAAACTTTGTCGACCTACGTGATAAAAAAATTGCAGTTAATCGAATGATACATGGAATCTTCGAATTTATGATCATCAGTATTATACTATTTCAATACCTGATCCACCCATGCCTAATAGAAGACCGTTTCCCCTTGGTTGTCTAAGGATACGAACGATTCTGCAAATATGATCTATAGCGTCTTGAAACAGCACCAACTTCAGTGGCGACGTTGTTAAATTGTTATAATCGTCCAAATACTCGACGAGAGTTTGTTCCATCTGGAAAAGGGGATTAATGTGATACACTTCACGTGAAATTTATTATACCTGCTCTCGTTAATATTATTTCTAGGTAATTACTTTGTGGAGATCGGTAATTCGTTCGTATTGATTGGTCGAGCTGCAGAAGTCACCGTAAAATAAGATTTTATCTTTTACCAAGTCGGCCACGTCGTATTCGAAATATTTCTTCACGGTATTCTCTAAAAGATTACTGAACCAATTCCGATCGTCGTCGTTAACCAAACGATCGCTGAAAACCCGTGTGTTCTCGTGATACCACAGCAAAAATAAGGCTTCGTAGGACTATGAGTAAAAAAAAATTAACATGATATATAAGAATCGTTAGAAAAACATTGACTAATCATAGCGGTGTAACTGTTTGCCTTGTGTATTAAAATACTTACATTAATTTTAATCGGATCAGCCATAAGAATACCTTGAAATACTTTACTGAGATCTCGAAGATTAAAAGTGTAATGAGACTTGTCGGGTGTCGGTAGTAGTTCCTTACATATCGTGGTAAAAACATTTAACGTAACGTTTACCAGCAGCTCTAGTAAATTGATGTAAGACGGTGTTCTCGAGAGCCAAGACTCCAAAATAATACCAAAGATGTTGACCTAAAAATAAAATTAAAAGTACAGCATTAGACAGACATTCGACCTCTTGTTGTTTATTTGCATAGACTGACGCGATACGTATAGTATCGTGTATATGCCGTGACCAAGTATCAAACGTGAGTGGGCGAAAGTGAGTAGTATGGATCGAATCGTCAAACGAATGCTTCCCTTGAACGCGGATTAACCTTGAATACATTAAATTGTCTCGCCCAGAGAAAGCACCCCTTCCTCCCCATTTTATGACTCTCATAACGCAAAATCCTTTGCAATCCAAGGCGTTCTCACCAAGACGAAGCTCTTAATTATCAGAGCGAAGTGTCGAAGTTATTATACGTGCCAGTTAATTAAATCTCTCGAAATTACGCTTGAAATTTGTCGACGGCTCGACTTTTTGGAAAGTTTTGAATTAGAAGCGGTGGCCATTGTTTAAAGGCGAATTAGTGAAATACGATGACGTTGATTGAAAATCGTACTGTAAATATTGTTTCTTTAAGTAACCTTGAATAAACATAGACTACGCCGTGACCTCGTTCAAAAGTACACGGAGAACTCTATTGTAGTCACAGAAAGGTAGTAAAATGATCATAACGTCCACTATTGACCAACCAAGTGATTAAGATAAATTATGGCCATAGCAAACACAATTTATGACGCCTAATTGCAATGAGTACGAAGGATACCCTAGTTAAGAACTAGCGTGGTAACGCTTTCCCTACCGCTACTCGAATCTTCCATGATCTGCAATTATGTCCTGTGGGTGTGGATGATAATTTGGTGGAATAAAACTTAACGGAGTGGGAAAAAACCGTACGATACTACTTGCCTTCTGAAATATTATATAATACCGTTGTCGTTTACAGATACCGTATTTTGTTATTA
>JAIFRP010000038.1:1666325-1688413 GCA_032403825.1 Odynerus spinipes | reverse complement strand
TTATTGTTATCATCATCAGAAATCCATATCCAAAGCTTATTGTTAGGAGAAGGTCCACGAAAGCGAGGTCGTGAAAAGGTAATATCATCTACTTCGGAGGTGGCATAAACCATTACTGCCAACTTTTACGTGGATACGCGAGGAAGATGTGAGATTTACGAGTGCCATCCGAAGGCTCGGATCTTCGCGTCGCGGTTAAAACGCAGGGGATATATCATTTTCTCGAGTCGTGTGGAATTTTATTAAACCTCTTCGAAATTTGTCATTAAATGTATCCCCACGAGGACTTCAATTACTCTGCGCCATGGCTTATTCGCGGTGTCGTATCAAATGAAGAAGTTTTACCGCGCGGAGAAGAAATGGAATTTATTTTATCCGTACCCTCTCCGTCGTTAACATCGTAACACTCGTATTCGGGTAAAAGTTGGCTGAATATTGGTGGTACCTGGTATATATTAATCAATTTCGAAAGATTATTCTTATAGAGTATACAAATTGGACAGTTAATTACGAATACATATGGCGAGAACCTTAGGTACCGTTCACTTTTTTCATAATTGGAGTTTTCATTAAACGATTACTCGCTTATCCACCACATTAATATCTTTCAGAGATTTGTAATAAATGCATTTATAACATATGTATACATACCAATGTTTGTACATGCATGAAATCCCTTCGCGATAATAAATAATTAGTAGCTCCTACGGATAAGTATATAATCTGCAAGAATATTTAACACTTACGATTAATACAAGATAATTTTAAAGAATAAAGTACAGATTATTAAGATGTAACGTTAACGAAACGATCACGTACCTGTTCTTACGTCCCCGAATTAAGAATAAACACGTATCGTGTACATTGACAAACTTTAACTGCTAAGGATAAACGAACACAATTTTTGTCGAAATATTCAGTGTTTATATGTGATGTAATACGTAGGGTTCCTCGCAAATACTGTGTAAATAGGTTTACGTTAATAAGGATAAATCTATGTAATTCATTCCTGTAAATGTGTACATACGTATAAAAAGCGATATGTGTATAAATAAAAGTATAACGAGGTCGATTTACAAATTTGCGTAAAATTTATAAGAATATTAGAAATACAACGCGGGACGTACGTAATATTGTTTACGTTATTATATAACTATTTATTACGTCGACGTTTAATTCATCCAAAAATTTAGAAATCAGTGTCGCGTATCTACCAGGTACGTACTTCAATTTTATTATACGCGAAGTGACGTCTCTGCTCTTTTTAATATTTGCAAAAAAGCTGAAGCAGTTCGATGAACATGAACGTACGTAAATCGATTTCAAGTAAAGTTTAAAAAGTACGTTTTAAATGTAAAAGTGTAATAATCGAAGCAGCTTCTTATCGAGAGAAAAAGAGAGAGAGAAAGAAAAAAAATCTACTCGGAAATACTATCGTGTGTAGTATTTACACGAAACACATATGTATATGCCAAATAACTCAGCAACATTGCTTTCTTAATCCTTATAATAAAAATGTTATACATATATTCGCGAACAACTGATTAGAAGCATTTATTGGCTATAAGCTATACCCGATATAACTCAGTGCTGCTTCTTTTACTTATTTTCTTGCGTAAGTTACTTTTTAAGTTATCGTGTAACGTGAACGCATCACGGCGCGCATATATATATATATATATAATACATCTACAAGTATAAATCGTATGCTAATTAATCTTGAGGATGTACATTTTATATATTTTTTTTCAATGATTTATTATTTATTTATATAAATAAACTAGTATTGTTTTCCAAGCACGTTCCAAAAATGAATCCCCTATCTCCCTTTCCCACGGTGATTAAGATCGAAAAAAGAAATCACCACGACAGAAATTATAGTGCCGTCTATTTTTATAGAATTATAGATAGCAACGGATATAGAAACGAATGATCGAACCGGTTATTGACCGCACGTGGTTTGCAGATGCGACTGTTTCAAATTCGGCTTTCCGCTTGAAATAAAAGTAGCCTATTCTGTGTCCCATCCCTTAAACGACTTCCTTTCTAGATAGAGGGGGAATTTTCTCGCTGCGTAGTGTAAAAGAAAGGGAGACCCCTTTATTCTGGCAAGGATAGAGGCGGAAAGGTCCCTGCCGATATATTCAGATATATCTCAAGGAAATGAAGCAGCAATGGCCAAGCAGATAGCGACGATGTTATTAGAGAGAGGTTACCCCCGCACGCTATTTTGACATAGACGAAATTACCGAACATTTTCTTTTCCCTTTTTGGGCAACGGTGACGAGCTTTTACAAAGGATCTATCTAAAATTACCCGGAACTCGTTGGAATATCAATGAGCCGAGATAATAAATGGAACTGCTTTCGATCGTTTAATCGCAACAGGAATAAGATAAACGTCCGACCATAAAGAGAACGTTTCTTCTTCCTCGATATTAGCCAATGAAAAGTTTGACGCATCGCTTAATTACGATCGTAATCACGAGGCAACGATGATTGTTTTCCATCTTGTTATCATGGATCGTCGAACTTACGAGAGCAAGGATCGTATCGAAAATTACAGGACGACCTTCGGCCTGCGATTAAAACGAGGTAAGTTTTAGCGGAAGGGCGAAAAGCAATTTATCGTTTCGGTGCGTCCAGGATGGAAATATGCGAATCGATCCACCCACCCAAAAGTATCTTACCCTCTGTCGAATTAAAAAGGGAACAGAGATGTAAAAGCCATTGGAATCCCTCGATTTGGGGAAGGAATTAGTCCCGACGAACGATTGATGGTCGGAGTGATGAAAAGGTTTAGGTATTTACAGAGATACGCTTTCGTCGTCAATGCTTACTTATGGATCACGTACAAGATTTCATCTTGCGGAAGAGCACCGGATAACTGCTAATGCTTTTCCTTAAACGTAATATATATCTATATACGTGTCGTAAAGATAAATTAATATATTTCTCAGCTACGATCGATAGAAATGAAATTAATCATTTATTGTGTTCTTTTAAGGAGTGTCTGATACGAAGAAAAAATATGATCATTTCAAATATCGATCATTGTTAATAGATAGAAGCAGTAGCTTTAAACGTCATGAGAGAGACACTTAAGCTTCGGAGCTTAATACTTACATGTAAATGATATTGCTTAATTATTAAAAAAAAAAAAAAATGTATAGAAAAATCGTACCTTCGTCTTCCCAGATCCAGTTGGCCCGACTAGCATCAGCCCGTGACGAACCAAAGTAGTCTCGTACAGTTGAATAACTTTCTTTACGAATTCTAGATTGAATATGTGCAATAATAATTTTCATCAGTAACTAGCAGAGCTTATATCAGCTTCACATGAATTAGAAGGTATACATAATTAATATTTACCGCTTACTTCCTCTAGGTATTTTTCTAGGATAGTTGTACGGATCTGTGCTTCCAGGATCCCATAATCTACAGGTACTTCGGTTAATTGCGGAAAGAGATCAGATACAATCCCTTTAATAAATGATACCTGTATATCTAGCTGAATTAACTATAGGAATAGATCCACAACGTGGGTTTACAGGAATCGTCATTACCATTAAATAATTTCAAATCGTCGCTCAAGAATTTAGGTACGTTGACGTCTCTTAAAGCCCGTAAACAAATTTGTTGTTCATCAGCACCCTTTTGTTGTTTATCAACACCCTTTTGTTGTTTATCAATACCCTTTTGTTGTTCATCAGCTCTCTTTTGTTGTTCATCGCCATCCGTTTGTTGTTCATCACCATCCGTTTGTTGTACATCAACATCCTTTTGTTGTTTATCAACATTCTTTTGTTCTCTTTTCAGATTACCTGCTACCGCTATGACGGTCTTCACAGCACGCATTCCGAAGTCATAATGATCCTATGGACGAAAATGTTCTTTGAAGCAGTAATAAACATATACATAGAAAATTTACATTCGATAAGAAAATAAAGTAACCTGTGTACTGAGTTGCTCGGAACTCAACTTGAAGGTAGTCGTTATCTTCCCAGCGAGAGTTTTAGCGTCAGAGAATCCGTAGGAGAACAAAGAAATCTCGGCTATAAGGGCGTAATTTGGCACCATCATGGCCACTGGACGGAAGAGAGCTTTCAAATTGTCAGGCAATTCTGTCCGACCGGCATAACCAGGATTCATCGTGATAAAGATCGCGCAGGAAGGTTTAAGGGTAATTTCCACCCCTTCAAAGACGAATCTAAGGAGACGAAAAAGTACGAGTGAGACATTTGGAGTGAACGTGGATACAACACCGCGTTAAAAAAAACCAACACTTCGGCCCTGATTTGCTGCGCCTTCTGAATAGTCATAATTTGTTGTGCTATTACGGACAACACCTCGATGTCGATCCTATTGAATTCGTCAAAACACGCCCACGCACCTGCGCTGTAAAAAGACACATAAATTATGTTATCATTTGCCTCTGTAACAATAATCGAAACTAATAATATATAAAATAAATATTATTTACGCTAATTTTTTTTTGCCTTATTATTTCTGGTAACCCTAAAATAAATCCACGTTCCTGAATTACGATAATAAGAGAAATTAATACCTGGCAAGACCCTTGAAAAATTTGCCCATGGATAAAAAGTCTAGTTGATCGGAACAGTTGAAAACAACGCATTGAATAGCAAATGCTTTAGCCAGATCCTTCGTCGTTTCCGTTTTTCCCGTTCCGGCTGGACCGGCGGGTGCTCCACCAAATTTCAAGTGAAGAGCACCGGTGAGAGTTAAATAACATCGATCCGTTAAAGGGGTGATGACCAATCTGCCGTTATTACCTAAATATTCATATCTGAAAAAGAATTCTCATTTTATTCCACAAAAGAGAACTCGTCAAATTGGTAAGAAAATTATTGAGCCTCTCCCAACAATCTCGTAGCTCACTACGTACGTTATATATATACAATATAATTTACCCGTATGAAAATTCCGCATTGACAGCACGGATCTTTAACTCGCTGTCGTCGACCCAGTAATATCGTAACTGCGATATCCAATCAAAATCATTAACGTTCTTTACATTTTCCTGAATAAGTTTATACAAAACATCTCTTGCGTGGACTTCGATAATAATTACAGCCTCGAGCATTAGCCTTTGAATTTCGGTTTGTGGACTTCTTACCAGCTCGCGCAAATCATCCAACTACGTAATATTTAGAGATGATTTCTAGGTATGCTTAGCTAAGAAGAAACTGATCGTGCTTCATTTCGCGATATTTACTTGCGATAGCATCACTTTGTAATAAGACTTTAGAGTGTTATTCTTAATAGCATCTTCAACATGAGCGGTCCAATAAGTTTGCCCACCACAAAGGACTACTTGACCTGGCCACATGTACACCCACTCCTTCCTAGCTGTTTCTTCGACAACGTCTAGAGCATCACCGATAGTTTCTCGTAAAGTGTTACGCATAGTATCCTCTACCAAGCCCAACCAATTTTCGACGTTTCCTTCGGGATAGATCGATGGTATTAATTCAACTTCCTCATACTCCGCCGAATACATCATTGTGATACAAAGATCATCTTCGAATTTCAATTCTTTCATATTCTCGAAACACTTTTTAAGATGAGGCTGTACAGCGTGCACGTTCTTCGTTTGGGCAACGATCTCGAGTAATTCATCGTCGCTAAGAAAGAAGAATCGTGGGAATAACATCCGTTTAGTTTCCAAGTAATCGGATAGCCCTTTTTGTACTATATCCAAAAGGCTGATGCACTCCTTTAAGCCTTCCAAGAGGGATTTATCCGGACAGGTTTGCATTATCTGTAAACGTTAAGCATTGAAGAAGGTCTTGTTGATTGCGATAACGATGAAAATAAAATCCTGAATATTATATTCATCGCTGAAGGAATCTCGAAGCGACGTTAATTTTTATAAAATACCAAAAAAAGCTATGAATTACGAGAGGACAGTCGTAAGCCGCTTTCATTATCCGTCTCCAAGAGCGATCCATCGTATTGAATTTTCTCGTTTCCACCGGTAATTGTCGACTAATATCTTCTGACGTAAATATCGGCTCCAAGTACATCCAATTCCTTATGAAAGTTGGAAAGATATAAACGAATGTATGTTCGGCAATATTTATACATATATAAAACTTACTTTTGTACTTCTATCCATAACGATATAACTTCTTGCGATAATCTCAACTTATATTCCCAATCTTCGAATCGATCTTCGAAAGCAGCTTTAAAAGGACTAAAGCTAATTTGTTGGGCATTGAGGATATGATCGTCCAGGAGCATCAGCGTTTCGTCGGCAATTTTCATGATGTACGTGCCTGATCGATAACGATGATATTTAATATTTCTGTAAAATGACGATAAAATAAGTACACTCGCACACCTGTATTTTTATAAGGAAGAATATCCATCGTGATAACATCCCACGCGTTGATCATTTTATCCAACA
Source organism: Odynerus spinipes (assembly GCA_032403825.1). Classification (NCBI taxonomy): domain Eukaryota; kingdom Metazoa; phylum Arthropoda; class Insecta; order Hymenoptera; family Vespidae; genus Odynerus; species Odynerus spinipes. The sequence goes on along the minus strand of JAIFRP010000038.1, from coordinate 1,681,981 downwards.
TCCCTTCTATCGAATATTCTTTTTCTGCCTCATCCGCTACCTTCTTAACAACCTCCTCGAACTCCATGATACCGAGAACGACCAAATGCTTGAACGTCAATGTTGGTGTTAGTTCCATTTGTATGCCGGTGTTAATACTGAGTTCCTCGAAATGTCGAGGCTTCATGCCTGGATTTCTGAGATCTTGTATCATCCCCACGTAAGGCTTAAAGTCTTCTATCTGATCCCTTATATTCTTGGCTACAGCGGCAACCTCTGATAAAAATAGGAATAGTTCGATTACCAATTCGAATTCGAGATAACATTCGGATCGGTATAACGCCAAATTTTCGAGATACTTGGAAATTCTTGGAAGATCTTCACGCATCGATTCATTGCCTTGAACATTTCGGTAACGTTATTATCGATATTAGAGCCATCGATCGTCATCAGAGGATTTTCCATCCATATCTCGTACCATTTCAACCAATCTGTAATAAAAGTAAAATAGACTGAAAGTTTTACGAACTCCCTTGGATGTTAATTATGTAAATGCCTGATGCCGTTGTCCAGAGCGTTCGATACGGCTCGAATTCTTTCATAAGTTTAGCAAGATCCTCGAACGGCACGACAGGAAGTCCAAAAAGTTTCTGACGTTCGTTCAACTGTACTCCTGTTTCCTGACATTCCTTCATTAACTTCCAAATTCGTTTAATGTCGATAGCAATTTCGTGCACCATGCTAATGTCAGTTTGTAACGCTACATTAGCAACGTTGCCCACGAGCGTATCTATTTTCTCTTGTAGCATTATTTCGTCTTGCGTTTGAATCTTCAAGAATTTTTCCTGTTCCCCGAGAAAGCGTTCCTCCGTTTCGGTAATCTATGTTTTATTTACGATTAATATTTTTACGTGATTTATTCGTACATGGAATTATATTAAAACGATACGAAAATTCTTACTAATTGTTGTATCTTACGTGGGAAGCCAATGGCTTCCCATTTTGCGTCGGAATCTTCATCCGACAAGTTCCAACGAAAATGATCGAGAATATCAAATTCGATTTTCAATTTTTGCATATTTTCATCTATAGCTTCTACCGTCAACGGGATCGTTTCTATCCAGTCTTTTTTATCGTAAAGATGCTCCACATTCCGTGACTCTTCTTTCAATTTGCCATTTATTTCTGTATACTGATCTAACAGTTCATCGACCCTATAACGCAATCTTTCCGTGAAGATGGTAAGTAATCGCGTGGCACAGTCTTCGCGTTTCGACATAAGAAATTGTCTTAAGGGCTGCACGTTCACATTGAAGGGTCCGATAATAATGTTCTTTGGTAGAGTACTCTCAAGATTTAATTTCATTCTACGATGGAACGATATCTCGTCCTTTATCTCGAAAGCTGTGTGTTCTTCGTTTTTGTAGCTCCTAAAAACGTGAGACTTAAAAATTAATCATTAGATCATTTAGTAGTTATCGTCGACGCAAGGTCTGATACTTGTTCAACTTACTCGATATATTTAACGACGTCCAGTTCGAAAAGTGCAAGATGTTTATAGTACTCTTTGGCATAAGCTTTCAGAGGTATAGCTGCCTTGTGATATATGTGACTTAAACGATCTCTAATACGGCATACTCTCTCCTCGAGTAAACCAACCGAACTGAGAAAAAGTTCCGTTGGGAATTTAAGGTAAAGAAGCAGGAACGGATGCACTTGCCTTATTTGATGACAGAGTGTCAACGAGTTGTCAAAAATAAATATAATAGCTTTCTAAAATTGAAATGTATTATTAAATAAATGAGATTTAAGTTTCGAACGAAAAAATAAGAGATTACTTCGAAGAGGTCGGGTTCGGTAGAATAATATGCCCCTTCGTTATTCATCGTGAGATCTATGTCGAAAATGGGAAAAGCTGTACAACCGAATTGCGTATCCACAAGATTCTCTCCCCAGACAAAGTCCTCTTCGACGCTTAGTACGCAAATCCCGGGAGCTTCTAACACTTCGCCGTATAGAGAGATCGAATTTTCAACAAGATTTCGTAAGGAAGTCTGTAAATAAAAAAAAACATATATATGTTTTTTCTTGTACTCGAGATATTAGTCAATCCACGGGATACGGACTTGCATGTGATAAACGATGAGATCCATAAGACGTTTCAATTTCATCACGTTATATATCTCGGGAGATTTTTGATCAAGATTAAACCATCCTTTCCCGACGTCTCTCAAACACATTCTGACGGATTGTGTAATCTTTTCCAACCACGGTTCTTTTAAATATTTTATCACCATTGTCGTGATCTGATTTTGTTGAGATTCGAATTCAGCCAGAGGCATTGATTTTCCATAATTTGAGATAAATAAATTCATGTTCGAGACGTTGGCACATTCGGCAACTACGCAACGCATAGCGTCGTAGACCTCCGTTAGTACGTAAAGTGTGTACCAATGAAAGTAACTTTTGATTTCCTAAAATTATCGATCGGATCAATTCGTTATTATAATATTTGAATAAAACATTAAATATATTACATTAAAATTCGTCATATCCGTAGAAATTTTTCCTTTCTTCGGCACGACCATTTCTTCCACGTCAAATTCCAATTCTATAAATTTAAAAATATTCGGCAAACGTTCTATCATCTTTCTCCACATAAGATCGCACATGGTACGACGATAATCGCGTTCAACTTCGTCCATCAACTGAATAATTTATCAATGATAGTAGAAATTAATACTTGTCTGAGAACGTGATATTTGTTTGTACCTACAGCGGTAATATTATAAGCTTTATAACCGGTAGCACTATGCCTGGTGGAAAGCCGAATGATATAATCCTTTTTATCCTCGCTCAACGTTGACATATCGTCCACGTGCATACAATCCAAATAAAAATTGTATCTAGGATAAACAAAACAAAAATTACCTCTACAAGCTTAGTAAAAAGTTGATTACAAGTAACACCATAACTCATGCTCATATTCATTAACCTAATACACGTTTCGGCTATTCGTCTTCCCTTGACCGCGGTTGCGACACGCCGCGCAAAGACTTTGGCATCCTCGGCAAAAAATCGAATATATATCCTGGGTAATACAAAAGTTCTCTTATGACCGTCCAATGTAAGAATGGTCCACAATTCTTTACGACTATCGTAATTAGTCACCGCGGAAAGATGCCATCCGTATAAGTTATTTAACTCTATGTCGGACGAATGATTCCGTTCGTCGGTTGCGATTTTTTCCACGAATGACATAGCAGGTAATGGATATCGAACGCCATCGAGTAAACCCATATTTACCCAGTCGTTTGATGTTCTAAAAAATAAATAAATAAATAAATAACGAGTATACACGTTCGAAGTAGGTACTATTTTTTTTTTATCACAAGTAAAAAATGATCTTCGATGAAATAAAAACAATACGGTGCGTCGTGCCTACCTACAGTCAAATTCTTCATCGTCAAATATCTCGAGGGGCAAGTAATACGTCTTAGAGTACAAGCCATATTTTTCTTCGACGGAAGACAGCGACGAGGTTACTTTAGGCGGTAAAATATCACGTGGCAAAACTCCTTCCTTCTTTAACTCCTCCTCTAAATTTTGATTTCTATATAATCTACGTCTTCTTTCCATTTCTACGTTACGCGGCAAACACTTCGCCGCGACGTTATGTTCCATTTGAACCTTGGGCGCAAACGTCTCCGCCGGGAAAATCTTTATCGATAACGACGTTTTCATATGCATTTTATACGTCCTCGTAATAGTCTCTAAGTTTAGGACTATATATCCTATGAATTTTAATGGAACGAGTCGAATACATACGATCGATCTGTCCTCGGGAAATGTTATCCATCTTTCGGCTGCACCCAAACTATGTTGAGATTTCGTCGCCCTGAGATTTCTTACAACGGCACTGTGGTTCTCGGTAAATATTTCCCAAGTGAGTTTAGTTCTTCTTGGTACGGTAGGAATAAGATTCAATTTCGGATTTATAGGACGCTCCGCCGTACCTATAAATAATGTTTAAATTGTTAATAAGAATATTGTCATAATTATTAATCGACGATGATATTTATAACGAAATGTATTAACCTGTAACGATTTCGGAGTAGTAACCCCTTTTTGGTGGGTTCTGTTCATTTCTTCGATACCACTGATCCATTCTACCTAAAATAGAACGGTTAACGAATAATCGTTAATACGAGAAACATTTATCGAATAAATTTCAATTTGAAAAATTCGTTACGATTCAAAATAATTACAACCCTTTCTCTCGTGAGACATACCTATAACTACAATATATTATAATACACGGAGGAAAGTTCTTAAAAACGTTTATGTTTCGTTCACTTTCAAGTTGTTTAACATTTTATTCTATAAAACTATATTAATATGTTAGTAGAACGTTTTGTGATAAAACGAGAAACTTCTTTGAAGTAGAATTTAATCGAAGTATTTATCGAATGTTTTATCGACATCGAAATGATAGGACTCCATTTTATCCATTGCGAGTTAATTATATCACTGACTACATATATGTAGTCAGTGATTAATGCATTTACTATATACGTCACATTGACTGTGTGAACATTAGTAAATGCATACAATTATTAATCTGTATATATGCATTTACATGAGATTTTAATAAAAGTACCTATGACATATAAAAATGTCTATTATTTATTTATGAAATAATACATATATTTATTATAATACTTTACGATTAGTAAAAGCATAATATCGTGCTTTTTATATATATTTAATACATAAACATGGAAATTTATTTAATATTTCATTTGCGACTGTATCTGGGGTTGCATCTTTTTATGTACGTTCAAAAAATAAAATCGATAAATTTAATATTCACATACAGACGCGATCGATCACATTTATAGGTTACGTGGTTGATACACACGCATGTAGGGGACGCAAACAGGCGGGAATTTCAAATTCAATTTATATTTTTACTTACGTACTCATTTTGTTACTTTAGTCTTAACTAATATAAATTGCATTTCTTATTGTCTTTTCAAATTTAAGTTTCATATAAACGTCGACTTTTATTACTGTGATACTCTGTCAGGTAAAATGGATATGTCATTCTTGAGAGCTTTTTGTCTCCTAGGGTACAACTAGAAACATCAATTACTCCCAAATTAATCTGACCTCTTCTGAAAGCTGTGAAACAAGAAGTGCTATTAAGAAAACACAATACAGAGATCTTAGCTTGAAATGCTGTCAAAGAAGAACAAAGGACAAAATATTTCAAAGATAAAAAATACACTAAATGTTACGTAAGAAATTTTGGAAAGGAAAATGTTATTCCACCTAATCTTATCAAGAAATTATCTATTTTAAATATTAAAGTACAAAAGAAGAAGAAGAAAACTGCTGGAAAAACTATAGAATACTATTGTACAGTATGTAAAGAAAAATATAATGATCCTTCTTCGGAAGACTGGATCCAATACTCACGATGAAAAAAGATTTTAGTCATGAGAATTGTTTTTCCTATGTTGCTAGCAGTTCATATTTTAATGAAGACTGTTAAGACTGATCCTTTACATAGTTATCACCTTACTCAATAAAGTTGGACAAAATCGATGATAGCAAATATTTTCTAAGTCAATCTCACATTACTAATTCTATTAAGATTTTGTTTTGCTTAAATAAGAACAAAAGAATATTATTCTTGTATGTGCAATCTTGATTCCTGCCTTTTCTTTGGTACATACTTTTACCAAACGAGATGTACAAATGTATGCATCTACTAGTCAAATTTGCATTTCAGTGCTTGTGAATACATTTACTTATCAAATTAGTAAGTGTACATATTGAATAATAAATATATGCACTTAACTGAATTAACGCTTTTACTAGAATATATATATACATATTGAATTTATTAATTATAGTATATTGATTTATTGAAAAATGATATATTGTTAAAATATTCTTAATTAGTAATTCACTTATTTCGCGCTTTATAATGGCGGGATTTTTAAAGTTTAACATACCATCCAGTGCATTATCTTATTTCCATCATTATTTTTGCGCAAACTGAAAATACACGTAGAATATTTGTCCGTATCCTCTTCTAAATCCTAGCAACAATTTGTTTAAATAATATTAAATGTATATTGGAATTGTTTTATTTATATTTGCGTTGTGGAACATCAGTCGATTATACCAACATTCATAAAGAGACGAGGGCGCTGTATTTCAAATACTTCACTGCGTCGTATCTAAAACCTACTAACTATTTCTCTACTCTATTAGAGTGATGGTAATAGTATTACTCTCTTTCATATTGAAATATAACTTGTAATAAGACAAAGGGACGAATATATTTAAATAAAAAAGTGATTACGGATATATGAAATTCAATTCATATTCAATTCGAAATATCGTTCTCGACTTCTGTACGTGTGTGGGTAATTTCATTGAACATAATTACATATTCTATCCTTTGATTCATTCGAAAAGCACACGACAGCCATCTAGAACTCGTATAAGCGGAACGTGAACTCTTGTTGATTGTGCTTAGTTGACAATATGTTAATGCAATCTGAAATCAAAACTGTATAACCTCGATAGTATTCCAAACGTTTCTTGTAACATTTCACTGATTGTTCTCCGTCCTCTTTATTTCTGATTATGGAAGGTCGTTACGATAAATTATCTTGGTTGGGTGAGTCTTTTTAAAGAATTAATTAGATTAAAATATATAATATTAATGGCTCGTCAAATTTAATGTGCTTAATAGAGTGTAATGTTTTAATATTTTTATACGTACATTACAGAGGTTAGAGATTTGTTTAGAACATGGAGAGAAAACTCGGAAAGACGAAGCAGAGATGTGGTTAATTTGTGGGAAAATGTATTAGCGGCAAAGGTTAATCAATTTGGCAATGAGAGTAAGAATCCTGTGTGAACATTAGAAATATGAAATAATATATCACATTACCGTAAGAAAAGTGATCTTTTGTGTTTAATCTATTCATTATTTCATAAATATGAAATTGATAAATTTTGATCTGTGTCATTTTTCTTGCGGGGCTATGATATGCTTTAACAGTTAGATGGTTATATCGCTTTCTATTTTATTTTTCCACTATATAGAATACTTAGTACTGGAACAAGTATGCGTAGCTGCCCTGGACTGCTATCGTTTATCGTTAGCAGATTATTGCATTAAAATATTGATGATAGAGTTCCCTGGTAGTCTACGGGTTCACAAATATCATGCTATGCATTTGGAAGCACTAGAAATGTATGTATCTTATATCATGAAGTATAAAAAGATATCCCTGGTAATTTATACATATCATTTTTATATTTATATTTGTAGGTATGACGAAGCCATGGAAGTATTAGATTCCATTATAAAAAAAGATGAGACTAATGCTGCCCCAAGGAAACGACGTGTAGCTTTATTAAAAACTAAAGGTAGAATACCAGAAGCGATCAAAGAACTAACAGAATATCTAAAGAAGTTAGTAAATATTTAATATACAAGTGTATTTATGTCATGCATTACATTTTTAAGGTCAAGCAACAAGATCCTGGAAAGCATATTTGTATCCAGGCTTCCATTATATTTTTACATATTTGTTCCACATTATAAATTATTATATTACACAGGTTCATGAGTGATCAAGAAGCTTGGCATGAGTTGTGCGATCTTTATTTACAAGAACATGAATATTCAAAGGCAGCTTTTTGCATGGAAGAATTAATATTACATAATCCACACAGTCATTTAATTTACCAAAGATATGCAGAAATAAAATATTCTCAGGTAAATATATCATCGCATTTAGGAAGAAAGTTATCAAAAGTCTAGAAGCAAGGTCACAAATTATTTTTTCATTATTTCTATGTTTCAGGGAGGATTTGATAACATGGAATTAGCAAAAACTTATTTCTGCCAGGCTGCAAAATTAAATCCAAATAATATTAGAGCACTTTATGGTATATTATTAGTAAGTTTCTTATAATATATTTTGATGATGTAAAAAGTGTACTAGCAGTTGTAATACAGTTATTTTATTCTTATATTTTATTTCTAGGCAACAAACAGTATTGCAACATCACCAAAGTGTCCAGCATCCAAGAAAAAAGATGCAATAAAATTAAGTGAATGGGCCGCTAATCAAATTGCAAAACAATATTCAAGTAAAACTTCAGATGAAGAAGTTAAAAATATAGAAGGATTACTAGGACAATTGCAAGTTGAAGCTTAGATATTGAAATGCATTTAGTCAATGTTCATATTCAAATCAAGTTAGACTTTTGTAAATTTGTTTGAATGTTGTAATATATGTAAATGCATTACATATAAGAATACTGTTTTTAAAGAGGCAGTCAGAATTATGACGAATACTGTGCACACGTATATCTGCAAAACATTTCTGATTATATCTTGTAATGTTTACTAATTGTGATGTCACAGTCTTAAACGGTTTATACTTTTTGCAGAATTTACATAAATACATAGCTCAAGTTATCGTATTTTGAAAAATTAAATTTACACATAAAATTAGTGACACTGAAAGTAAGCATTTCATATAGCATTTTGCCCTCTATTAAAAATAGTTATTTTCTTACATTGTATTACTTTACTGTATTATTAAAATGAGTACAATTCCCATAAAAGTGCACAGAACCAAATCAATTTTAGTATTCTCTAACATAGTCAGTAATTCCTATTTATTTCATGATAACGTTAATAAAATTATGAAATATGATATAATGTTGAAAGAACACCTTAAAAAAGTGTAATAGAAATGTTGATACACAAAAGAATCTGTTGGATTTAATGTTGTCATCCATGTTAGTTTCAGAATATTAATGATTGATAAAACTTTCGTTTAGAAAATATTCTTCATCGCATCATTCATTAATATTCTTGAAAAATAATTTGTGCAACAAGAGTGTAGTTGTATGGTTGTGGAGATTTTAAATAAATATACTTTAATACAAGTACAATAAACATCAATAATTAATAATATCGTACGCAAATATATTTTGTGCTTTTGAGCTAAAGTAATTAAACTATACTGATAACAAGGTGGTGGTACAAAATATTGGATGACGTGTGTTACATAGAAAGTAATTGTTTGGTCATCTTTCCATACTTTCTCTATTGCTCCTCTCCCAATCTTCTTTTCTCTTCGCTTTTTCTGTAGCTTTTTTCATCCTTTTCTCTTTTCTTGTTTCATCTCTAAGTGCAAAATATTTTTCCCTAAAGTCAGTTAAACATGTACTGATCATGTTATCAGTTTCCTAAAAAAAAAAAAAATAATAATTAGACATTTTTTAAAAGCTGATTATTTAAAAATATGCTGAATACTATTGAAAAATATACCTGTGGTTCTTTTACTTTCTCATAAGTTAATAATCTACGACTTGTGTAATTACTAAGAACCTGTTCTGAATTGGCTATTAATTGTAAACAAGGATGTGTAGGCAATTGATCTGTAGAATACTGATCTCTGCAAAGATAAGAATTATTAATCCCATGTAATAATTCCTAAATTATATCGTAATTCTTTAAAAAATAATTAACTTTAATATTACAAAATTACCTAAATATTGGATACCAGCATACTAATCTACCGGTAATTTTTAAATGCTTTGCTGCAAAGTTTAGTAAGTCTCTATATATTTGTGGTAAACCATATTCAACTTTAGAAGGGATGTGAGTTGATACTTGGTGTTCTTCAATTACGGGATTTGTTTTCATAGTTCCTATACGTTCAGTTGATTCCCTTATACCATAAGGTGCTACAATAAAAATTTTTGTTAGATTTATAACAAAATACTTTTATATTATTTTTAAAAAGTAAAAAAGTTTACTCACGATCAGTAATAATGGCATCTATACACATGTCTGATCTCCATAAAGGATAAGAAAAATCTGATATCACTACATCGACGTAATAAGAACTGCAGTCATATTGTTGCATATTTGCAGCTACACTTTCATCCTTTTCCCTTTTCTAATGACATTTATATTTTATTTATATAACAGTGCCCATAAAATATCATATGTAAATTGCTGAATAATAATCTTACTTTTTGCGTTATACGAGTAGGTCTCGTACGTCCATGAAGCATTAAGAAATCTATATCTGTCCCTAAGGTATAACCACCAAAGTAGGAGGCAGCAACTAGCAAGGAGCCAGTACCAACAAAAGGATCGAGAACAATATCTCCTTTCTTAATTTTAGCTTGATTTGTCATAATCAATGATAACTGAGGATCCATTGAAGTATTACCTATGAATTTTCTCCTTTTCAAAGATAATTTCTGTATCAAATCCCTTTGACCATCTGCGATCTAATAAAAAATTATATTCAATTATATTCTAAAAACAATTACATATGGTTTTATAATATTAAAGATTTACCCATCTACCAAAAAACAATCCATAAGGCTTTTCTGGAATTTCATTGGGATCTAAGCCATAGAACTCTATGTAATAAAATGTTGTATCTGGATTCTTTAATTTAACTGGTCCTTGCAAGGCTAAATAGCTGAAAGACTTTTACTGATCATGATACTTTGAATTATATTAGTATTATGCGCATAAAAATTGTAACGAAGGTTTGAACTTTGTCATTAAAACATTAAAATTAATATACTTTACTTTTACTTACTTCAATTTTTTGTATCTTTTCGTATTGTGAGAAATGTTTACAAAATGTTTCAACAATGATTTTAAATGATTTATTTGCATATGATTTAACATGTTCCGAAGAGTAAGCTTTTAAATTATTGTGCAATTCTTCATAGTCCTTCCCACTCGCCCAAAGTTCAAGACAAAATCGGAGGGAAACTGCTCTACTAGCTATTTTCTGTACAAGTTTTTCTGATGGCATATCAACTATCCAATATGGCTAAAATAACATAGAATTAATATCTAATTATGTGATTTAATCCAATATATGCAATATTTTCTTACTTGATCTTTATTAAATATAGAAGGTAGTTTTATACCAAATATACCAAAAATAGATTCCATTTCCTAAAACAACATTATATTTAGAAACATAAACTCGAAGCTCACAATTTCTTACAGTATATTATTTATTATACAAACTTACAGGTAATCGAAAGTCAATGTGTTCATGAGCAAACCAAAACAGATACTTTTTCATTTTACTGAATTTTATAATTTTCTAAATTCAATTAAAACTATATCCTTTCTACTCTATACATTTTCTTCTTTCTCAATTTTTCCTAGTTTTCTCTTATACTTTTTTCCATTTATTTGCGTTTCGCTAATACGTCATCAGTTACAAAACCATGCCGCTTCGTAAAGCAACACGAGACTAAACTGGCATGACAAACTGTGTCGAGAAGCTAGAAGGTAAAGCTATAACACAAGTAAACAGTCGTTAGCACCACATAGCGTTCAAATTACAAAGTAAACGGATAATTAAATTATTTTTAAATTACTGTCATAAATTAGTTTAAATTACATAATATTCAATTTGTTGTAAACTTTAGGATATATAAGATACGAATTTCAAAATCTACTTCATATATAAAACGCGCGAAATTCGAATAGCTTTTAATCCGGCAAGATGACAATTAGGAAGAATGAAAGTAGAATACGATTGGCTCGTAGGAATTATCTTCTCAATTTTACCTCAGGTATTTCTAATTAGAGCTTGTTTTAACGTGTAGAAGTTGCATACTAGTCCAGAAGATGACGCTTATCGCTCTACGAGATGAAAAACTATACGATCATTGAAGTACTTCGTCGTTCGTGGTTACGCGTTACAATCCCAAGTGGGTCGTTTTGGAGTTCTTCGTTCATTCGTTATATGTTCAATTTTTTTTCATCTATATGATCATAATCGAGTGATGTCCTCCTATACGTTCACGCAAAAGACTTTCAAAGCTGTGCCACCCGAGAAGGGTAGTTTCCCTCTCGATCATGAAGGCTTCTGTAAACGAGTAATGATTGACTATCTTCATTGTTTAATGGAAAATAATAATCAAAATACAATGTGCAGACATATTGCCAAAGATTATCTCGGCTGTCGAATGGAAAAGGATCTTATGGCGCGCGAAGATTGGTCCAAATTAGGTTTTGCTGATGAGATTAAAGAAACGTAACAGTTTCACTAATTCTCGCGCTAATACGGTAGATCGATTACCATCGACGACGTAATATCTCTGTCACTGTTTGTATTCCTTACCGTCGCTTACAGTTATAACTAATAGAGAAAATATCACTTGGAGTTCGTAGAATATACTTGCACAGATTGCGACAGATCCCTGGGGTACGTCTTAAGCCGGTTAATGTTTATGCATTCTAGAAATCTATAGAAGCTAGAGAGCGAGTTTTGTTGCATGCGACTCATCACACATAGAAGATACATACTGCCAATATATTACGCAGAAAGGAAGAAAAAGAGCGGTGGCGAATTTATGAAACATTTAGAAAAATCCGTTCAAAGGAAAGTGTCGGTAGTGCTTTAGAGCTTTGATGAAGTTTTAAAAGACAATATACAATTGTTACAGCATAAAAGTAGTTTGTGGATGCATTTTAAAGTATAATATACAGACAGATAAGATATAATATACATTATTAGGAGAAAAAAAATATTAAAGGAAAAAGGATACTTATCCCATATATTCAAAGGCCTATTCTATATCGTATACTTTGTATACATTTATAGAATCTGAAGGTAACGATCCGATCGGAGTATCAAGCATATATATTCATATTGCTTATTAGGGCGCGCTTTTGTAAGCTGCTTTGTGAAATTATTTAAAAAATGGCAAGTGCCTCAAGAAAAAGGGTATTAATCGGTTGTACCGGTAGTGTCGCGACAATTAAACTGCCTCTTCTAGTGGATAAACTATGGAAAAATAATTTGGAAGTGAGAATCGTTGTAACCGAAAGGGCAAAGCATTTTTTAAAGGAGGCTGAGTTACCACCAGGAATTCAGGTTTTGTCAGATACGGTGGAATGGGCTGCATGGCAAGATAGAGGAGACCCGGTATTGCACATTGATTTGGTCAAATGGGCAGACCTGTTTTTAATCGCACCATTAGATGCAAATACTCTTGGTAAAATGGCTGGTGGAATATGCGACAATATACTCACATGCGTAGCTCGTGCCTGGGATCCATCAAAACCTCTAGTATTTTGTCCTGCTATGAATACAAAGATGTGGGAACATCCCGTTACCGCACCTCAGGTAAAATATTTTACAATTTAATTTCTTGTACTATACAAAAGAAAACATTAACAAAACTTGATTGTTCATATATATTTTTTTTATAGGTGGCATTACTTAAATCATGGGGCTACAAAGAACTACCATGCATCAGTAAAACTCTTATGTGTGGCGATACTGGAATAGGTGGAATGGCAGAAGTAGATACGATCGTTCAAACGACATTAAGATTATTGAATCCGTGGGATCCCTATTCGCCACCCGACCTGCGCATATAGCAGGAGGAGGAACCGAAGTTTCGGAGGAGATGCTACTCCGGAACTTATAAACGGAACGAGCGCACATAGGACAAGTTTACAAAGTAAACTAACGATTTTGATGGTACCAAAACAATGTCAATGCCATATCTTCTGGTTGAATTCCAACGTATGTTAAAACTTAACTATGGTTAATGAATTTTAAAAATCACAAAAATGTACTTTGGAATTCATCCTGATCGTGTTGCTTACTCTCAATTGGAACACGTAGAGATATTGTTGGATTATGGGTCACGGAGAGTCATTAAACAAGGTTGTGATTTTGGTTCACGTTGCCAAAATAAGCGTGTCGTGTGAAAATTCAGCGAAAAGTACAACTAAGGAAACATCGCGTTCAAATATTTACAAGTTGTCAATGTGAGTAACAAAGTGAACTGGAATCACTGCCATCCCGATGCAGCCTTGACCAAAAATATATCAGATGCGATGAATAATTACTAGAAAAAAAAAATAATAACAAAATAAGTACTATATACAATTAAAGGAATTTTAACGAGAGAGAGAGAGAGAGAGTGATATGTAACATCCCTCCGCCAAGTTTTAAATGACACGTAAGATACGAAATCACGTTGCTTATATATCCTTTTGTAGAAGAATTGTTTATATATGTATTTTTTGTAAGTCGTTTACATACACGTGCACGTACATTTAACCGTTGCTTCAATCGTCACCCGATAGAATGTAATTACATATTAGAAGCAGATTGTCAATCCTTTTGGTCGAGGTTGTAACTTTCTCTATCCGAGTTTGAGAATTGTAAAAATTGTAAAAAAAAAGGACAAGTTCTGTTGAACATATCGTTTAAAGTTGTTTCACCAAATGCAAATATACATGTTTTTGTTATATGTATATATAATATATATATATACACATATAACATAATGCAAATGATAGCCAAAAATATTTTCTAATTTAGTTATGTTTACCGTTTATTATAAAGCAAAGATCTTGTTCAATAAACAATTACATAAAAATTACACGACTGATTTAACAAAGAATCAAAGTATTCCTTTATAAAGGATCATGGAAGGGCATTCCTCCCTTTCGTATGTAAAAATCACTTTATTTTCATATATATACATATGAAGCACAAATTCATAATAGGGTATAGCGTATCGTTCATTATATTATCCCATTATTCTAATTTTGTTTGAGTTTGGAATAACCGGAGAGGTGGAAAAATGCACGTATGGCATGTAAGGGAATTAAAAAAAGGAAAGCTACATTTTATTTAGTAAAGTTCTGCTATTTCGCTGTAATAAAGCCTTTCTGGAATTAAAATCTTTATTACGCTTGCTCTTCGCTCTCGTGAGCGAATATTCTCACACGAACATTCCTCCCTTATCATAATTAATATATATATTTTTTTGTTTTTCATATAAATTGACAGAAATTATAATCGTTCCTCTAATTAAGCACTTATAAATATATATATATATACGTTCAAATATATATATATATACATATATATTTGTAAAGATTGATTTGTTTCCCGTACAAACGCAACTTCTGCATATCTCGAGATATTATATGCTAATTATTATTTTATCGCGCGGTATTATAAATATCACAGTTTATAAAACTGACAACACGAATCGTGTCTTTCGATAAATTATTGTATCGGTAATTAAGCTATGTATAGAAAATACGTACTACATTACGTTTGACTATCTTAAGCTAATTCATCGTGCCATCCGCGTCATCGTCGGAGCGTGGCACTGAATTTAAATAAAAAAAAAAAAAAATAAAAAATACTCCCGCTTCAGCTCGTAGCGTCCGATAAAAAGTAATAACGTGTTATTTCATAGAGACAAAAAAACAGGCAGTGTGAAGGACGAATATACGTTTATGACGTAGCAGAACAGCATAAGTAGTATCACGAATGTTTCCCAGAATTATTGGTCCGTCGGGAGAACTTCGAGTCTCATCAGTGTGTACCATAAAAACTCTGATATAACGGATGGATTTTTCTTCTCTTATTGTTATTGTTACTGTTGCTGTTGCAATGGCGTTGGGCGAACTGGTCAAAAGTTCTGGATATACATACATATATATATATTATATAATATATTCCTATCGTATAAAAAATATTTCGTCACGTCCAGGACTTTATTACGCATCGTGTTCCACCTCTCGCCAATCTACCGCTTCC
>JAIFRP010000038.1:1582441-1595634 GCA_032403825.1 Odynerus spinipes | reverse complement strand
AAAAAAAAAAAAAATCAGAAATATCGGCAACAATCGATCTATGCGAAAAAAGAGTAGAGCCAGAGGTGCAAAAAAGGCAATTAATGCTAAATCGCGTTAAAAGCTGCAAAAAGCTCTCGCTAATACCTCCGAGAATCTATCTCGGTGAGCTATCAGAAATTTCACGAAGCAAAAGTATCGAGTACCTCTTATCGAAGCATCCAACCGGTATACTCGAACCCTGTCGCCTGTCCCCTGCCCCCCTTAAACCGTTGAGGGGTAACACGCTGCCAGAACCCTGATTGCTGGTACTAGAACCGTAGTAGAACAGTGGTGTAATTCTCTGAAAATTTTCCGCCGGCCTTTTCCGCCGTCTCCTACGAAATTATGCGGTCGCCGTCGTGAAAGGAACACTTCGCGTCTTTCTCTATTTTCTACTTCACTCGAGGTACCTCACGAAGCTTGCGAGCTTACGAGGGAGAAAGAGAGAGAGAGAGAGAGATTCATTTCGATCGAGTTCAAAGTCTGCAAGCTCGTGTACGCGTGCTTCGCGAGCTTTCCCACCCTCTTCTCATTCTCGTGTAACTTCACAAAATTGACTTTTCGAAACGCGCACGCCGCCGTTAGTACTGAGACTGAAAGCAACCGAGGAGACTCGAAAAGCTGTTTCATAGCCGAAATCTCGCTTACCTTCTCTCGGTGTAACCTGTACGATAGAAAAAGAGAAAAGAGCAAGAGGTGGAGAAGGTATTGTCGAAAGGAGGCGAAAAGTGAGGAAGAAGGAGAAATCGAGAGAGAACGAATGCGACGTCGAAGTAATCTCGAGAACGTAGTTTCGAGATAAACGAATTTCCTTTCGAACCCTTACGCTCCCCCCCCCTTCTCGCTACTCTTTACCCCTATCTCCACGCACCCACCATCGCTTGCTCGTGTTCGCGGAAAAGTCGAAGGAAACATTACACGCTTCCGACTCGTCGTGTGTCGAGGTTGTTTGAAATGTCCTCGTCTTCCTTCTTCTTCTTCATCTTCTTTTACTTCCGCATCCTCTCGTCATCGATTTCACCTTAGAACTTTATCCATCAAATTACCTCGCATCTCGGAGTACCAATTTTCAATTCCTACGAGTAACCGTGAACGATCATGCAGAAATGCTAATTTCTAAACTTTCGTCCTCTTTTTATTTCACTTTTCTGCAAGAAAGTTTTAAGCTATGACGTGTGCATATAAAAATGGGAAAGTGTTAAAATAAATGTGGTAAGTTTGGTAGAATGTGAAACTGGCTAATTGCTATCGTTTCACGATGCGTGATCTTTGAATTTTCGTAAAACGTTACTCGGAACGAGCTTTTATTTTTCATCCACGATTTTCAGTTTTGGTGAACGTTCGCCCTTTTTCGTGGCCCTTCGAATGACCTTTTTCGTTCTCGCGCGTACGTACGAATTAGCCGGGAAGTTTAAAATTTCATGATGCTCACTCTCCCTCTTTCTCTTCTCCCATAGAGTCACAGTAACGTTGAGAGCATAATTTTGCAGAAGTCCTCCATAACGTTCCGAAATTCGCGCAGATCAGCTTTTCGTCCGTTCCACGTTCTTTCCTTTTTCCGCCCTTTTCTACTCCCTTTTCCATCTCTTTTCTGGTTCGCAGAATGGACGCTCTGTTGTGCGCTATTTTTTCTTCCTTTCATCTTTTTTCTCCCTTTCTCTCTTTCCCATCCGCTTTTCGTTAAAGTAACTAGCCCATTTAGCACGGGTCGACGCCGTTTATTTCACTCGCTCGTAATTTTCGACGATAACAAGATTTCCGTAGCAATTTTAATCGGTCCATTAATGATCGATGAAAATTAATTTATCCGACGTTAGTGACAGATCTATATTTTCGTAATTTATCCTCTCATTAAAAATAAATATTCGTAAATGTGTTCTTGTAATATTTTAAAGTGATGGAAGGTGAGCAGAGGGCGCCATAGGATGATGGAATGTCCGATCGGTATCGTAGATATTTTCTATACACGTTGCAAGAATTTATTGTCGGTAAAGAAGAGCGAGTAAAAAAAAAGTTTCCTTCAGTATCGACTGCAAAGAATTATGAAGTATTCCTAGCTTCTATTAGTTACATCCGTTTTACTAATCGCGACCTATCGATCTCTCTTTAGATCGATGATACATTTACATAAATAAAATCGAATAAGAAAAGAAACTACGTACTTTGAATAAACTTCGATAAGTTTTGAATATAAAATAGAAGTTAGCATCAAATTACAAATATAAAGAACTCCCAAGAAACATACTTGCATTCTAAGAATAAGTACCAAGACTCACCGACATCGAATACAAAATGATCCAATTTCGCGCGAGTATCTGACGCAAGCCTTATGGAGAGGGGCTTGATCCACGCCGAATAAATCCAGAAGAATTTATTTTTCTTACGAAAGAAAAAAAGGAGAGAGAAACAGGAGGGCCAATAAAGTCTCATAATCCTTTCCCCCTTTCTTTTTATCGACTCTCGTTCTACTTGATATAGAAAAAAAAGTGGTGCAAAAAGATGGCGAAGAGGAGAGGAAGAAAAAGTAATGATTATCTTCCCCTTCGTACCTTTCGGACTTTTCACCAGTCTCTCGTCCCAAGCGTCGAGTAACACGTCCAATTACTCTCCCAGACGAAAAACGAGTGCTCGATCTAATTACGGAAAGCAAAGCGAGACGTACGGTGAATGAAAGGGATGGAAAAACGCAACGATTGCAGCTCGATCTGGCATTTTATCCGTCTCACCATCAGCAAAATTTTCACGACCGGCTTCAACCCCCCCCCTCCTCGGCCCCTTCTTTGACACTTCATGCTATTGGCGAGAGAAAATGGGAGACGGAGGCTGCGGAGATCAAACGCAAGAAATTGGGAAAGAACGAAGAATATTTTTCCCTGTAAAGTATCGTATGCGATGCGCAAAATTGTGTAATTTAAAAAAAAATAATGGATCTATATGCGTGATCTTTCTTACCGATCGAGTGGTAAAACTTTGATAAGAAAAATTGATATATCTAATTTTTTTGAATACGACTCACCTCCACGTAAGATTCCGATAAGGCCACTGCTGTCCATGTATCGTGAAACGTTTGCGCCTCGTCCTGGAGTATCGAGGATTCGGTTTATCCGGAAGACCGCATCGTCGTGCTTTCATCAACTTGCGCGTGGTATCATCGATCTCGCCGGTTTCCGGAATGCCACTGAATCTCTAAAATAAAATAAAAAAGAAGAAAAAAAATTCGATATTATTATTCATGTACTAAAAAATAAAAAATAAATATGTATACGCGTGTATAATATTGTTCTAAGCGATACGGTGACAGAGATAATGAAAAATGCTTGTCACTTCAGTATAACGGATCAACGGAAATTGTTATCTGCGTTTTCACCATCTACGCACGAATAAATCTCCATATTCTAAGCAACAGCAGCATCCTCCTCCTTGATTAAGGATAAGACCCTTTTCTGTGCGGTAGAAGAACGAGGGAACTTGGAAATGTATGCGGCGGATTTTGAACAGGGCTTTTATCGATTATCCACGTACGCGTTCTCTTAACGAGTTCGATTTTCATGCAAATTTCCGACTGCCGACCAGCCCGCTATCGGCCGGTACCAAACTGATCGTTTTTCCAATTGTGCATTTTACTCGATGTTTCCTCGTCGATGTCTCCGTTTCCAACCTTTCCAAAGATGTCCCATTGTCCCGATAGGTTCTGGCACGGAGATCGATTGTAGGTACGGACGTACGTAGATCGAAATCGACCGAAAAGAAATGGAAATACGAAGAGCAAGCCTCACAGCATTCTCTCGCTTCCTTTGACAATTCCAATTTTACCTCTGACGTTTTCTTCCTTCATTTCTTTGTTTTCTTCCTCTCCTCGTTCTGTCTCGTGTATTTCCTTTCTTTTCACAGAAAATGAAACCGGAAAAAGCGATGGGGATCTCTCGTGAAAGGAACTCGAGTCTAGTGTTTGTTAAATTTGAATTTCCCGCCAACTTGTCGTGGCAATTTCTCAGCGCTCGGCGGGAGATACGAATTCGAATAAATTGTCGCGAGATCGTTTGTGTAGGAGATGCGCGAAAAGTGTGTAGGTAAGAGGGAAGCGGTTCTTACTTGTAAATTTTTTATGGCGTCCCTCAGTTGATCCTCCGTCATTAAATTTCCGGTCTCGAGATTACTTTGTGGTAGATATCCAAACTTCATGAGATAATTTTGCTGTAACAGAAGGAAAGATCGCAAATTAATAAGGGGAAGACATAGATGATAAAAATAAAAGTAATAATAACTAATATCGAGATAATTAACAATTAATTAAGTCCCGTGACGATAAAGAAGGAACAATTTTTAGTCCCTTTCTTCTTCCTATCCAGTGGGAAGCTCCAAACGACAATGGAGTCGTGCGCGCGCGAATTTTATTTTTTCGTAACCACGCTACACAGTTTTCCTTCTCCTTCTTTTTCTTTTCCTATCTTCTATTTTCTTTCTATCGGAATGAAAGGAAAAAGAAAATAATAGCATCGTCGTCGTTGTCGTCGTCGTCGTCGTCAACATTGCACGCTGCCAGCGGTGAATCCTATTGGACGCCTTGGCATGGCAAAAGAAATTGCATTGTGTCACGGAAGAATGGTTTACCGGGTTTGCGACGTCGAAGAATGGACGAGAAGAAAACGGAAAGAGAGAGAGAGAGAGAGAAAGAGAGAGGAGGGGACAGGGAGTGGTAGTAGTAACTGCTAGGAATAATTCGTCCTACCGGATGGGAGGAAGGACTCTCGATTTTCTTAATTACAAAGAAAAGAGGAGAAACGAAGTGGAGAGCGGAGGGTAAAAGAAAAATGTTCATACAAGGTGCCTCTCTCGTTAAAACACCGGAAGATTTACAGGGAAATCGATTCCGGTCGATTGCCACGAAGCCATTCGAGAGGATAGCTTTTTGTCCTTTAGCTATTTTACCATTTTCTTTTTCTATTCTCCCACCCACTCGCTTTAATTTTGGAGGAACGTACATGTCTATTTAACTCGCTCGAATAAATTTAAACTAAAGTGTTCCGAACCCCCTGCTTTTTGTCCTTTTCTTTCTCTTCGCCTTGTACTTTCGTTTAACCCTCTTTCTTCGTCCAAGAAATATCGAAAGAAATGTTAGAACGCTCGAGATAGTCAGAGACACGCTACTCGATTAATTAATCGGCCCTCGCTTGGTCCGGTTAATTAATTACGAACTCGCGAGTTAGTTTATCGCAAAAGCCTCATTAGCGATCGAGCCGACGACGCGGTCGGTATAAATCGAGCGAAGAAACTAATTATTTCATTAATTAAGATGCCGAATATCCGATATCTACTACGCGGGTGCGCGAATTCGAGCACGCTGCTGTACTTTACCGTCTATACGGGAGGACTACTCGCGAATCGCTCGAATTTCGAATAGATTTGCTTTGTTACTCGATTTTCCTTGTTTAAATAACATCGTCCGTCCTTCGTTATTCTCGCATCGTTACGAATTTCAGTTACGCGAGAACTAATTAATTTCACGGGGTGCGCATTTTTTAATTGTCCGACTGTTTGAAACTACTTCGATAACGACGTGTTTACCGCGTTTTTTTATTTTATTTTTGTTAATCGTGAAATCAACTCGATGGCTCGTCGAATCGATAATGGTGTGTCACGCTGGCTAAAACTGTTGGCGAACTGTTCGCGAACTCTACGGTGGATAGGATACTTTCATTGTTCGCGAGCAGATAGTAAGCAGTTGGAAAATTGTTTGCTGACCGTTTGCGGGCTAAATTTGTTAAAGAACGTGTTACGAAGCGTTCAGACACTTTCTGAACTCATGAACAGTCTATCTGATGTTATTGCCACCTAAGTGAACAATGTTCAACTGATTCGATGGTTCGATGGAATTTTCTATGTTGCAATTAGAAATGCATAAATCTTGGTATGTAAATAAAATGGAATCTATTTTTGGTGTCTCGTGAAGATAAAGAACAAACAATGGTTGATGATCTCATGAAATTCTTTCTCCTCTCCTCTTTTCTCATTTATTGTTCAATCATCGAGATTTTGTGCATTATTGATCAGAAGTCTTCCGTGGCAGCTTGACGCACGACGAATAAACGAATGAATTCTGCAGCGATACCTTTCGAGAGTGGGACGATGTTATTATAGCGTTTTACGGTAGTAATAAAGAGCGAACGAGAATTTGTAATATCGATTGAAATGGCTCTTCCGCTGCGTGAAATGAACGAAACGATGGACGTAAATCCGGGAAAAATAAGGCGAGTCGAAATTGTCGGGACGGTTCCGCGCGTGGAAAAATTGATTCGGGGAGCGACATGTTTCGCGTTTAGTTAACGAAACAATACTAATTGTAATAATGACGCAAAAGTGGTTTTAAGGTCTTTGAGATAAAGGATAGAATAAAAATGTGATTGGAAGAAAATGTATGACGTTCGCCCTATAATTTTATAGTTATTAGGTAATATTGTAGGTAACATATTATAATATTATATAGTATATTATATTATTATGTTAATATATTATATAACGTATATAGTTAATATTTATAGTTATTAGCAGCCAAACGATACAAAAAAAGATTAAAAAATATATCTTCCTCTGCGTGATGCAAATTCTCTATATCTCTATTTCTCACTTTTCGTTTGCGTTAAATATCAGACAACGTTATTTTCCGGGGAATACGCAAAAGAGTTTTATCTATCTCCATTTTATCCAATAGCCATCTACCTCTTCTATTCACTAGCTCTTTTTTCACTGTCCTTTTCCCAACAGCAATCACGCAGGGCAATAAAAAAAGGATCAAATCTCGGTATGAATTTTTTCGAAATCCCTCTCACCCGATTTTTCATTTTATTCGCGGCGTGTACAAGTCAACATTTATCTCTCTTCCCTTATCAAACGTTAAAATGTATTTTTTCCTCGCTTCTTTTTTTCATTCCTTGCCATTTTGCAGATGACCCGTTACTTCTCAATAATACATTCGTAACCGTGAAGTAAAACTAATTTTTTTCTTCTCTCCCTCTCCCACGCCCCATTTCTCACTTTGTCTACTCTTTTACGGTCTCTCTTCTGCGGAATCAGAACATAACGACGAAGAGTGTAACGAAGCAATCTCGGTTAGGAATATGCTCGAGGCTCTCTAAAAAACAAAAAGAGAATTGATATCGAATGCCGATATTCGAACTCTTCTTTCCGTCTGGAAACCGACGGGGGAAGGTTGGATGGAAAAAATTGACGTTCCGTCGGAGATTACCGTATAGCCGTGTCAAATCGATTCTCGATCGGAATTATAAAATAAAATCATCTTTGCTGTAAGTAACGAATATTCTTAAAAAATCGACTAGAAAAGAAATGTAAATACGGTTAATTATAATCGTGAAATTATTCGACTAATTGTTATAGTATTATAGAATTTTGTTCGAATATCCTGTAGAAGTATTCTGAATTCTAATTTATTTATACGAAGATGAATAGCGACGATAAAAGGACAAGGAACGATCGTGATAATACTACACACTCAGCGTGTACGAGTATTTTATTATTAAAAGTAAGGAACTCGGCGCAACGGACGGATTAGCGAGCGAACAGGGAAGATTGGAATACTTTCGCGAGGTAAATAAGGTACGGGCGAGCTTTATGAGAGCTTCTGCACTCGGTCGGCTAAGCGTGGAACATTCTTCTCGTGTCTCGGTTAACGAAGAAAAATGTTATTCGGTTAAGAAAAGAAGAAATAAAGAAACTATACGAGCCGACAAAATATATATACATAATACATAAATCCCTCGAAATAAAGAAAATTTGGATCTCTGCCAATAATCGAACCTTGAACCCGACCAATTCTCATTAACAAACAAACCAAAAAGATAACCACCGTGTTGGCAGCGATAAAAAAGAATGGCGGACCTCCCTGCCCTCCTCGCTTAACATTTCCAAATTACCTTTTTGCATTTTTTCAAAGTTCCCGACCCGAAACCGTCGTAAAAAATCCGTCAAGAAAAGAGAACAAGTGGCAACAAATGGTCGTTATTCGAGAAGAGCGTTCGCTTGAAGAGAAAACGAGGGAAAAAGACAGAGAAGAAAGATGTCGACGACGCCATATTTGGCGGAACGATGAGCGACCCGTAAATGCACATAAGAGCCGTGTGGTTATATATCTCAGGGTAGTGGCACAAAGAGAGGCAAAGAAGAGGGTGGTGAGCGTGTCTGCGTGCCCATTCGCTGGACTTAGGCCGTGTTTGGTCATCGTGCACGATTTCTCCTGCATTGTTCGTGGATCTCCCTTCTTTTGCTTTCGAACCGGTTGCACGTGGTTAACTACGTCACTGGTTGCACCGCCATTTAAGGCGGATAAATATGTATGTATACATATACACATATTATATATAAGTGTGTGCGACAACATATAAGCGTGTGCACGTACATACGTACCGGGTATAAAGAGGAATGCCCGGACAATGAGATATTTTTGGGCCACGTTTTTCCCCCTCTCTTTGCTCGAGTTTAGTTTCTTCTTTGTCGAGGAAAGGAGGAACGAACCACGGAAGAAGAACCCTCGCGAACCGACCTATTTACGAAATCTCGATGATGAACTCTAAGAGATGTGCTCGATTTTATTCGAGTAAGAACGGAGTAGAAAATTATAATTCATTCATTATCGATACTGAACAATGCAGTTTTATGTTAATATAAATCTTCTGCGTAAGATTAAGTTAAGATACAATGTATAATAATAAATAATTTTTGCAGAACTCAAAGAATTCTCCATTGTGGGACTGACTCGCCTCGACTCACGATAAAAATATGTCCGACGTACTTAGGTACACGTGTGAATCCCTCGAGGATGTGTCATCTTTTTCTTCGAGAGAGAGAGCACGTGCTCTCTCAGCTCGAAACGAAGGGAAAGGGCCAAGGTCGAGCCCTCCGAAGTAACAATCGTCGAGAAGTATTCGAGTTGTTTCTTTTTCTCCTTACAACGTATAGAAATATATACCTGCATACCTACCTACTACGTGGCTTATCAAATCGAGTCGTAGCAAAAGTGGAAAAGAAGAATCGGGAAACTCGGTCATGGCTTTCGAAGAGACGGAGAAGACGACCGCAGCTGCGGTACCTATTCGATGTGATCGTCGACGCGAAACAAAACTGGAAAATATCCTGACGCAATAACTGAAATGGACATTGAAAAGCACTTAACGTCGAAGTGAAACGTACACGTGTATGACTCTAATTTGACGTTAATTGTTCTCTTCGAATGTTGTACAATAAATAGATCACTGGATAATTTGTTAAACGGAACCATCTCTCGATTGAATTTTACATTTAATCTAATTGTAGTAATAGGAGGAAAAAAGGAAAAAAAAATCTCGTTTCTACTGTTTAACGCATTGACACACGTCACATTTATCTCGTCAGCTGTTTTGAATCTTGTTACATTACATTAAAATATCGATACGAGATATTATAAATTCATTAAACAGTTGTAAATAATTTATTAAATATATACGGCTATGCGATGGAAATCAAGTATGAGTGGTTGTAATGTTTTTTTAATTAATAATTATAATCTAATCACTATGCTTCGAACGATTATGTAAATATTTCCAGCGGCTAGCCAAAGGTGACGAGTAAAACGTGCGGTCGTCGGAGTGTTAAAATCACAAGAGTCTTTCATTCAACGAATTCGACGGCGCGAAATAACCGTGAGATATTTTACGAGTGTTCTCGTCCAAAAAAGAAAAAAAAAAGATTAAAAGAGCCCTCTTTTTGGCTGGGTGACGATGCACGAAGGAGAAGGCCGAAAATGAAAAAAATTCGCGTTAAGGCAAGACCCGGAGTGAGAAGTGTATAAACTAAAGAGGATGATGAACCACCGCGTCGCGACCTCCATCTTTTTTAAGCTCGTTACTTAAAATTCATCGTTCATCACCGAGCAAAAGCCCGAGTAATACCCAATGGCAAATAATAATTCGTTGAATTTCCACGAAATTGACGAAGAATTACCGCATTGTCCGAAGTGCAATTACAGTGCAATTAAATCGCACGACTCTTGTGGAAACTTTGCAAAGAGTCCTCCCTGCTTTCGAGGAGACTATCGGATAAAAGAGAGGTGAAAGAAAAGAGAGAGAGAGAGAGAGGGGAAGAGAGAGAGGAAGAGTGAGAGGATAGTACAGGAAAATGATTTTTCTCACGTCGGAACGATATGTCTCGATGAAGGAGCGGCCACTTCTTCTTGTCAGCCTGCCAGCAAGCATCGTCGCGGTTTGTGTATTAAAGTCTTTTAACGAGGACCAATTCGATCGACCTAACACTTGACCTCGTTGACCTCGTTTCCGGTTCGCTCATGTCCTTGCTAGTTGTCTTTATTTCCGAGATGGAAAATGCAATTAGGAAAACGAAGAGAAACCACGAAAAAGATTAGGAACATTGATAGGTACGACGAGTCAGATTATTCTTTTTTTTTAGAGAGAGAGAGAGAGGAAAAAAGACGATCAATATTGTTTACTTTGTCCAGAAAATTCACGCGAGTCTCCCACTGAAAATGAAGCAAATCGTGCCACTGGCGAGAACACAATTCAAATTTGCATTTCGGTCATGGCTCCCGATATCCGCTGCCAGTCCTACTTCCGGTTACGCAACCGATTCGGCACGAAGCGAAACGAGGGAAAGGGAGAAGGGTCGGTGACGCACCGTAAACGACACAAAACAGCGCGTGTGGACGGAATGCTGGATGGTTTTGTCCGCTGCAAAAAATAGTAACGGTAACGGGTTTGGCAAGATGGCGGTTGGCGGCCATTAAAAAATGACGGTCAGTCAGGCGGCCAATAAAGTGCAGTGGTGATCACCGACTGATAAAACATTTTCTCGTGTCAACCACAGGTCGCGGGGACTTGATGAAATATTCTACCGAGAAGCTCGTAATTAAACTCGAAACTGTGTGACAATGCGGACGTTTCTAATGGTTTACCAAAATGAAAGATCAGAACGAGAGAGAGGGAGAGAGAGGGAGAGAGAGGATGCTATCTATTCAGGATAACAAAAAGCAGAGACAAGGAAATCTCCCGAAAGCAATATGAAAGACATTAACAAAGGATATTAATATTCCTGCTAACAAAATTACGCTACCGTGTTCGGATTTTCCGGATGCGGATCCTCTGGTGACTGATTGTGGGAAACGAGACAGCACCTAGCAAGCGGCTTTTCCTGCTTACAATGTCTTTCAAAACACATCAACCGTGCAACACTCCCTATACCCAACTCGGCTTCTTTTGTATTTGTGATCCAACGAATCTCAGTCAGCCATCTTGAACTTCCTCAGCTAATCTCCGTCTGATTTAACCCGCACATCTTCCGGCATCTGATTCAGATCAGAGCGTAGCAAATGCAGAGGGAGCAAGGGTTCGAGAGCAAATCTCGAAATCGATGAATGCACGTTGCGGGGAATAGCTCGAAAGGGCTGCTCGAGATTCGACCGCAAGATCGTGTTACGGATAGCGATGACTATCCGGGGATGCGTAACTTAGGGTAGAAGCTAACAGACAAGCTACCCAGCGAGCGAGAGAGCAAAGCAGGCAGCAGCCTAGGATATTAGCTCGCAGTGGAAGCTGCGTACGAACTAGTACCGTATGGGCTCGCACGCTCTCCCGCATACGTACCGAATGTGATGGTAATTAAGTGGATGAGGATGAGGATGAGAAAGGGGTGGGGATGCTGGAGGAGTGGATGAAACGAGGGAGGCAGAGGGTGTGTAGACGAGGATCGGGCTTAATTGAAGAGCAGGCGACAGAGTCGGCGCTAACTGGAAGACACTCTCCGAGGGGGCTATTGTTCAACCTTCCCACTACTAACCCGGGCCAACCGAGATCTCTAAAGACCTCCGGAGAGGAGGATTGCTCTCGGAACGCGTTATTCCTCCCTCCTTCCACCGAAATCCTACATACACACACCAAAACCTCACACCCAGGACAATCCACTGTCGCGTCTCCCACGATGTCGCACACCTTGACTTACTCCTGACCTCCGGTCATTTGCTCTAACCTGCTAACTACCCCGCTCACGGGCCACCCACCCTGTGAACCAAGAGCGCGCTCACCTAACTCCGCAACGAAGTTTGGAAAGGACCAACCGGGCTAGGGTCTGATGAATGTACATTCTGCGATTGCGAGTTTACCTTGTCGTTGGTGCGCAAATTGTTCCCGATCATTTTACCTACCTTTCTTGGAAGTTGGATCGTAAAAGGAGTTTTGTATGAAAATAGTAGCTGGATCGAATGGAATTTTATAAAATTATACTTGTTTTTATAAAGAATTTTACAACGGCGATTGAAATTATTTTATTATACTTTTTAGATGGATCTAAAAGTGGAATTGACGTGTTATGAAAAATTGCACGACCGAGACAGTTAATTTATACGTCAGACCGCTACGGGAAGATGAGTATTGTGATGTCCTTTAAGTCAAGCCGTAGCTTCCTGCAGATGGTGAAGCGCTATGAATGGTACACATAATGTTCTCCTATTTTTACATCGAGTTATGGCAAGACACGTTCCTCCCATGGAAACTCTGTATACGTAACCCACTTCTTACGTCTCGTTTTAGGCATGACACCTTTTCCTTAACGCTTTACTTGGTTTAAAAAAAAATAAAAATAAAAAGGAATGTGCGCACGTTGTTGCGTACGATAGATGCAATGCATGGAATGGAATAAAACATGAAAAATCGAACGAGCGGATGACGCCGTTTAGCTAGTTTCTCTCGCGGTAATGTAAGAAAATGTCACGTAACGTTGGAAATTCCGACGGAGAAATATAGTTTTGCAATAACTTATAGAAACGAAAGAAATTTGTTTAAACTGAATTTGATTGCTACATTTTTTTATGATCACCTAATCCCTTACATCAAATATTGTGAAAATAAAATAGATTTTAAGTAAATTACAGAAAGCTGTCTGTTAAAAAATCGGGAAGAAAGTCCCTAGAAAAAAATTAGATAATTTAGGTTCTCTTGGTGTTCCCACCGAGATCGAATAAAATGTTACCGTGCCAAAAACGAAAGAAAAGGAGAGAAAAGGAAAACGAAGCTTGGGAAATCTTCCCAACGATTTAACCGCGGACGGTTTATTTTATTTCGTTATTGGCAAACCGTTCGGTAGAGCTTTTTCTACGCAAACCGCTTTCTCTCTCTCTC
>JAIFRP010000038.1:1571545-1582407 GCA_032403825.1 Odynerus spinipes | reverse complement strand
CTCTCTCTCTCTCTCTCTCTCCTTCTTCCTGAAAAATTATCGTACTGCCCATAGAAGTAGCATTCCAATCACGTGCGCGCTGATATTCTCGAACGCTGCGAAAGTTCCCCGTTTTTCCACCTCTCTCTCTCTCTCTCTCTCTCCCCCCATCTCTCCTCGCATCTTCTCCTCTATCGGTCTCACGATGCTCCTTCCCACCGTCCCGGAAAACTCTCAAGGCGCATAAAATGCCGAGCACGATTTCCCCTCTTTATTCCGATCGGCGGTGACGACGAGTATAAGAGGACGACGAGTCGGATCCTGCGGGATTCCTTCGTGTACTCGTAATAACGGATGCACGACGGTCCATCGAGAGACGGTAAGAGAGAAAGGAAGAAGGAGAAAAATAAAAAGAAAGAGATAAGCGCGGGAAGAAAGGAAAAGCAATTGAAACGCCTCGGTGCGAACGCCGAGCCATTAAATAAAGAGTAACTTTGCCACTTTCTTAAACTCTTTAGCCTTTTTCTTTCTTTGTCGATGAAATCTTTCGAAAGTGTGTTATTATACCTCTGGCTATCTTATTACCTTCATTTGTATATATTTTTAGTGGACATTACGCTTTGTGTGTCACGATTCAATAAATTTTTAAAAACTATTGATTAATATTTATTTATTTATACCTTTTTATTTCTTTTTTCATACACATGCAATTTATCCCAACTCGAAGCATTCGATTAGGCGTGTAATAATGTACTCTTACCCGCCCGTCGCGTTCGCGCGAGACAGTGAACGAACAGAGACAGAACGAGCGGAATTTAATTTCTCAGGGAAACGGCCCCGGCCTGCTAGCAAATAACTGAATTTCCCTGCTCGCGGATGCAATTGCTCGCGTGCAGTTCCATTCCTGCGAAGAAAATAGGGAAAGGACGCACGCGCGTCGACGATTTCGATCGTAAATTCTCTTGCCGCGTGGCCGCGACGCTAGCCCTGTGGAGTAATGGTTCTCGAAAAAAAGGGGGAAAAAAGAAATTGAAGAAAAAAGGAAGAAGAAAAAGACGAGAGGAAATTAATGAACGGGAACGGATGCGGAGAACGGAAAAACGTTTTTCTCCGTGTTCGCCATGCGTACAATGCGAACAAATTTTCTCGGTTGATTAACAAAAACGAGAAAATGGAGAAGCTGGTGGGAAAGTTGTAGAAACTTTGATTAAAAAAGGAAGAAAAGTTGAGATTATTTATCGAACTTCCGCGTACCACTAAAATTTTATCGAATTTCTTTTTCCACGCGTTTTAATAATTTTTTATATCTCAATTATTTAACTTCACGTACATTATTTATATCGGTATCGGTATTATCGATATCCCTAGTTTTTGCGGCCCGGAAAGAAAAAAGAAAAGATGTTTCTTTATGAAGAAACACGAAAATTACATACGTATCGTACGTACATAACAGCGAGAGGCTATTAAGCGCGCGCGTCAGAGCGCAGGGTGTGGTCGCGGCGCACCCTCAACTTCTAGACTCCCTAGATTTCCTTTTGCCCTTCCGTATCTTCCACCATCGGTGACTCTCTGTCTACTTTCTCTCCAACCGAGCTAACGAAGTACTCGTTTTCTCAACACACAGAAAAAAACCTTGGGATAAGAAAGCAAAAAGAAGGTACAAAAAATCCCGTTTTAATTTTTCCAATTTTCTCCATGCCTCGTCTCTACCTTTCCCAACTCTTTTTTTCACTATGTTCTCTCGAGAGGAGCAACAAAAATTGTTAGCATTCTATAAACCGCTATCTCCGGAAGCACTAAAATCAAATTTATATAACCAATTAAAAAGTTGAATTGGCATATATCTTCGTCGCTGTAAAGATCGACACAGGAGTCACCTAATTTCTCGCGGGATACCGCAAACTCTTGGGAAAAGCAGATTGGAAGAACATTAAAGTCAGGATTACGGATATTAAAGCGATAACGCTCCCGCGCGCACATGGACGAGACATTCGCGAGGAATAAAGCTTTTAGTACCACCCTGCGATGAATTATGGACCAGGACGATGTATTATACCAGGGAGATAAAGTTTTCCTCGGTATTCAATTGAAACGCATAGTAATTTGACTCCCCCCCCCCTCTCACGTGGATTTCATTTGTACAGTAAAAACGAACGAGAATTCATTTTTTTCTCTTTGTGAGTTTTTTTTCGAGATCCAATTTGTAAAGGCGACTATCAGCCCCCTTTTTCCATAACTATAACCATTTTACTTATCTTCCTCTATAATAAACGTTGTCCTGCCTCGTTCGGTCCCTTATATCGCGAACGCGTATGTATGTACAAAACCGGTTTTTTTCCGTACTCAAATTTCCGCTCGTTAGGTACACAATGCACATGTTGTGCATACAAGTATCCTGCAGCCTGAATAAACTTACGATTATGTTTATTTTTCCATCGCGTGTTTCCGCGTTTTCCTTTGTGAAAACTCGTACTAATGTTGTCGGTAGATACAATGTAAAAATCGTTTTAAACGTCACTCTAGTCTAAGTTACGCTACGGGAAAGATTCCACCTCTAGTTTCCCTTCCCAACAAGCGTTTCTTTGGTCGCGGATTAAAGGATTTGCAGATCGGACGCGCGCAACTGTCCATGCGGGATACAAATTAAGCGGCTTTTCGTTCTACCGTGGCTTCCGGTTTATCCGTTCTTTATCCTTTTTTTTTGCCTTCGGGTGTTAATTCCGAGAGATTTTGTATCAAAAGTCGAATGGCGATCATTTAATCCTATCGTCGAACGTATCTCGCGTATAGACATTAAAAAAGAATTAGATAGTTTGCTACTCTCTACGAAATAGGTATATTTATGTTATGGATTAAGTAATGGATAATAATATTTATTAATATGGATAAAATAATTATTTGCAATGTCCAGCTATTATGTATGATGATAAACACAATCGAGCATTGTAGCAAATTTCACACTGTTTATCATAATTGATCGCATTAACAAGTCAATATGAATACTGCTAACATATAGTTGGGTAAAGTGATACTATAAGATATGATTACTGCAACCACGTAATATGAACGTGTTGTTGTAATACTTTAAAATAATTTTAAAAAATAGTTCATGAGAAAGATGGAGTTTTTTTTTCAAATGAATTGTCGATTTAATATTCATAATGATCGGGTATTACGAACGATGCCCTATTGATTACTCGACTCATAAAATATATATTTTTGTATTTTTTACCCTTATTTTATTACTCCCACTAACATACAATAATAATAATATTAGTAAGAAAATCCAACTTTTCCTTTCCCACATTTTCGGTAAATAAATAGAACAATAATTTCACGAAAACGAGCATACAAGTAGGCAAATTCGATCGACCTTTCGGTACTCCCAAATGCAAGATAAAGTAAACGCAGTGCACGGTATGGTCGCACTAATAATTGATGTAGTTCAATTATAGACGATCCCTGATTTCGCAGGAAAATTCGTTACGCATTCGAACGCATAACGCGTTTCGTGTCCCAGTTTAATGTTTATTTTGCAAAGTACATATGTATAAATGTAGATAATATACCTGCTGGATTCAGCGAATACTGCAGGAATACCACCAGTGGTTGGCGATGGTGGTAGCGGGAAAACGCGTGGGTGGTGGTATTCGTTCCTTCGACCGTAAATAGAGGCTGATTCATTATCTATTTCGAATAAGCCGTTCGCTTAGCGTTGTCCAAATGTTAAGCTCATCCCAAAAAGAGACCTTTAACGACCGCCGATTGGACGATTAATAAATAATGAACAATTTTATTTGAACTGCGAAACTCGACGCAAAATAATCAACACGACAATATTAGTATAAATTATTTCTCCAAGTAAAAATAACACATACTTTCTGAAATCTGCCATGAGAAGTATCCGCACTTAATTCTGGAAATTTATGGCAAGCCTATGTGCAATCGTCGTAACTCGACCTAATGACGATTTCCGGTACACGAGACATGTTTCAACGATGCCCGGATGTTTCGAATTTCGCGGTCATTTGGCATAGGTAGGTACCAACTAACCGATTCTTGGAAGACGATCGCCGTATGCACACTAGTCCTATGCGAGAAAAAGAGAGAGGGGGGGAGAATGACGCATTTCCGCATTTCGAGACCGAGACGGGCGGAAATTCCTTTGTAAATTCGGCACGTGTATCTGCATTTCCGTTCGATCCTCACCTGTCGCTAATTTCGATGGAGAAAAGGTCAAAAAATGGCGGGCGGATATGATATCGTTAGTGTAAAGTGTAGGAGTAGTACGTGTATTTATACCGGGTGTCCGAGTTTCGAGCAAATTCGGTATCTATGCGTATGTTAGATACATGTGTGTGTAAAAGAGAAAGAGGATGAATTTTTACGAGAGACTTACGCGTGTCGAACGAGAGAACTGGACCGAGGCGTTAGGATAAGGCGCGAGAAATAAACGGGAGGCTCTATGTAAACCGAGTTATCGCGTCGACCCGATTAAAAGGCCGGCACTACGAGGTACACGCTTTTCACATACACTCAGGACACGTACACGCGTCCACTGTAAACAGCCTTACATTACTACACACGAGAGAAGACGCGGATGAAAGAAACGCCGCCGACGCCTTGCGGATGCAATCACGCCGGCAAACGCGTTCCTTCCTTCCTTTCTTAACTTTTCTTTCTCCATTCTCTTTCCATATCTCTCTATCTCCCTATCTCTATCTCTATCTCTCTTTCCTTCCTCCTACACCGGAAGTCCCATGATATTTATTCCAACAACGTCGTTAGAATCCGTAAAAGTCCGAAGAGTGAGAACTCTTGCTCCGGAGCCAAGTTGAAAACCAATTTTTCCATCCAGTAGAATCTCGTGTAGGTTTACAAGAGGAGGAGAAGAAGAAGAAGAAGAGTAAGAGGAAGAAGTACGTAGAAAGATTCTGAAGATTTCGCTGAGAAGAGATTTCCTGTTATTCTTTTCTGCACTATCGCGGAGTCAATAAGTAAAACTTTTTAAACGAAGAATAAAGGATGCGGTTCAGACCACGCCCCTTTCGATACGCGAATTCACTGAAAAGAGGATGGAAAAGGAGTTGAGAAGATCGAGATGGATAAACGAAAGTCGTCGATTGACTACCGCTTTCTGTATACAGGTGGATATCTTTTTCTGGACATCTGCAGGGAGTGTAAAAAATATTTATATGGTTACCTAGCTTGCATAGCAAACAATTTTGTATGATTCTAAAAAATGTACGAAACTTCTTGCACCTACTGTATGTTATTTTACCAATAAAACCGCGAAATTCGATGAATTCTTTTTTCGTTTTCTCGCAACGTTAAGAATATTTCCCTTTAGATAATATCTATTCCCAATATATGTTATCTATTCATAATATATACCATATACCTATACATAAACAAGTGATTAGTTCATAATAAAAATATTTTATCATCTTTTCCAACCCCTTTGTCAAAAAATATAAAGACGCTGTACGGTGACGCGAAGTTAGAGAAATTTGAGGGAAACGATTACGGCGGAGAGAAGTTTCATCGAATCGCAATATTTCGCGGCATTCCCCCTTCTTCTCTTTCGACTCCGGTCTCCTTCTTCTCCTTCTTCTTCATCTTCTTCTTCTTCCATTTAGGATTCGTAGAGCGGGCTAGTAGTCGTCAACCCCGTCGGTGGAATCTATTTTTGTAACGACCTATATTTAGCCGAAACTTATTCCAAGAGCAGGCTGCATCGGGTCACCGGACGAAATCCCGCGAGACTTCTCTGTGTTTGCTGTTTCTTCTGAATACGATCTTTCCCGTTGCTGGAGCCGCCGATGCTCATGCCAATGCCGATGCTGCTGTTGATGCTATACGGTGCAACCTACCAAATAGTCACGGTCTGCACGAGACTTCGAGGAGTAAACTCGATGTGTATCGAATATCCGACGAGTTAAAGCAGCTTTGCTTTTTCACGGAATTTCGTCGGGAAATGAGAGAGTATGAGAGAGCAAGTTTTCAGCAACAAAAATTAAACAAATGCAACATAGGTTACCCGTGGCATTCGAAAATGAAACTTTTCCTTTCCACTCTTGTTTATATGGTTAAAGGCACCCCTTGTAATAACACCACTGAAAATTGCGTATGAGAATACGTAGATACATTTATTTTTAATGAAGTTTCTGTCGACGCACGAATTTTATTTACAGCTACTTTTTTAATAATAAAGTTAACGTCAATTTTTTTAAAAAGTTACTTTTTCATTTTCATACTTCACGAATATACAAAGAGAGATTCGATATATTGAGACGACTTAAAATTGTTATAAAAGTGTCCCCTTTTGATAATTAAGCTCGAACTTCCTGAACACGACGTACGTACTCGCAGAGCAACGTTTATATTATTCCTCGCGATTATCGCGTCGACTTTCTCAGCGTATTACTAATAGAGGTAGGTCCGCATACGTACTATCATAAATCCCTTTGGCACAGTGAACGCTTTCACTGTCGCGCGAGTCTCCTTTCCACCTTTTCACTACGGAGGAGAAACCAACTAGGAGAGTTTATTTTACTTTCCACGCGTCGTCGGATAATCTTGTTCCGTTGTTATCGTTTCGATTCATTAAAGCCTACGCCAACACCAACATCAACGTGATGTAGAAATACGTACATAGAGAGAGGGGGGGAGGAGCAAGTGACACGCTGTAAGAGTAAAGAGAATATTTTATACTCCTAGAGAAGCAACGAGAGTAGGAGATTCTCTACTTCTTGGTTCTCTATCACATACATTCTTCGGTCAAGAAACAAGACGATAGAGACGAACGATTAGTCACCGAGTTTCGAGCTAACCGAGCTTAAAGGGTCCTGATCTTATTGCCGATATTAATTGCCTCGCGAGGAATGCATTTGACCCAGGAAGACGCGACCGTTTATTTTCTCTGTCTGACGAGCAAAAGCACGCAGTGGATATAAACAAGAAAAAAAAAGAGAAAAAACGATTTGCTAAAATTATAATATGTTTTTCATAACCAATTAAGTATAACACTATACAAGTCATTATAGAAATTTTTAAAAATTATAATCACAAATTCGTTATAAAATATTTTTCATGACCGCATAAATTAAAGATCTGCAAAAATTCTGATCACAATTTTCGCATTTACTCGTTTCATCATTGTAGTTTGGTACTCGTGTTACGGTTTCGAAACTACAAGATCCCCAAACTCGAAAACTTCGGACATTTACGTGGGACGTTATGCGAGCATGGTAAAAAAGAAAGAGAGAAGAAAAAACCAGGAGAGGATAGAGAGTCTACTTTTCTCACTAACCTTCGTGAGCTAAATGGAGAAACGAATGACTCAAAGCACGACAATGACGACGATTTTCGCTCGCTCATAGAGAAGAGATACCGAGAAGTTTTCGCTCTGGTGATTTCTGACGGAGATTCGAGGAGGTGTGAAAGAAAGAGACAGAAAGTGAATGAGAACTTTAAAGTTGGAGAACAATTCGAAAAGAGTTTCGCTTCTTCGCGCTTGGAAAAGCGATTTCCCGGAGAGTTACCGTAACTAGTTTCGAAATAATGTTAAGCTGCAAACGATACACGAAATACTCGTGTTACTTCTTAAATCGATTCTCGAAACCTGCAACACATTTTTAGAACGTCCTTCTACGAAAAAAGAATATTAAAAAAGAAAAAGAAGAAGAAGAAAAAGGAGAAGAAAAGAAGGCGTTACTTTGTTCATTACTTTTTTACTTCACTTTTGTTTTATAGTTAACGCTCACGAGGGAAATACCAAGTAGCGATAACACGAGTACCCTCTCTATAAACTGAGACGACGATAATCCAGAAAAATATAATTCCTTATTGAAAGCGCCGTATACGCGAGCTCTTCATGAGACCTAAGTGGCTCGTACACGATATACGATAGAGAAGGGACCTTCTGAGAAGCGCGACACACTCGACAATGTCCGATGTGTCCCTCCATCTTTCTCTTTCTTTCTTTCTATTGCGATTTAACGACTGGAGGAGCCCGATCCCTCTCCCCCCCCCCCCCAAGAGAGAACGAGAAGGCTCGAAATTAATTTCCCGGCGCCATGGTCGTTTTGTCAAACGAGAACAACGAAGCCTCCCACGCCGATCGCATCGTATGCACACAAGTATACGTATATATTATACACAAACCGCTCTTATTATTTTTCCAAGAGCAACCGCGACTTTTACGATCATCATCGCCTTAAAAATACCGAAGGTCGAACAAGGAAACCCGTTGTTCGTCCTCTCGTAACTCCGCTACTCGTCTTCTAACTTCGACCAAGACGAAAACGAGACAGAGAGGGAGAGGGAGAGGGAGAGAGAGAGAGGGAGAGCTTCAGTAATTTCACGAACAGATTTTAACGAAGCAAGGATTAAAAAACGGAATAAAAGTCATGGAGAACTAATTAATAAACTTCTTGACGTACGAACGGTACCACCAACGCCGTTGAAATAAACAAAATGATAAAAAAGCTTTCGTTCGTTCGTTCCTTATTTTTCTGCTGAAAAAACAACCCGATTACTCCTCCATCCCATCTCCCTCCCCATACCCTTATTCACCCACGCCATCGCTGGAGTCATTTTTATCGCCATTGCTTTTTCCTCGCCTTTGTCTTATGCCGTACCTATAACACGTTACGTGGAACACGTTAAAATTAGTTTTGCTTCATCGTCGATACTTCGTGCTTGATGGCTCGTTATTTTGCAAACTGTATTTTTTATGTCCAAGCGAAATAATAGTTGCACGTTGACAAAAAATGTTATATAAAGTTCTAATAAGTTGTAACAATACATTCGAAAGTTATATATTTCAGAATGTAAATTTTTATAAATCCTCACTAGTTCAATGTGTATGTGTGTGTGTGTGTACGTATTGATTCATCAGCATCAGGAATTACCGATCAAATCATCGATAATTTCTCTTTTCGTAAAAAATTCGCAATTCGTATGCATGACGAAGCATCTAGCGTAATCCCTCTCTTTCCTACTAAAAATCTGTCAATTCCAAATCTGGGAACCAATTAGCCCCTGTCTTCGTTATGATTATAACGATTATTATTATTATTATTATTATTATTAACGAATTCGCCAGTCATCGCGGTCACAAAAAGCCCGATCGATAGATTACCGTGAAAACGTATGAAATATGAAGGAAACGTGCGCATAGACCAACCGCACGTGGAAACGGATCCGATTGGACGTGACTCACGGAACATCCGGCTTCTTTTCCTCTCTCTCTCTCTTTCTCTCTTCTCCTTGCTCCTATCGATTGTACCGACGACGACTTTCGGCTTCGGTATTGAATTAAAAGGCTAAGTAATAAAGTGGTATGGGGGTTGGATGATATAGACGCCACTGTTGGATGATATAATTTCATTACTACAAACTCGAGTACTTCGCTTGGGAGAGGTGCATTCAATTTCGTCCGGTCATTCATAAGGGAAATTATGTTGTAGGGGAACTCCTATCGATTCGATACACCCTCTTTCTCTTTAAAAAAGGAGATCTCTTTAACACTGTGAATTTCGTGTCGCCAAGATATGAATGGCGCATAAATTGACGATTCAATAGATATTTATAATTTATTTATTTAATATTTCATAGCAACTCGTAGTATTCTTTGAATATACAAATGTATGCAGATATTTAATAAAGTTGAAAGAATGATAAAATTATTAAAAATTATATTAGAAAGTTTGTTAAGTTTTGGACTTCGCTAGGATTACTGTCATGTATAGAAATATGTTAGGCACTCCAAGTTTTAAACAAGCAAACAAAAAGGAAAGGAAACAAGTAAAAATGAAAAAAGATAGAAATAAAATCAGGTCGCAACGATGATTCATTAGAAAATTGGATAACTCCACGCGCGATGAAATCAATGGTTTGTTAACGCTGCCGTCATTAACGCGTACCGATAATTGATCTCCCGATGATCAAATTTCTAACTAAATCGTGACTACGCAAACGTTGGAAGCTGTTGTCTAGTACCTACCTACTCTCGCCCGGCCCGTGCTATTAATTCTATTAGCTGTGACGATTATGAAGGAGGATCGATACGAAACACGACACACATACCCATACTCACGCATCTACCAACATACACGCGTGAATATATTTATCAGACATTATAATAATTAACGAAGCATCGGAGAAAATGAAGAAAACAAAATTACTTTTATCGAAGTAATAATATTTAATAAAAGGAAGGATGACTTCTTTCTCTTTCGTTCGGAAGATGTCACTCGGTGACCTTGAAATCTCGGAAGAACGCAGAGGCGCTGGACCAAAAAAGAAAGGCCATCCTCGCGACTCGATGCGACTCCTTTCTCTCTTTTTCTCTCTCGTCTCCTCGTCTTCTCTTCACCTCTCACTTCTCCCTCTTGCTCTATCGCTCGACCTTAATCGACGAAACTGGTCTCGAACTGCTGTCGTTTGAGATTACTCTCCCGTCCGATTCGCATACCTTAAAGGTAACCGTGCCTTCAGGCATCATTAAAGCCGAGTTCTGGTTACTTCGGGTAGTTGAGAAGATTGCAGTTGCATTGTCTATCTACCTCTCCCATCCGCAATTTTTCTCTCTTTGCCTCTCTAACGTGTAACGTAAGACAAGTTCGAAAGGAATGAGAAAAGGATAATCGAATCGTCCTCTTTCTCGTCGACCTCTACACGCGTTCTTACAAAATTACGCGAGTTCCATGACTGCGCTTCGCGATTATTACAATCGTGTCATTACTATGATCCATCGATCTTCCAAGGTTTAATAAAAAAAATTAGTCAGCCTTTTCTGATCTTTCGAGCACCACGACTTTATATAATTGTTTTTGTTTGAATTTACATATCGGTGGTATTCTCTCCCTCCCCCCCCC
>JAIFRP010000038.1:1533998-1558857 GCA_032403825.1 Odynerus spinipes | reverse complement strand
TCTCTCTGAACGCGTACACATAATTTATAATGAAGAATTTAATAAAGGAGGAAGGTAATATATCTTTTGACTCACCACTTTGTCATCGGCGTAGATCATGGACGAACGTGGAGCTCCGGCGACGAGCACAGAAAAATACAACACTAGCATAACGTGGAAAATCATCTTCGATGATGCCACTGGATGGGATCCACGCGAAGAAAAAATTTCCAGATAAACTGTAGAGAGCACACACGCGTACGCGAGATTCGGGAAAACGTTCCAAAATTTACTCGATATTTATTCTAATAATAAAAAAATAAAAAAGCACCGAAAATATCAAGAATATCCCGTATTTCTTGTCTTATTTTCTTATCGTTTATGTCGTGTCACTAAACTCGATGCACTCCGTGAAAAATGTCGAAATTCGAATTTCGATGGAACGACGATCTCCTCGCGCACACACGCGCGCGCGCACACACTACTCCGCTCGAGGATCGAAACGATACTGCTTGGTTTGAGGTCCGTTTCAGTGTTTCCAGTTGAAAAGAGGAAGGAAAGTTGACCGAGTGAGAAAAAGAGAAGGGGGGGAGCAAAAAAGTGAATGAACGAGGAAGAGTGTTTTGGGGATAACCGGTAAAGTATCCCTGACGAATCCCGAAGGATAGATCGGTAGATATATGCGTATCAGGTGCGAACTATCCGGGAACGCGCGATGAACGAAAATCCTCTTCCTTTTTTAAAGCTTCCAGCGAGTGATCGGGCCTCGTGGTAAACGAGAGCGATGGAGAGAGAGGGGGGAGGGAGAAAGAGAGAGAGAGAGATAAAATGTATTGTCAACGAAGGCTCCTTCCAAGATATGCCACCACCTCCTTCTTCGTCCTCCTCCTCTTCTTCTTCCGCTCCCTCTTCCTTCTCGCGAATCTACCAACTTCCGTCAACTTGTCACCTCTTCTTCTCCTTTGCCAATGACGACTACGACGACGCCGGATTCCGGCTTCGTACTTTCCTCCGAGTTCGGACTTCCCAACGATTGGCACGTCCATCCGCCGATCTAGAAAATAATACGAAACTATTAGAGAACTACTTGCTTCTTTTTATTTTGCAGATTACTGCATTATCGACATTACCAACTTCTCTCCTAACTTTGCTCCTAAATTGCCTTCTAATTACTACAAAAGCTATCCGACGTTTCAAAACGTTAATTTCCATAAAATGTATCCTATGTTTGTAAAAATATGAACAATAGCAATATATATGTTTAGATAAAGAATCATTATGAAAATGATGCCCAAAAAAGTACAGGTCCACAATGTCGCCTTCTATTTTATGGCTTCGACCAGACAGAGTGCTTTTGTACTGCGCTGTTCCGTACCGAAAAGTTTCAAGAAAAAATAAGGAAAAGAAGTACAGTAAAGAAGAAGAAGAAGAAGAAGAAGAAGAAGAAGATTACGTGCCTGACCTTGCCTGATACAACGAGGAAAGAAGAGTTAGTCACCCTGAAGAACTTTTCAATCGTTCCACGACCCGTCCTCGTCGCGTTCTTTATCGTTCCGCTGATGAGGGTTAACGTCTCGAGGCAAACGCGGATGATTAATTAAAAGGGCGGGAAGAGGGGGGTCGATTAATCGAGGCACTCTTCGAAGAAAGCATCTAACCGACGAGATCTTCCACTTCCTGTCCTAGTGCGACACGGTAACGAGTAAAAAATAATTCGATTTTCGGTAAAAAGATCGAGATAGCGCTTAGCCATTTTCTAATTAGATCTCGTGAGATAAGAATCTTACCTGGTACAAAATTAAATGTATGTCTATTTTAGAGCGAGTAATAACTTTTTATTATAATAAACGCGGATGAATATTATAAATTAATATAGAAAAATTACACTATCAAGATATAGTATACTACACACATTATTCCGTATTAACTTAACAAACACTACAATAATACTTAACACTGTATTTACACCTAATCTCTTGAATTCTCGAAATGGTCTTCTAACGTCGGTCTAGCGACTACCCCTAGCTAACGTTTCCAGTTCTAATTCAACCCTTGTTAAAGTAACAACCCTGATGCGAAGCAATAAGACTGGAACCCCCCCAAGAGGGTTGAAAGAAAATATACGACGTAGGATGGTACAGCAAAGATGGTCGAAGATGACCGAAGATGACCGAGGGAGCCAGGCTGGAGAGTCAGAAACGCAGCGGAAACCGGAAACCGGAAGACGATCAAACGCAACGAGAAGAGAAACAAGGATCGTTATCTCCGGGAACGTAGCAACGCTGCCCGACCTCATTTTTTCGCCTTGATAACCGGAATTCTTTGCTCCTTGATATCGAGATCGCTCTCTGTGTGTACGACTACGATCGCCGGGTGCTCAAAGCAGCCTTCTTTTACCATTCCCCGATCGGTCCTTCCTCAAAAGATAATCAAAGAGCCTCGTAGGAGCCACGTTCAAAGTTATCGTCGTCGTGACTATTAATTCGAAGAGGGGGGCCACGCTAAAAGATGAAACGTGGCAATTCCTACGGGTTTAAACGAAATTCGTAGGGAGTTCATGGTACTCGAGAGATAACGAATATTTTATAAAGAAAAACAGGAAGGATGGTTTTCGTTCGAGACTCGAAACGCGTTCGATGAGCGTCGTGCTAGGTGATTCATAAAACTTTTCACGTTTTAACTATGTATTTCGTAGAATCTTAACGCGTAAGTAAGTACGTCAAAACTTTCCTAGAATAAAAAATGAACTAACGGAAGACATGTTACCATGAGTTGACACTTTTTTAAAAGTTCACGATGATTCTTTCGTTTTTAAAATATAAACCTAGTTTTCTAGCGCACCGTTAAAGAATGAGTGTTCATGAATCCTTGTCGCCATCTTGTTTCCCTGTAGGCCCCAATGGCACGCCGGCGTCTGTACAATCCGTTCTTTGAAATGAACAAAATTTCTGGGAAACCGTGAAAGATGCTCTCGGGTTAAGTGGAGTCACCCTGTACGGTCGGGGATATAAAAGAAAGAGAAGAACGATCACCGTGAACTTTGCCTCTGAAATTGCGCGTGTCCACAAACGATTTTCTTTTCTGTAACACAACCTTTCTCGCGGTTGTCGGAGCGATTCAGGTGGAAAGAGAGAATGCACGGAACGCTTGGACTTCCACTCGGGAGTTTGCCTTCCAGCTTCTTTCTCTCTCCGGTCATCCATGGACCGATTCATTGACTTTAAAATTATCGTTTTTCTCTCGTGGCCTCTTGGAAGAAACTATTTTCTTGTTTAATCATTTTTATCCGATCAAATATATTTTTATGTCGATTTATTTATGTGTATATATTTTAGCGCAGTGTATTTTATTAAATAATAAATTTAATAATATATACATGTATTAAATAATATGTTGTATTTGTTAAATAATTAAGAAATATATATTTTGTATTATTACTTCTCCGTAAATAAATATTCGAGATTTTTTTACCTTTCGCGACTAAACAAATACGTCGGTGCAAAGTATTTAACAAAGAAAACTTTTATCAACGTTGACCCGAAAGTTATCCATGCGAAAAATTAATTTGTACGTAAACAAAATATTCCGCAAAAGTGGAATGCCATTTTTCTATAATTTACGATAACGGCGACACAATAACTCATAATGACTCGTTATATCGCTGCAACTCGAATTACGATAGATCGGTTAAAGAGCACATACGAAGTGAATACACAACGCGGAGAGGCGTCTTCGCGTCGAATAGAAAAGGCACAAAGGGAGATAACGAGAAGAAGATACCAGGCTCGTCGCTCCTCGTCTATTTCATTTATCGCGCCACTAAACCGGAATACTTCCTACTCTGACATAATACGCAGTAGCAACGACGATCACGTGCTATCTTCTTTAACTACGAAACAACTGCCGAAGTCATGTAAATGTTTATTTTATTATATTTTATATTCGTGTAAAAACATCAGGAATTTTGAATATTAAAATTAAAAAAAACAATTTTTAAAAAACTTATAATCGAAAAAAGCCTAATTTGCCACTTGTAATAAAGTCGAATCACAAAAATGGCGGCTCGGAGCGGGCGCGTAAATATAACACGAGAAGTACGATCTTAAACAACGCGAGTCAGCTCAAGAAAATCCTTCCTTCCTTCTT
Organism: Odynerus spinipes; assembly: GCA_032403825.1. Lineage (NCBI taxonomy): Eukaryota > Metazoa > Arthropoda > Insecta > Hymenoptera > Vespidae > Odynerus > Odynerus spinipes. The sequence continues at coordinate 1,554,732 of JAIFRP010000038.1, read as the reverse complement.
CCACCAAAGAAAAGGGAAGCCAGAGAAAATGAGATTTATGTAATCCGCTCTTGCGAACGAGCTCTGTAATTTGTAGATCCGATCTTACGGGGGCGATAACGTCGAGATATTATTCCGTCGACCTAACCCTTCTGGAAGAAACTAACCTCTTTCCCTTTCCGTTATCTGTATACTCAACTTGAAAAATTACAAGTTATTTCAGGAACGACTTAACGGACTCGAGCAAATTTCAATATACCGAATTTACCCGCGCTTTTTCAAATATTAACAAAATCCTGCGGACGCGATGCATAAATAAACTACCAACAAACGATTATAAAAAGAAATTTGCATTAAAACAATTGCCATTGCACTAAAACAAACTTACAAAGCGAACAACTTATTATTATTGCGTCAACAAATCGCAAAACTGTAAAAACATAACTTTAGCTGCAAAGAATCGGTGAGTCAATGCGGTGAAGCGTGAAGACAAAAGAGACGTGAAAGAAAACATCGAAGAAAAAGAGGAAAAAGAAAAATATACGATACATGGACGAAGAAACGGAGAGCATATTAAAATTCCTGGTATTTTTCGCTCGATGCCGAAAAAAAAATATTAAAGCGGTGCAGGAGAGATATCGGATTACTATTTTTTGCGAGAAACGTATTGAACAGATCGTAGGGACGAAGCGGGCGAGGTCACGTGACCGTGGGCTAAAAAAGAGGGTAGACAAAAATTGTCTCGTAACGAAAGAATTCTTTTATGATAAACATATACAGAATCGATACCAAGACGAAGGTTCGGTGGATCGATCAACTGTGCTGTCTAAACAATTGCGAAAACAAACTTTTATCGAACAGTAATGGCCGATAATAATGGGTTAAGGTTAACCGTGTAATGCACTTATGTATATATACACATATATATAGAAGACGTGTGACGAATGGAGCCGTTGAAAGATTCAGGCAATGAACGATAAGGAAGAGCAGTGAAAAAGAACGTAGATAGTACGCTTGTTGTTTTACCCTCGTTGTCAATCTCCATTGATTTTCCTGTTATTTCGTAGCGATCGTTCTTCACCTACCGCTTCTCCTTTCGCGGGTATTAATTTCAGGAAAATCACGATATATGTATATGTCTCGACGAAGTCGGCGACAAAAAACTGCCCGTTAAAATTACCACGCTACATAATTTCGACGAAGGGTCAATGTTATTAGTACGCGTAGTACAGTAGCTCCGTATTCAAAAATATGAAAAATTCGCGCGCTTTCTCCGGTCACACCGAACCTCACATTTCCGATCGTTTTGGAAAATTCTCGATAATTTTCAAGCGTGTACTAGCTCGGATATATACGGTACGATGAAAAATATAAAAAAGAAAAAAATATATTGAATATTCTGGTAGTACGAACCTCGTAATCCATCGGCTCGATGCTCTCACGCGTTGGCTCGTAACATGCTACACCGAATTCGTTGGAAGTCCAAGTTCTTCTTTTCGTATACTCCTATTCGAGCGACGACTGGGAAAGTACGAATAATAGAAAAAACAGGGAAGAAAATACACGATTAATCTAAGCGACGTAGATTATTTATGCGCTCCGACGATTTCATCTTCTCGGCTTTTCAGCAGCACATGACGTCGATCCAACGCAGGCACCAGGGAGGCAGCTTCGTGACGAAGTAGAGACCTTTCGACCGTGATCGCGTACTATTAGGTTCGACAGCTGTCAACGATGATTAGGAGCTTGTAATACGAAGGATGTACTCTCGCGTACGTGTAGGTGTGTGTGTTCTCTCTTCGTCGATAGTTCCGAGTGACGTCGAGGAAAAGCACACGCGACGAACCCCCCCGTACACACCGTGCGCCGCGTACCGCGCGACTGACGCTCTTGTACTTCGAGGACCACCGCTGCGTTCCCCCACTCCTCGCCGCGCCGACCAATCGAGCGAGCCCAACGAGCCGCGCGCGATCTCCGCGCTCCTTAGGGCCGAACACGGGAATTGGGACGAGGCTTTTAAAAATCGCGGCTGTTTAGAAACGAGAACGCAAATGATTAAATAAACGTTTTATATAGAATATCATTTTCTACGTAGATTTATTTCTTACTGCGTTGTGTAGTTTATCTCTGCTTTTCACTTTCTCTTTCCGTTTCTTCCATCCTCTTCTTCTGCTTCTTTCGCTCTTTCTCTTCGCGAGTTACCGCGATCGGCGGCAATTTCAAATATGTTACTCTATACGCGACGCAAAGTATATCCCCGTATAGCATAGTTAAAAAGTTAAGGAAACCTCGTACAAAACAACACGTGACGAGAATTCTACGTTTTTATATTACATAAAGAAAGAATAATATTTCCAATTTAGTTTTACCTTTTTTAACTAATTTACATAACATCGTATTATTTAAGAATTCAACCACTACGTTATATGGGAGTCTACTGTATTTATAGAAACTTTTCTGCAAGGAAAACGAGTATCGTGGAAAAACGAAAAGATTGAAAGACCTCTGAATCATACGAGAGTAACCTGTTTCGAGAGACGATGAAAATATTCGTATTTTCTTGAAAACCGAGCCGATCCTATTTACACGGATATCTACGGGGAACTTGAAGGACGTAGACGAGCAAAATCATTTAATCGGTAAACTGCTAGCCCTACCTACTACCGATGTCTCTATTCGCTCCTGCAAACACACACACACACACACACACACTTACATCTACATAACACCCACGCGATGCTTTGGCAACCGCGGGTGCGTCCTCCTGCGTTGGCGAACGAGTATTCGGTTGACTTTGATATCTCTGACGCGGACGTAGATGGTTATTGCGATATTAACGATGTAATATTAAATAGCAACGAGTCTCCGAGAGTAAACAGCGAGCACGAGCAGGAACGTAGAGTGTCGTTTCTACTGAAATTCTTCTTCAATTTTATTTTTTTCCCTCGTCCCTTGCTCTCATCTCAATTCACTTTATCTTCGGGTACGAGGGTCGATTCTCGAAGGATTAAAGTGGAAACGACAGCTCGTTGAAAATTCATAGGGTCAATGCATCGGGTATGAATTTAACGACAGCTTCGTGCTATTCCCTTCGCTATTTCCTTCTCTCTCTTTCCTCGACACGCCTTCGGCTTTCCTCTCGTCGATGCTCCTTTACCTCCGACATCACGCATTCAAAAGGATATTACAAACACGCCGAGAGCCTATCAATCAAGTTGTCGAAGGACATTTCGTGAACACCCCCGATTCTTTACGATCTTGTACCTAAATATATATACATATATAAAGATCCTTAAGGTAAACTGTCGTGTCTTCTATTTTACCAAATTTTAGTATACCACATTTGGAAGGAAACATTTATATTTTTTGAATAGCGATAAATAATCATATCTCCAAAACTGTCGCTGCTTATTTCACACGATTTATTAAAATAGACATCTTCGTCGTCTCCCGTTCTATTTTTGTCATTTTTCTTATTTTTCTCCTCTACCCCTCGCAATACGTTCACTTAGTACGTCTCGTTCCGCGAAATAAATATAGTGCTGTCTACTGAGTGGACGTGGAGGTCACGCTTAACTCGAAACAACAGCGGGTAGGTAGGTATCGACCCTAGCTAGTGGAAATTGCTCGTCTAAGGAGTAGACGACGGCCGTCCTGGTGCACGCGATTAGGTAGTCGATAAACAGCTCAGCTCTTTTCTTTTATCCTCGTATCTTTCTTGCGTGCAAGAGGACCTACAGTGTCACGAAATGCAAATGGATCATCCTAGTAGTAAACCACGTCCGTAACGAACAAAGAGGTATTTTTTTTTTCGATATAGAAATATGTACCTTGCGTTAACGTCAACGTCCCAGAGAGAAAGAACAAGAAGAGTGGTCGTTAAACCTTCGCAGGCCGACAAGTAGGAGCGTGTGGGCCAATGACCAGCCGTTTCCCGACAGATAAAAGTACGTTAGGCCAAAAGATAACCCGCGCTGGATTCATCCTGCCCGAAGATGAGTGGGTGCTCAACCGGAAGTGGAGGACCGGAATCATGGCCGACACCGGCGCTACTACGTCATTTCTCGACATAATCGATCGATATTTTCCTTTCTTTATTCTTTAAATCCCTTTTCTTCGTTGGATCCTTCAGAGAAATTTTCCGAGGACGACACGTTTCTGCTCTTTGCGTTCTCTCGTGTGTTCTCTCTTAAAAAAGGGGAAAAAAAGAAGAAGAAGAAGAAGAGGAGGAAAAGGGACGATGTCGAGAGTGTGAAACTCGAGTTGCCCTGACAGGCAAAACCGATAGGTTCATTTTTTACCCCGACAAAAAGAAGAGTGAAGTTTCCTGCGCGTGTTGGTCTCGTTTATTTTCAGGACGGGAAGCAAACAATGATGTGGTTACACGTTTATGCTCTTTGCTAAACTACGGGAGAATTTTCATTAAGTTTCGTGTGAAAACACCTTTATACGCAAATAAGATATCTCGATGTAATTAATGAGAGGAAAAATGGAGGAGGGTCGTTTACGAGTCGATGAGGCGCGAACCAGTTCTTCCTTTCATATTTTATTATGAAGCAACAGTTCCTACGCGAAGTAAGTACCGTAAGGTGTACGTGACTCTCTCTCTCTCTCTCTCTCTCTTTCTCTTTCTCGTCCGCCATATTTCTTTCGTTCCTTCCGCGAGTAGCATATGGACTCGATCAATTTATTTTTTTATCGATCATTCTTGTTACGTACAATAACCCAGGAAATTGTAATGCACGGTAAGGAAAAAAAATGGAGGGAAAGGAGAATGTTCAGATAAAAACATTGATACATGAGTATCAAAATGATTCACTGCCAGTCGCGACACGCCGGAAGTCAGTGATTGTTTCGAAGTGTGGTGACCTCTGTAGCCTTGACTGCCACGGGTCAGTCGCCTTTTTACGAATTAACGCGAGATCTCACAGTCATCGCTTGTTTGAAAGAAACGCGCGTAGAAAGGCAATTGACCGAAACGCGATAAAAAAAGATGTTTTATTCGCTCTTTCATTCACCTACGATGATAGCTCGGGATTATTTTTTTTTATCGAAAATCGAAATCTGTTCCGGAGCGCCACCTGTTGAAATTATGTTCAATTAATAATCGAAATTATCATTTGGAAGTCATTCTAAAATTCATTTCTACGTTTCTAAGCGTAAGAATATAATACATTTTTGTGAATTCAATGAAATAATAACTATATGTTTAATATTTTTATAATAAAAACAAATCGGAAGTAAGTCTATGTAATTTATTATTTATTAAGAAGTAACGTTTGTAAATAATTAATATTATTACCTTCGAATTGTCTGTTGGTAACGAGTCGATATTTTATACGTTTTCCAAATACTTTATGGTGTTTTCCATTTTTATCGACGGCAAGTAATCTACCTTTATCGATTGTGATGTGCAACGATAAATACGCGCATAGACGACTCCTAAACGAAATTAGACGAAATGGAATGCTTTTAAAAAAATAATTATAAAGAACATAATCTGTTATGCCGAAGATCTTAAAATTTCCTGTTAATATTTTCATGTCATTTTCTATATTACCGACAATTTATTAGAAACAGGTAACAGCGCTGATAATGCTTAGAAATCAGAACTAAGAGCCTACCGTTATTTGCATTACGAAGTTAAATTTTATCGCACGCTTAGAATTACGGTTATCGAACTCGATAAAAATTTCATCTGACAAGAATATCATCGAGCTCGTACGAGTTTTAACGTAAGCGATAGCACATTCGATTGCGCGTATCTCTGTTGACAAAATCGACGATTAAAATATATTTTACTCTACTGTTCGATCTGCAGGAATAAAGCACGACATGAGAGGGTTATTATTTAACTTGTAACCAGATATCATCGAGAAAAATTTTATCTTATCTAAAAGAAATCAACTCGATTTAACTCAAACAACGAGGTAAGGAAAATAATGATTTTTAAAACGTATTTCTATTTACGTATACCGTTTCTCGCCTTCCGACGCTTCGCAATCTACATTTCACTTATCCTTCCTATAACTTTCCTTTGTTATTAGTTATTACATTTTCGCAGAAGATAGTACTGCGTAAAACTCCGCGCGTAAAACTTCGCTACTCTTCAAAAACTCACGTACTTATTCTTTCAGATTCTATTTTCAAAATTTAACCTAAAAAAATGAAATAATTCGATTTATTCGATAATAAACATATAATAACACAAATAAATATATACATAATATTATAAAGTTTATAATATTACAAAACGTTATATAATATAACAAATTTTATAATATTACAAATATAGAATAACAATAAAATTCACATTAACTTCCGACTCTCCAGCAAAGTAAGGTAAATCTTTGAAAAACATCGAACGCATCAAACGTAGAGCTTTTATATTGATTTTCCTCTATAAAGAATAGGTCCTTGCACTCGGGAGCACACGTACGGACACAAAGAAACATCGAACGGAGGAGGAATCTCGCACAATGCTTACGTACGATCGATCTTTCCACGGAAGAAAAGAAATCGACGTTCCACGAGTCAGTTCGGATCTGGAGATTCTCCCTCGCGAGCACCTGCTTCGTGAATCGAAGGAATCGGTTGGTCACGTGACTGCGCTTGGCGGGAAGGACAAGCGAGTGTAGCAGGTAGGAACGGCCGGACACCCGGTATATAAAAGTTGGCCGGGCGGCTGGCGAGCCCCAGTGCACAAATGGGATAGGTAACTGATTCTCTGATCTAGTGGTGTAAGGTCCCTCCTGGAGAGAACGTGCCAAGCTACGCTGTACGACGACGACGACGATGTTCCTCTAAACCCGATCGAGAAGAAAAGAAAAAGGATCTCCTCTTTCTGCGAACGCGGCTCGCGTGATGCGCAAAAGAACCGGCTGGTAGAGGACCCTCTAGGATTTGATAAAGAGAAAGAAAGAAAGAAAAAAAAAAGTAATAAAAAAGAACCATAAGGAAAAGAAAGAGAAGAGAGAAAGATCGGCTGAACTGTTAACGGGAGCTCATAAGCATAAGTGAGTATTTCTTTCACCCCAGTTCGTTCACTCAAGTTTCTGATAATTTCCCGATATCGTTCCTCCTTTCTATTTACACTCGTAGTTTATTATCATCCAATGGTTGACCGATAATCACGAAAGATTAGCTTCCCATCTTTTTAGATGATCCTCCTTCTTATCCACTCCGGTACATCGTGCAGATTTTAATTCCTGTTTTCGTTACATAAGCCAATAAACAACAGGCCACGCAAATTATATCTCTTTGATGGAACGAGCTAGACGCTAGCGTTAGCCGACACTCCACTCCAGTAAACGCGACAAGATGATTTACGGTGGATACGAAACGATACTCTCGAACGAGGGGTCACAGTTCACGAAGCGCATCGAGGCAGCAGGATAGAAGTTCTTTCTCTTTGTTTTTTTTTTTCAACACGCGTTCATACTTTTTCCAGCGCGAATACGAACTCACGAGTGCGAAGAACGGGACCGTCGATTAGCGATAGTCTAAAAAGCTCAATGAATATTGCTGCTAATTTCAGGGAAACCGGAAGAGAGAAACGTTACGTCTCCGCCGATGCAATTCTCTGCGAATCTTTTGTATGCTTTGGCTTGGAGGATCGATTGGCTACCGGCCAAGAACAATATTCCTAATGGGTTTCATCGGTGTTCCGAGCATTTTCAATTTTCGTTTACAGGGACGACGACGAGGGGGTTGTGGAACCGCTTACCCACTCGTTCGATCGTTCGACATAGAATTTTTTAGGTATTGCATGATATATAAATCGCGATATACGCGATATATTATCACTATGTATTATATATATATATGTATCTTCTCGAGCTATTCTCCTCTCATTCTTGCTGGTGCTTCGACGAATTTATCGTAATGTCAAAGATCGATTAACTTTTTCTTCTGGTGAGTCGATAACGGACTAGGAAAGATTTGTTGAAAATTCGCTAGAATCTCGTTAGAGAAAAAGCTAAAGTACGAACGGTATATGTACATCCAAGCATTGTAATTTGTCAGATTCCTGCCACGCCACATCGAGACTTATTCGAAGAATTAAGGGCAGCGGCCGATGCACGTGTGCGATACGAGGAAACGATTTGATGCTTTGGGAAGGGAAGTATGCTCTCGTAGGAGGGCACCGTGCCAGGAAGCCGATATTGTCGACGAGACCCTGCAGAGTGTGTGTAGGGTCCGTCTCTCTCTCTCTCTCTCTCTCTCTCTCTCTCTCTCTCTCTCTCTCTCTCTCTGTCTATCGTTTAATTAAATTGTTAATTTTAAGGTACGATGACATTTAACATCATTAAGTATTCTATTCCCTCCCCAGGTATCTACAAGACCGATGTCGATTTTGCATAATCAACAAACACATTCGATTATCGTGATTGCCGTTTTATCGATCTCGTCGAAGCTTCGTTACAACCTGCCGAGATTATTATCATAACTCCAGATGTCCTGATTAGGATTAGCCAGTTACACAATTTTTATCTCGTTCCACTTGAGCCGAGCTATCGCTCGGATTTTGACCTGATTCTTTAAATTCACTGTAGATAGGATCAGTTTTCACGACTAATATAAACGGTTGACGAGAGCAGTTTGTTTAGTTACGCGATGCATCGATAATCGTGCTCGTGTTTTACCAAGAGCGCTCTTCTTGAACGCGGTAATATAAGTGGTCAAATTTGCAGGATCTGTGGGATATGAGGTATACTAGAACGGAAAGTTTAGTTTAAGTGTATATCTACTCGGTTACCTTCAAAAAAAGAAAGAGAAAGAAGAAGACCGGTCTTGGTCGAGTGATAACGAACAGATTTTCGTGAAAGAGGGAGAGAGAGAGAGAGAGAGAGAAAGACCACGTGCGAATTCAAATCACGTTTTTTAACAATAACAGTACACCGAAGAAGTGTCGGCTCGGTGATTCTATAAAAAAAAAGAAAAGAAAAAAAATGTTTTATCTTATCACGGTGAATAAGATACAAAAGCTAATCGTGCACGAAGTACAAACTGCAACGTTAATTTTATCTAATTTATGTATCTTCGCTTAGATATTATAACGCGCGTGTTCAGTAACCGCTGCCACCACCAGGCATCCGGTTATTCTTAAAATATACAGAAATATGTCGGAAACGCGAAGTGACATAGTTTTTTGAAAAGAATCTTATTAATTTCAGAAATGGCGCGTAACACGATGTGGTTGGCGATCGTGCTTCTTGCCGGTATGACAAGTGCAAGTGAATTTGGTACCGAATTCGAGCTACCGGAGGTGCCAGAGGAACCTCCAGTTTTACCTCAGGAGAGAACCGAGCCTGTGCCGCTTCCTGGTCTGCTGTACCCTCGAGAAAGCGAATCACGCGATGTAATTGTTATAAAATGTCTCATCGATGATCGTCACTTAAACTAGATTTTATCGTGTATTAATTGTAAATTATACGAATTATAGGTGAGGTCTCTTGATGGCATGTGGGATTTTATAGCCTCACCACCTGACGATGTCTTAAAGGGATACAGAGAATCATGGTACTCCGATTCTCTATCAAAGGTATCGTTTTCTTTTTTCTTTCTAACATTTCCCCCTCTTGTCGATAAATTTTCTTAAACAACAAACGTTTCGTTAGGCTGGCAAAGTTATCCAAATGCCGGTTCCATCGTCGTACAACGACATCACGACGTCGAGCGAGCTGAGGGATCACGTTGGTGCTGTTTGGTACGAGCGTACCTTCTTCGTGCCCAAGTCCTGGCAGAATCAACGAGTCTTCGTTAGATTCGGCTCCGTGAATTATCTCGCTCAAGTGGTAAATCTCTTCGATATTTTCTTTATCAACGAGAAGCTTCATTTTCTATTTGTTTTAGTGGGTGAACAACGACCTAGCCGCGGAACACGAAATGGGACATCTTCCTTTCGAGGCTGAGATATCGGACTACGTGGTTTTCGGTGGAAAAAATCGTATAACAGTGGCAGTCGATAACACGCTGCTTCCAAATAGCGTTCCACAAGGGAAGATCTTCGACGTTCTCACGGATAATGGAACGAAGCACGTGCAAAGCTATACTTTTGACTTTTTCAATTACGCTGGAATACACAGGTACGGATTAATACCACTGTCGGAGAGTCGTTTGCAACAATGTTTCGCCTAGCTCCATCTCTAAGATTACAAAGACCTTGCAAAATGAAAATTTTTCATAAAATTATTGTATTTCGTAGGCCCGTGCAATTGTACACGAAACCACGCGTATACATCGAGGATATAACAGTGAGAACCGGAGTGGTGGGCGACATGGGTATAGTAAAATATACAATACAGCCAGCAGGTTTAAACCAAGGTGAAATACCGCTCTGCACCGTGACCTTGCACGATGCCGAAGATGTCTTAGCGGTGAAGGAGCTGGGCTACACGATATCTGGTACTCTTAAAGTACCTAAAGCGAAACTTTGGTGGCCTCGAGGCATGGATCCTCAACCTGGCTATCTTTACACTCTTGAGGTAGGCATAGAAATTTACGTATAGTATAAAAATGAGGATAAAACTGATGATAATGAAGAAAAATTCTTTAAATACGTAGGTCAGGCTATCGGTACCGAATGACACCACTACGGATGTTTATAGACTGCCAATCGGAATTAGAACTGTGTCATGGACGAACACGAGTTTACTCGTGAACAATAAACCCGTTTACATGAGAGGTTTCGGTAAGCACGAGGATTCGTTTATAAGAGGCCGTGGCTTCGATGCTGTTACGATGACTAGAGACTATGAACTTCTACAGTGGGTCGGTGCTAACGCTTTCAGGACTAGTCATTATCCTTACAGCGATGAGGTCCTCGATATGGCTGATCGGTACATAGCGATTTCCTTGTTTTTTTGTTCAATCTTTATACATTATGCAAAATTAAAAATAGCTTGTACATTATTATTATCATTTTTTTTTAAAGACTTGGCTTCATGATCATCGATGAGTGTCCTTCCGTCGACACGGAAGACTACACGCCAACTTTGCTGTTACGTCACAAGACATCGCTGTCGGAACTCGTTCGCAGGGACAAGAATCATCCTTCCGTTATCATGTGGTCTCTCGCTAATGAGCCGAGAACGCAATTGCTAGGTACCGATAAGTACTTCAAGCAAATTGTGGATCACACCAAAGCCCTAGATCCAACGAGGCCAGTCACCATTGCTCTTGCTCGAAGTGTTCTGGTATTTAATTATTTTATTTTTAATATCGTTACAAAACTGAAGAGACAAACATTATTTTGTCTATTTTTAGGAAGACAAAGCTGGCCAGTACTTGGACGTGATCAGTTTCAATCGTTATAACTCTTGGTATGTAAATGCAGGAAGATTGGATATGATCATCGATCGCGTGTTTATCGAAGCCGAAGCTTGGCACAAAAAATATGACAAGCCAGTGCTTATGTCCGAATATGGTGCCGACACTATGCCCGGTCAGCACGAGGTAAGAAATATTAGAAAATGCAAATGTGAAGTTCTTTAAAAATATCTTCTTAACGTATGTATTCTATATCCTACATTTTACTTCAAATTCCAGTTACCTTCTTACATATGGAGCGAAGAATATCAAACAGGAGTGTTGTCTAAACACTTCGAGGCATTCGATCGGTTACGAAAAGAAGGTTTCTTTATCGGTGAATTTATTTGGAATTTTGCAGATTTTCGAACTGCTCAAAGTACGTTTTGGTTCTTCGGTATTTAACACCTGCGATTGAGATCACGGTGATTGATAATTAATTACAAAATTTCTGTATTTTTAGCGTATTACAGAGTAGGAGGAAACAAAAAAGGTATTTTCACTAGAGACAGACAACCTAAGAAGGCAGCTTTTCACGTCAGAAAGAGATACCATGCGCTAGAAACGGAAATAGATGGTACGCAATCACCGCAAGATCTCGAAAGTTACATTTCTAGTTACTACTCCTCGCACACAGAACTATGAATATAATTTAGCCTCTTGCGAGGCGGTACAAATGTAATTTGCTTAACATTTACGTGATTTCTTCACCTCGCGACATTTATCATTATTTTTTTCAAAGCGAGACACGTCCTCATAAAAAAAAGCATTTGTGAATACCTGTACATTTTATAATGGAGCAATTATATTTCTGTTTGTTACAGCTTTTATAAATATTATAACTTTGTATGTCAAATTACTTAATCATGTAACGACTATCATTTAGTATCCATTTTGCTAAAATACTGATAAGTTTCTTATGTTTTTATATAAAAAAATAACGCTATTAAAACTTTATAACGATTACGATAATTTATACCATAACTTCTTAAATGCCTATACACATAAAATTAATCAACGCGTAACGCTAAATTAATATTCGTACAGTTTGTCTTTTTGTTGTTCTGCAACTTTGAGACACGCATCTGCGAGCTCCACAAATATTGGTTCCGTCATCGCCAAAGCTATAGCTTTTGTCGGGTTTGAATCCTTCAAAATCGCTTTCATAATATGCCGAACGTGTGGGTTTTTTAAACAGTCTTTAACCTCTTCACTCTCACCCAATTGTTTTAATCTCTCTAAAGGTACCGTATCCTCCGTTGGAAAGTTATATTTATTTTCCCATGAATTGTTCTTTGTATCTATCTCATTGTCGACCGGTTGAGGTTCCGGTGGTGAACAAGCAATCTTTTTATGCTCTTTACAGCAAGTTGTGGAACAGCTAAAAAATGAACAAATTATGAAGCATTACCATCATTACTTAAATGTTAAATGGAAAAACTAACCTAACAAAAATACTTACTATGGACTTCTACAGGTAGGACATTTGTAGGCCGCTCCATCGTGGTTACAAATAATACAATTTTTCTTCATATCTCTCCTTTACCACCTATAAAAGCATATCTTATTAGCAAGTGACTGGAAACATTAAAAATACAAACATAAATATACGCACGTGATTTCGGACGAAGTAAGTGCCACCTGACGACTGCAATTGCAATTATCTCATTAGTATGCACACACATATAAAATCCAACATTAATCATAATATCGATGAAACACGTTTCAAAATGTTGATTAACAAAGAATATTTGATATATAAAGTGAAATAAAAAACAGAGTAGTACTCGGTACAGTTAACAGCAATCAACAAAATGTTATATTTAAAAAAAATTCCGTAAGAAAATAAACGGGACAATACTATCGAATGAAAGATCGCTAATCGCGATTTAATCGAAGTTCGAATTCTCGAAAAACAAAAATTGGGTCGCACTTCGGTGAAAATAAATTGTGCATACCGGTGTTCCGAAGATCTTACGATAAGACGAGTCGATGACACGAAAAGCGAGAAAAAAGTTTGTTTCTTACTCAATATTCAGACAGCAAAAACTCATTCTACATTCGTATTTGATCCACGATTCGTAAGTATGTACTTTAAAACGTGCAGGAATGTCGGTGAACAAAGGTTAACATCGATTTTCGTATTCGACCCAATTCTAATGGCGCCAATTTCAAACCGCCTCCCCCTCCTCCAAAAAAGCACGCTTCCGAGACGTTACGTCGAACGATAGCCTACTTTGAATACCCTAATCGTCCGATTTACAGATTACATTAAATTTTCACAAGACGTCGAGCCAGCCGTGAAAGTACGCCAGCTCGATGACCTTGAGCATAACTCGGCCGATAAGCCGATAAAGAGGAACGTCTCGTTTCTAGCACGATCACGCGACAGTTTCGAAAAATTAGGGTCTTCCTCGTTCGGGAAACTTTCTTCTCTTGATCGAGCCGCATGTCCTGGCAGCAGCCGCTCGTTCCAAGGTCATTGATTCCTCGAGCAGTTCCGGCTTAGTTTCTGGGCCAGGTTAGCCGAAGACGAGGACGATGAGAGGCAGTGTTACCAACGCCATCGAGAATGACATAGAGGCTTAGCACCGATATGAGAAGAGCCGGCCGGTAAGATGAAGATGAAGATATCGTTCCTCCATGCAACTTCGTTTCATTCGAGATCTCACGAGCGTTCGCTGATGCTCCTGTTTTCATTCACGATCTTTCTCTCCCGCGTGTTCTAGCCCATTGGCGTAAGCATTTCCTTATTCAAACCGGTACTTCCATTTCATTGAGAAAACTATGTTAGTATTTCTTCTCACGACTCGTCGTTCCATTTTTCACAGGAAGGACGACATCGAGCGATCATCGATCGAGACGTTGGAGGAATCACGACGCTATAATAATTTCGATAAGAAAATGATTCTCCAAATTTACGCCATTGACGACCGAGTTTGTTGAGCTCACCTTGAGGAGGTCACGATGCGTCAAACTATCCCCTTTTCGCACGGAAATGCCTAACGATCGGAAAAAAGAGAAGATTCGAAAGAAAGGTAAAACTAGCTTAAAGGGGAGTAGAGAGTAGAAGGGGGCTGAAGAAAAATGCATTTCGGTGATAGGTTGAAAAGAAAGGACTTAGAACGAATCGGTTTTGCGGGCCGAGTTACAGGAAATCCTGCTCGCGGCGAATCACTCTACCCAATTATAGTCGGCACGGTAACGCTGGAGGAGGAAGAGAAAGAGGAAGAAGAGGTGGAGGAGGAGGAGGAGGATGTGAACGCTTTTGGTATACGTTGATAGTATATATAAAAATAGCCTAACTAATGACATCGTTGTAGTTTACTCTTCCTATACTAAAGAAACATTTTTGTTATATTCAAATTTCTAATAAATCCGATGACATCAAAAAGAAGAGGATCCAAGTTCCTTGTTCCCGATGTCTTCCTCTTATGGCGAACGTCATCTATAAGCGTATATCACAGTTCCTGAAACGGTAAAAAGTCCGGTAGGAAGAACGAAGGGAAACTTCTATGAAGAAATCATCCAGGATCTCGAAACGTGCGTATGTACACGCGATGACAGCATCTCGCGCGGCTGATGACGTCAGTGGGTAGCTGGTCAGATGACGAACCATGGTGATGATCGTGTACGATGACGTTGGCACAGGGCAAAGCAGGCAAACAGGCAGGCAGGCAGGCAAGTATGTAGGCTGGTAGAGAGACGACGGTCACAAGTTTCGAAGTGGAGGAAGGAGACGGCCAGGAATCTCCGCTTTGTCGACTCCCGGTTGGTCAGTTTCTTTCAGTCCGCCGCACAACGTGGGCCTCGTGCGTGTGCCGCGAGCGTAACACAGGCGCCGAGATGGGATGACCGCGAAAGGAGGATAGAGGGCGAATCTAACGCCGCGTTCGCAAACTCGCTCTCTTGGGCACGCGCGCGACAATGAAAGCCATCGGGTACTGACGAATGACAGTGACCCACTTGCCGGTTCCGGTTGCACGACTGCTACCCGCGACACTTTGACTTCATTTTGAAAGAAAAAGAAATACAATCATACGTCTATGTCAAATTGCGTTTTTTTTTTAGACAAATTTCGAGTCAGTTATCCGTTTTTTATTTTTTATTTTCAGACGTGTTCGAGAAGACAGTGTTCTTTAATTTGTCTTTGCCTCTTTGTACAAAGACGATCTAAGTGTGAAAAAGTGGTTGGCAAGTGTATATTGTTTAACGTTATGCGTTTAATATATTTTTCACGCGTCGTACGTCGATAAGGAAGATCGCATCACGTAAGATAACAGCTTACTACTAAACAATGATCCTTGTGAGCGTACTAATTTCTCTCTAACTACGATCTTTGTTAAAATGTTTTTACAACATCTTCTAAAATAAGTTTATAAAGCGAATCGTAGGATCGATCGATCAAAGTTCGATCGAAGTAGAATTAATACTCATGTAGGCACCTGTGTCAATAAGCATTGCGTCACGCAGCCAGATTTCCGTATTCGTTTTGCTCATAATTACTTGAATTTATCGCAATAGCATCGAGCGAAATCGGATAATCCCGCCGATAATCGATGTAACTATTGTTAAGGCCTGAAAGGCCTGTATTTTTTGCTGCGATCCTGAGATTCGATCCTGAAATTAATTATCGCGAAGATCTAAAAAAATTCTGACGCATTTCGTTACATCCGATAAGAATGACGGTATATGACACGTTCTCGAGGATTTTACACTCTCATACCGTTATTATTATAATCAAGGTGCAAAAAAGTTATCCCCACGAGAGCGTCATGGAGATTGGCACGTTCGAGGATCTCTTCTCTCGTAATCCACAAGGATACGACAGGACAAAGTCCGATGAGAATGACTCGTGGTCCGCGAGTTCATCGACGGAAATACATTGCTCGAGTCAGATGGGGCTGCGTTCCGATATTCGCGAGCATTGCGAACTGCCTTTGCTTGCTTCGTGCTGTTCCTCCTCCTATTTCTTTTACGGTTATTTCATAGCTACACTTTGTAGATTTACTTACTAACTATTCTAACGCTAGAATTATCAAATCTTCTTCTTTTCTCTTTCCTCTAATTTCATTTACGGTTCTTCATCCTCTTACTCCTAGTCTATAGTTTGTAGATACACTTGCTAACTGATCTAACGCTATAATTACCAAAACTCGTCAAAATGGCGTCCAGTTTCTTAAGATTTCTTACCATATAATTGTCAAGTGCTCGGTCGAGTAATTATTAAGTAACTTCATTGAGTACGTAACTAAATAATCTATACTCGTCGAACCGACGAATATAAGTAAAACTAGATACATATTTAACGTATGCAAATGACTCTAGCGTTAAACTCAGCGTGACATCAGCGATACGTAAACTTCAATTTTCAAATAAATTAATTTGATGACGCGCGTCAGGATTAAAGAACCTGCTTCCTTTCCCTCCACCTCCTCCTCTTCTCACATGTTCTATCCATTTATTTTCTTCTGCCTCTTCGTCGTTCGTCGTCAGCAAAGAAAAAGAACGTAAAAGAAAAAACAAAGAAGGAAGAAAAGAGAACGGACGATGTCGTCTTTATCGAACAGCGACTACATCGGAACGCAATCGCGCTCGGAATGCGAGGCACGGATTCATGAGACGAGCATCCAACACTCCTGGTGTAGGAGCGAATCGAGTGCAGCTCGTCGCATCAGTGCCTTAAGGAACGCGGAAATTCGAAGCGACCGGCTCTTCTCTTTAGAAAAACCATCGCTAGGGCGAGCGAGGGTGCACGGCCGCCATTATTTACCTTTCGTTCCCTTTTTCCCCTTTTTTTACATTTTTTTTGCTATTAAGATGACGATTACCATGTTAAGTGTCATGGCGGTCACCGGTGACCGCCACTCGATTTTGCAAATTGGGTTTGAAATATTTGTAAATTGGATTCCTTGAGATAAATTATAGACAATATTAGATGGATATATAGGATTATGCAAAATCGACTCGACACTTAACGTGTTAAATGAATTTTATTATCTAAGACACGAGATATGTCTAATTTTATAGAATTCTAATTTTCTTGCTTGATTAAATATAAATTGTGTAAGGGGAATGTTGGTAAATGTTAGAAATGATGCATGAGCTATAAGAAAAATTTTAGTATTATAGTAGTACGTTATTAAAAATTGCTATTTCGTTTTCATCGCTTAATTCTAACGTTTCGGCATCGTTTTAAATGATAAAAAATTAAAAGTTCAAAGCTTCGTGTTCTGGAAACGAGAATGATTGACTTTCTGTTTTATTTAATCGGCGAACGAACTCGAGTAAACGAAGAGAAATTGTCGGAGAATTAGAGAAACATCGTAACCGCGTTTTTTCGGGTGAGATGTCGCCAACTTTTTAGTGAACCGTGACGGTGCGATAAAAATTCCGTTCGTTAATTGGCCAAAGATGCGCGAAGCGTGCAAGGATTTACGTAATACGTGAATTTGACTGGTGATAATGGAGAATGCGGTAAATGGCATCGTCTGCGTCGTACTACGAAGACAAACAGAGTGAAAGAGATAGAGAAAAAGAGAGAGAGAGAGAGAGACACCTTGATTAATAATAATTTGATGTTAGTGCGTGTAAGACGTGGTTCACCAGTGCGTAAAGAAAAAAAAACAACTATAATTCAACAAAGGAAGAGAAGACGAAAAGACGTAAGAAGTTTTTGTGCTCAAAATCCTCAATGAAAAAATTCTCAAACGGCGACGTAAGTAAAACTCAAAGATCTCGCGAACGACAAACGAACGAGCATTCGTAAATGCGTTCCGGCGAGAACTGAAATAAGAAACTTCAGTTAGCTTCATACTGAACATCTCGATTATCATTAAGATGTTAAAAATTAAATTAAATTATTCAAGCGTGACAGTTCGAAATTATCCCTGGGCATGAAAATAATATATAATTGAACAATTGAATAAATTCAATGATAATCGGTGAGCCAATCCATTTCCTACAAATCACAAATATAATTTCTTTCTTTGACAATATTAAATTTATTTTATTTAAAAAATCACAGAACCATATTAATTCTTTTTAATAAAGCTAACTATCATAATTTTAATTCAGATCGTAGAACGATCGTATTTCCCTGTTAGGAGGCACGACTGCTGATAACGAGCGTTACGTTCTTGCGAATTATTGTCATACGAAGTCACTGCGGAAAGTTTTATCGTCGCGTCTTTTATTTATCGTCACCGAACATGCAACGATGAGTGCTCGATTCTCTAATTTTTTTTCCTCCCTTTTCTCTTTTTTTGTGGCATAAACTTTTCCTCAGAAGTCGATACCACGAATCGGCGACGGTATACGCCCAGTTACGAGCGATTTTAACGATTATGGCGAATTCTTGCGATAACATCAGGCGTTACACCTGCGAAACTTCCGTTACGTCTTAACAATCTGGGAAATCCGAAAAAGTGGTGCTTCCTTTTCTCGCGAGTAAAAAAATACACGCGAAGATGTGCGGCGAGTAACGGTAAAATAAGTTTGTTGTCGAGTTCGATTCATCCAAATGTGTACGCAAGCGTGGGATGGAGTGAGAGGGTTTATAAAAAATATATATATATACGACTTTTTTAACGAACTCGCTTAATGCGAGGTGTGGCCAATTCACCGTTACAAATATGTATATGTATATATGATTATATATGCTTACGTGTCTCTAGAGTAGGTTTGCTTACAAAAGCTTTGCTATTCGTCTGTTAAAGTCACGGTATCTATTTATCTTATAAAGCAGTCAAACGATCTTTCTCTTTGTCATTTGTATAGATCGACTCCTTCGACTCGTTGGATCTAATCCTAAACGAGTAACATTGTCTATTATCGAAGGTAGAACGAAACGATGTGAAGCGATGCATCCGGATGACGTCTTCACCGGCCGTGATCGTAAATTTTTTCGGGTCGGTGGGACTTTCGTCCGTTTGCAAGGCTCACAAAGGACATCGACCTTATCGACGATCGTTAAAACAAACACCCGTTGTACCTACAGGTAAGCTCTTACCTACGGTCGGTAACGTGATCTATGTTATCGATCATAGAAATTTTATCATATAACATTGACAAAGGCAAAACAGAAAATCCATTTCCATTTTCAACTATTTCTATTCTAATGTAATGTTTTCCTCCATAAAAATGAAATATTAAAAAAAGAATATTTATCGAGCTACGTTAGTGCGCACGTGCTCTCCTGTCGTCTATTCCCCCACTCGCTCGTATAAAAATGGCGAATCGTCTGGAACCGAAGGAGACTGAAAACTAAAGAGGGAAAAAAGATGAACGTGCATAATAAACGCATTTTTACGTACTTTCATCGACGGGGCACGATGACGATAACACGTCGGTACAAAGTATGAAAGATTCTCCTTCGGATATCAAAATTTCCGAACTCGTTTTTTCGGTGTCAATTCGATAGAGAGAACGAGCTAATGGCAAGACGACTGGAACACGCAGCCATCACGCGGTGGGCGACTGAAGATAATCGGATGACCGCAGAACATCGAACGCTACCAAAGGACTATTTTCTTCGAGAGAGACAGATATATATTTATATTGGATATTAACACGCACTCTTTACACGTGTGTATGTAAGTGCCCCTGCTGATTTCTTCCGATCAAATCACGTCAATACCGAGCAACAGGTCCGAGTAGAGATCGCGACAGTTCCATCGGTCACTGACACACACGCATACGCCGGTAAGGACGATCAAAGTCATAAGTAGCCAGTGCCGACATTAGGCCGATTTTATAATCTGGTTTTATTATACGCGATCAGCTGATATTCCGCATACGTTAAAAATATTCGTAGTGTTTAAAACTAAATCATTTTTCGAGACAGATTTTAAATAAACAAATTACGCTTGTAACTCTTCTAATGATATATTAATTTTTACAATTTTTTTTAAAACATCGTATAGATCGGTAAAATAAATATATATTTGCGTTCGATACGTTTTACATAATTATAAAGAAAATAACTATATAGCTTTTCGTTTACGTTACATTAAAAAGTTTATACGCTCGTAGATCGAATATTTTACCGTGACAATGTCTCAATCGGATCCGACCGTCCCGATCGCGGATCGTTCCAGCAAGGACGTAAAAATTTGTAATTTGAAGCGTACTCCGGACGAAGTCAAAATTGAAGCCCTCAGAAAAACGCTTATCGAAGCGGAGAAAATGACTAAACTGGCTCCGAAAGAAGTGCAACTGGCAAAGGAAATTTTACAAACGGGTACTACACGAGCCTTAGAAAAATCATTAAAAGATGAAGCGAAATCTACGATCGATAGATCATCGGATAAAGATCAGCCTTCCTCTTCGAAGGATACCGAATCTTGTAGTCTCGAAAAAACTGTAAGTTATTTTTACTCATTCGCTATTATAATAGTCGCGAAATTTGAAATATAAAATCATGTCTATAATTTTGTAATTCTTT
>JAIFRP010000038.1:1522682-1533976 GCA_032403825.1 Odynerus spinipes | reverse complement strand
TTTTACTTACAGAAATTAAAAGATCCATCAAACGTTCCAGTACCACGAACAAGTAAACCTTACGTACCACCGATAAGCAACGAACGTCCTCTCGTTTTATCCACGCATTTAGTGCCCTCCTTGCCTCTTGCCCTTTTCGAATTGTTGATAGAAATGATCGAGATGGCGATTGAAAAGCCTGTTACTCTTCTGTACGAGCCCAGATCAAATAGAGGAGTCGCGAAGGATGTCACCGATATCGGTATGTTTAAAATACCGAAACGTATCCTTCGCGTGATCGATCTTATCTAAAAATAAAATAAACTTCTATCGATCGTTTCGATTTCTTTCAGCCATTTTACCAGCTAACGAAGAATGGGAAGATGGTAAACTCTTGCCGGTGTCTTTCGTATTCAAACATCGCCTGAATAAAGAAAACTCAGCCTGCGTTTATGCGGACGTCATCGTCGCGTCCGATATAGCGCCTCACGTTGAAGTAAATCTCATCAACGTTAAATTGTTTTGTTATGTCACTGTGGAAAAGTGTACAAAAATGTACGATTAATATTATTTTATCGTTTGCAGAACATCGCGGATATTCGTGGACATAGATGTGCTCTTCCGGACAGGTCCAAAAAAATAGGAACTACGACATTGTTGTATAATTATTTATATTCTATAGGCGAGGGTCCAGCTTTTTTCGGTAATACTTTGGGTTAGTAGTTACGATACGCTGTAACGATATGCGATGCGAGGTGTGGCTAAAAAGAAACGGGAATCGGTATTAAATTATCTTGAGAGAGAGAGACACGATGGTCGATCAAAACTGAACCGATCGGTATGACAAAAGAGACTGGTTTTGTTATAGGAAGAAATAAGACGGAGGAGAACGTGTTTTCTTTTCTTCTTAGCCACGCCTTGTGAAATTCCCATTAGATGAACAAATAACGATTCTCATTCTTGCTTTTTTTCTTTCTTCAGATGCTGATACACAAGTGGCTGCTTTGCAAATGGTTGCCGGTAAACAGGCTGAAGTAAGTATTTTGGAATCTCCCGTTATTCTGTGTCAAAAGAACACTTTGCCTGGCGTGGAATCGCTTCGTGTTTTGACGAGCTTGGGACCCTTGCCACCATATCGTATCATGGTTAATAAAAAGCTTCCCGGTAAGAAAATGTCGAACTATAAAGAATAATAAACCTCGTTGATTACAATATGCTTGGTCAATTTTATGTGTTCATTTTAATGTGTGTATATATATATATCATTTCTGCTTTTACAGATGTCCTTATCGAACAGTTAACATCTTATTTGATCAATTGTAACAAAGATGTCAATTGGATGCAGAAACTAGCAACCTTCGGGATCTTAGGTTTTGCTAACAATTCTACAGATTTGTACGAGCTTATTGACGTCAAGCCCGTAGTTACAAGGGCACCATATTATTAAATCTATCTCATTTACATTATATTATTTAACGTGATCTATATTTTCCTACACTTATTCGTCGTCTTAAAAGATAAACGTTATATATATAAATTTTATATTAGAAAATAAATATACATTATAAATAGCTATGCTTATACACATTATCTATTTGTTTCTTTTCTTTGTTTATTATATAAATTATGATACGTACAATGCACGATGATCGTCAGACGAAACGAGCTAAGTCGCTAAAAGTTACCAAAAGTTTGGAGGAAGTTGTCCATCCGGCGGTGGTATGGAACCTCTAGCTAATGTGTTTTTCAAAAATTCTTCTAAACGTACCAAAGGTCCGCCACCTATACCATCCGTAGTTTGCATGCGCGGATAATAATCGTTTACTAATAACATTAACATTTTATGAAATTGTTTAGGATAAGCGTTCCAAAGCATATATCCCGCGACTTCTAATACATCTAAAATAAGAGTGGCACGAAGATCCGATGTGTTTGGTTGTGATTCTATGAAGATTGAAAAAATATATGATTAGTATATGTCGACTTTATAATTTCAATTGATAACAAAGAAAGTCGCTTTACCGCTATTTAAAACGGCTGCGAGCCATCTCCATGTGTGCTGTAACCCGTATGGATGCTTCTTCGTAATTCCTCTTCTCTGCGACGTTACAGTTACAGAAATATACAATCTCATTATTCCAGACATTCTTTTCAAAAATTTATCTTGCTTCTCCACGCTTCCATCTTCAGAATATTTATAACCCATTGATTTATAATATTCTTCATTCGTTTGTCCTTCTCTCTTCGGCATGAATACGGGAACAGTGAATGGACAGGTGTTATGAAAATGGGCTAGCAGAAGTTCGCCGAAATCGGCGTGGTCGTTCCAAAGTGCTACAACTATTGCAGCTATGGGAAACGCCATTTTTGGTTTACTTGAAACTAGTGTTTCTCCTTGACTCTGTTATATAGTAAAGATATATTTAAAAAATGTCCTTTGTACATTAATGAAATAAATGAATTTAATAAAAGTATACGTACTACTATTTTCTTTGCTAAAACATCTTTACAGAATGCTGCCCCTTGGGGATGTTGATTAACGTTTGGAGATGACTTTCCAATCAGAAGATTGTGTAATCTTTCGTACTTATCTTTAAGGTGTTGTTCGCTGATGGCAGAGATTGCATTCACAGGAATATTTATTGCTTTTTGACATTCGAATCTAAACTTCTTTGTACTCGCCGATCGTAAAAATTCATCATAATTTTTTGCATTATTCTCCAAAACTTCTTGACTATGGATGTATATTTGTAGCGATTCTTTATCAACGTATTTATATAAATCATCTGAAAAGAGAATTATAAAATTGTAATTTAAAGCATCGAATAAAATTTGAATAGAAACGTAAAGAGAAAGAGCAATACCTTCTATTTCCTTTAGTGGAGCAGTTGACGGTGCAGTATCTTCAGAACTGTCTTCTCGAATTATAGGTGTTTCTGCGGTTGGAGTAATTTCTTGAACTTTATTGTCATCTATATTTTCACTAACGACATTATTATGAATTTGTTCTATGGGTGGAGTTTCAGAAGTCGTCGGAATTTCTTCAGTTTTGGGTAATTCTTTCTGTTCTTTCGCATCTGTATTTTGAATATCTGCACTTGGTGGAGAAACTTCATTCTCAGCAGCTGCTATTCTATCTAAACATACAAGTATGATGATTGTTCTGGTTAATATTTTATTTAGAATATAATTATGACATTAATTATACAAAGTACAAACCTAATCCTGCCTTTAATAAACATGAAATTTCATCTATCTGTTGTACTATTGTTTCTGCAACATTGAGATCTGAAGGTATCAAGTCTCCTCCTCTCTGTGAAATTTGAATATATATTGAACAATAATGAAAATAACAAATTATGTTGTATTTGATGTATTATAGAAAAAGAAACACATCATTATGATTGTGTCATTAATACCTTAATTTTGTCATCTAAAAATTCCACATGCTGATGTATCTGTTTCAATGTAGCCGAATGTAAAAGAAAAAAACTTGCTATGGCATTTTTGTCTTTACAGTTTCTCGAGAGCATCACGATATCATAATACTTCACTCCAAATTCATGCCTAAGAGCGACTATTTTTTTTATTAATTCTTCTTTTTCCTTCATTTTTCTCCTACATTCTTCCATATCACGCTTCATTTTTTCTTTTTGCTCTTGAGCTCTTTGAGCATGTAACTGTTGTTCGTGTTTCCTCTTTATTTCCTCTTGTTCTGCAATCCTTTCTTCTTCTGCTAATATATCAGCATATTTCTGTGCACTTTTTCGTTCCCTTTCCTGAGCCATACTCGAACGTGAAAGGGAGATATGCTTTTGTATAGCAGTTCCATTCTCTTCCATGTGTTGCCATTTACGCTCTACTTCTTTCTGCAAAATATAACAGTAGTCGCTACTTGATCTCTCTTATATATTTCATTAAAATAACTACATTTTTAAACATTAATTTTTGGAGCTTACCCTAACTTTCTCTCTTCTTTGTAATTCCTCCTCGAGTAATATCTTCCTTATAGAAAATGTGATGCCGCTTTGTGTTGCAATCTTATTACTCCATTCGTCTCTAGACTTCCGAGGTGACTTGACATTACAGGAATTTTGCTCATTTTCGATATTCTCAAATTGTTTAAGATCATTTTCACTGGAATCTGAATTGGGGCCAATAGTAATTCGATCAATTCCTTCAGTTATACGTGAAACTTTTCCCAAAGCAGATACTTTGAGACAGTCAAAGTCTGCAGTTAAGTCACTCATATTTGGCTCCTAAACATATGTATATATATATATATATATATATTACACTTTAGAAATACAAAATACGAATCAAATATACAATTAATGTTATTCATATAATTTCATATTTACTGCTACACTTCGCAAAAGGAAGTGTGTAGAAAGAATGTTAAACTTAACCTATCTAACCAATGAAAATCTATTACAACTCAGTTTACAATATTATTTTCTCGTATTTACCATTTCTTCTTTATTGCTAACAAAATGGGGCATTCTGCAATTGTATATGTGTCAAATACACCGTATAAATCTAAAGAATTTACTATCCATAAATAATTATTAATTAAAAGCGCATAATACACACAACCAACCACAAAACTGAATTACCGACTGCACAAGCCACTGCGCATACTTTCATGCGCATCCTTAATTTGCACGAAAATGGCGCGCGAAGCGCCTTGGTATCGGAAGGCTTGCGGTATCGATGCTGTTATCGATAAGGTACCGTTAGGTACAGAACGAGACGGCACTCGTTTGTATATTATGAAGTTAAGGACAAACTACATTATAAAACATGGGAGATAAAGGTATCGGCATTTTTCAAAAGGAAAAAAATAGGGAGAAGAACGATGTAGCATAAAATAGTTTGGGCACGATGCTATCCTTGTCAACATACTAGAGATTGTCGTCGTGTAATAGGTTAAGCTTGCTTTACCCTATTGTTAATGCAAATTTTGAGCTTGATTATATTAATTACGTAAATATTCAATCGTATTGCTGTACGCATCAATCTTTAATACCAAATAAGTATATAAGCATATTACATTTCTCTCATTTTCACTATCCGAATATAAAATCGAGAACAAGCTTCTAGTGATTATCATTATTATTTCATGATCACTTTATCATTTCCTTCTATCATTGCACTTGTACATATGCCGCAGGAAAAGTAACGAGCTTGCAACTTGACTCGGTCTAAATTTATTTAATATCGCTTGAGCATATGTCGTTATGTAATAACACGCACGATATAAAACTGAGTTCTTACAATGAATGTATGTATTCCTTAGAACATCATGTACACTTCAGCGGCGCGAGCGGTCTTGGAAAGGACAACAACATTATGATACAACCGCAACGACACGGACACATAGATGTTCACCTTGGATTCTTACAGCTTCATCACAGGTTTACAAAACGATGCGATAAACTAAACGTAAATGTTGCAATCGTCACATAGATAGTCGTATCGTTGTATAATTCGTTGGCCTGAAATAGCAAAACTAAATTATATGATCTATGAAGACGATGCTATCGTACATTTTGCATATGTTGTTTTAAGGTACCACGTGGAGTTTTCTTTACCATGGAATATCTGTGTTCACGGTGAACTTGTTGCGCCTGCTGTAATCGCCAGTAATCATAATCCGGATTGTCACATTATTGACTTGGCACAAGAAAAGGATGGTCTTAAGTAAATTTTCCGTTATGTTCGTTAACTTAGGGTAATATTAACTTGAATTAATGTTTTATTTTATTTATCTCGATCACAGGTTAAAAATTGAACTACTGGCTCATAAGGAGAGAATTTTAAAGGAAGAAGTTCAAGTCATGTGTTGTAAATCCGGTGCGCCATTGAAAATACTGTTGAACGCACGAGTATTAGGTAAAGACAAAGGAACGCCTTTACTAAGAAATGGTATACGCAGTATTGCTATAGAAGGAATCGATAGAGACGAAATATCTGACTAAATGTTTTCTTTTCTGGTTGCACGTTAAAATACACGATGTGCTTCGAACTAAGACGCACTTTTATAAGTTTTCAGAAAATTGACAATTTTATCGCTTAAACGTATCACTCAAACTTATATTAAGTATCTTAGCCTCTAAGCATAGAGAGAACAAAAATGGATATGTTCACTTTCTTCTATGTCCCTATGTGTGCGTTATACATATATCCCAAATCAATAGGCATATTTCATTCTATCGTTTGAAAACATAAATTTCAATAATTCAAAATATCTTTATAAGATACAAAAATGATATTAACAAAACGAACTAATATTTATGCAAGTGGCAACGAAAATAGAATAGCATTAGTCAATACTGTTTTAACTTGCCTATTGTATCATTATATTATATAATTACTATGCTTGCTATTACTGTACGGCCGTTATTGCTATTATAATTGCACTATAATATTATTATAAGAGATTCTTTTTGGCGATCTTATTCAGTGTTTTATCAATTAATAGAATCACAGTTTTACAAAATTTAATATCTTCTACATTTGTAGAGATATATTTTTATTGCCATACGATAAAAAATTTGTATTGTGTATGCGCTAATATGTTGTATTTAAGATTTTATATTTTATAATCATTTTATATTTGACAACGAAATGAATGTTAACAAATATTTCGCTATGATGTAAGATGTTTCTTAATATCATCTTTAAAAAACAAAAAGAGCGATCATAAAACAAAATTATTACTATAAGGTTTTACTTTTTTATGAAACATTCTTTTTAATTAAATACCAAGGGTTACATTAGATAATCTCAAGTACATATTATTATGATGTAGTAACAACTCATATGATTGCACTTCATACAAGTATGGATGTATAACTTTTTTTCTTCTTCCAAGAGTACTAGCATATTTCTTTACAAATGTAAATGAATAGTAATACTTAATAATTTTGAAATGTAAGTAAATTTATTTTAATCACAGTCTATAAAATAAGGCAATTTTCACGATATTTTCATGTAGAAATACGACTTTGTGAAATTGCATTTTTATCCTTGTACTTAATAAATCATTCATTTGTAAGAAACCATGGAAGTATTTGAAATTAGAATGAAATGTAAAATCACACAAATTTGATATGAACTTTGTAAGCAATGTTTTTTATAAGAGAGCAATAAATTTAAGGATTTACGAAATGTGATATTTTACAGTGATATATATATATATATATATATATATATAAAGCTGCCATTATTATAGAATATTAGAAGAAGTATATCTTTTAATCTTCATTAATTCTAAAGTGCAGAACATATATAAAATATGAACTTTCGATGCTAATATAAGTGATGCTTACATATTTTGAATGTAATTAATGTAAAATTAAAATTAACGAAGTATCTGAAATTTGGTGGTCATTACGTTTGTTATTACTAAGAATTTTTAGTTATATTTACACCAAAATATTTTATGGCGTGCACCAAATGTTTTTTTACCTGACGTTTAACATTGAACAAAATTTGTAATATATTTTATAAACAATCATTAAATGGTCAAACAGGTGCTTTTTTTGTATTAGTTATTATCATAACACTATTCATAATTATTATATTCTCATGTAAATTAAAAAATGAACACTATTCAATTGTATACCTATTTTTATAAGTGTTCCTGCAGATAGGGCAAGTGTTACATGTCCCCTATAACATAAATATACAGATAATATTGTAAGCATAAATATGTCTACATTATTAACTCTTAACAGTCAAAAAGTCACAGATGGCAGCCGTCGTAGCACATTATAAAAAAAAACCTCAACCGTTAAGAGTTAATTTCAAACGACATGAGAAAATCGAAGTAAATTTTAAAAGATTAAAAAGAGCTTACCGCCGGGCCTTGCGATCTCCATTTGTCAATGCATGTATTATGAAAACAATGATTACATGGAAGTATCGTTCTTCTGTTTGTAATTTCTTGTAAACAGATGATACATTCGGTAGTTTTAATGGGTGTTTTGTTTGATTGTTTTTTCTTTTGCTTACACTGACGTGGTTGATCTCTAAAAGAAAATGAAACTTTTGAAATAGAAATCATAACAAATTATATATACGACACTCTGTTTGCATGCGAAACAATAGAACAGATACTTGTTTGATGAATTATCCCAGGAGTTGTAATCGGAAAACTTTCCTATGTTTGGATCATGGCCACTCGTGGAATATCCCTGGCTGTTTGCTTGTCCCTGTGCTTCATTATTTGCAAACATATAATACAATAAACTTGCCAAACCGATAGTAACGGCAAATATAGTAAAACCTTGAATTGCCATTTATGATATGATAGAACAATAGCTACATAAATTACGATACTTCGAATAACGTCGCAAAATGATTGATTGTTGTCAATATATAATGAAATTGTAATGTATTCTTGTTGTCAACGCCACAATAAATTTGACAGTCAAAAAAGCGAAGATAGAATTGAATTAATTAAATTTATTTAGTAATTGATACAACGTTAAAGGTAGACAGATAAAACATATCTGAACATTACTCAGATTACTACTAACGGTTTCCTCTTGCGAGAGACGTAACACGGTAAAAAACCATCAGCCATTTTAGCAAAATGGGAAGAACGTATAGGTCTACCAATAGCAAATAAAAATGTCCATACATATATAGATATTCATACATAAGTGTATACTTCAGCTATATTTATATACAGATGTCTCGTGATAAATTTATAATTAAATCTTATATAACATTTCATGCACATTTCTATCGATATACATAAAATTATGTTAGTAATAAAATACAATTACTACAACATCTTTTGGTTACGTTAAATTTATAAGTTGGCAAGACCATTATGATAATCCTTACAATGTAAACATTCTGCGTATATATCAATTTCTCCCCTTTCTGTGATAAATAAGAACTTATATTTATTTCTATCTATTTGTTATTTTATGATTTTTCTTCCGTAGACGAGGTATCTCTACGACGTAACACAATACAGCCGACTTTAAAAAACGCGTAACCTTTTTCTGCCTTTATTATATTCTTCGGTTATTCTAACTCGGTTTTTTTTCTAAAAGATTAGAAACATTATCTTTTATTGTTGAATTTTTTAATTGTTCATTTCATGTTTGAATTTCGATATTGATATTATCGCTCGACTGTTGCGAGATATCGTTGCTTGATTGTATCGAGACATTGTCGCGCGTTCATTCCTCATTTTCAAATCAGAGTATCTTGTAGTTCATGCTTTGCAATTGATCATGCGCAATATTAACTGAAATTGAAGTTAGAAATATTTTTTTTTATTGCTAAGAAAAGTTAAGACTTTTGACGTAACTTTTGTTTTCGAATACGGAGATAAATTTATCAGAGGTAGTGTAACGAAATCCCAACACCCAGTTAGGTAACCAATGTGGTCAAAATAATTAAAATAGAATAAAAAAAATCAGATTACATACTTAAAGTAAAAGACGCGCGATTTTTCATCACGTAAATAATTTTATCAGTACTGTAAAATCTTTAGTTTCGCGGCGTGGTAAGAATTTGATTTTATAATTTCTCAGGTCGGTGAGTGGTCCGCGGCGGCAAGGCGGTAACAGTCACGTGATAAAATGTCGCCAGAGCGCGCGTAGACTTACGCGCACATATATTTTATTCGCAATGCTAAAGTGTAATTTCAAAATTTTATTCAGAAATTATAGAAAACGTCTGGAACAGATAACTATAAATCAATTAAAAAAAATAATAATAACATGTCACAGACCAGAACCAAGTGGGTATAAAAATACAGGACAAATTACTGAACTATAGTTTGACCAGATGCTAAATATCAACGTGGACATGCCCGAAGCAAATTTGTTCATATATTTGACCAGCTGTTTTTCTTATTCTCTACTTGATTTGTTCTCTCCTCTTATTTCTACAATCTTTTTATTATCCGTCTATCAAATTCCATCAAATTTCTTTATTCTAAGGAGAACAGGATTGTCATGATCAATGATACATGTCGCAGATAACATGGCTGTAAAAAGTAGAATGATAGTAAATTAAGCATTAAGTGATATGTTATCTTAAGCAATGGAAAACCCATCACGTTACCTCGTCAATTGCTTTTTTGATATCTTAAATCTAAACTTCAGAACGTTATGAAGTTAAGCTTAAATAAAAAACACGCTAGAAAGAATGATCGTTACCTTTGTTTCGAATGTCGCGATTCGTCAATCTTCTGTAATCCTTTGCATGTTTTTAACGGCATTTGATCTACCTTTACAGAAATACGTAAATGCATTAACCTATATAGCGTATGATCCGAAAGAAATCAATCGCTTCATCTTGATCAATTGACGGGTTCGATAACTGTAATCTGAATTGTAAGCTCAACCGTAGTGAAATATTTTTACTATCGATAACTTAAAAAGATAGATGAAAGCGTAAGTGGACGCTACTAGAAGTGTACGCGTTCAATTTTTTCTAGCATTTCTAAATTCTGATTTATTTTTTTAACAGAAGAAGATTTAAAATTAATAAAATATAATATCACATATCTTTAATTAACAACTTAACTAACGATACTCTTAGTTTAGTATTTAGTTTCATTATACTTACAGATAAATCTAATGTCTTAAAAAGACGTAAGAACAAAGAAATTTCATCTAAAGAGTTTAAACAATATATATATGTGTCAATACATATATATAAACGATATAAAATGCATACAAAAATTGTATGGTATTAAGGAAGTCATAACTTACTGCAAACGTGCTGATTTTTATTTAAACGAGTACTATATTTTTTATATCGATAGTTTTTTAGCTCGATGTCATAGCAACTTTTGAGACGGGCTTAAAAAGCTACGACAGAGGTTACTTAAGGTTACGGAAAATCGTAAAACAATAATTTTCATTTCTATTATCAACTAATCTCTCAATCGCGGCGACGGGAGCACACTTTATCATGTCTGGATTTATTTTATCTCGTCATTAAAGTGTCACCGAACGATAGATCGATGTGCATCGGATGAAACAAAAGAGATATGGAAATATGTGAAATTTACTTTACATTTTTTTTACGACGCAGATTCGAATATTTAAAATGACATTGCAAATTCTATTAATTGATCCAAACATCAACTAGACACGCGGGTTTATGCAAAAAACTGGTTCGACGTCTAACGTGCCAAGTAATTAATTACTACTATTGCTTGAAAGTAATTAAGCCAGTTACAATTGAGAATTACACAAATGCGATAAGAATATTACAAAGTACTTAGACTAGTTTAGATAAGATCGATGTATGCTACGTGTTCAAACTACGTCAAA
>JAIFRP010000038.1:1510614-1522393 GCA_032403825.1 Odynerus spinipes | reverse complement strand
AGAGAGAGAGAGAGAGAGAGAGAGAGAGAGAGAGGAGGGAAAGGTGCAGGAGAAAAAGGAAGAAAGTAAGAAAGAAAGAAACATGAAAAGAAGGAAATAAAGAGAGAGGTCAAAGATCTTCGGAATTCGTGGCGCTCGGAGCACCGAGCGTGTACCGTTACGCCTTCTCCGATCGTCAACCGGATCGAACGTTATAAAAGCGGAGTGGCTCGATCTCGGAAGGACAGTCTCTCGGTCAAACGAGTTGCAATGACCGGAAAGAAGTCGATCTCCTCTTCGAGTCAAGAGGGCCGGAGGAAATGTTGGTGGGCTGCCATATTCCTCGTACTCGCTTCTCTCGCCTTCGCTGACTCGGCGACGATTAATCGGCCCAAAAGGGAATTCGTTTTACCCGATGGAATCGAGATCGTCGGGGAATCCTTAACTTTCGACGAGAGACCGAACGTTCCAAGGGCCGTGAAGATTCGCGAGGCCAAGGTCTCGTACGATGGTGCCCAGCTATGGAGGGTTCGTCCTGCGGAGGAGCAACCCGTTCTCGCGTCTGACGTTATTTCTGAGTTTCAAGACACTGGCTGTTAGTAGTCCGCTTTTTTATCATTTTATTTATTTATTTATTTAGTTGGAGTCCTTTTTTATCGGGCTGGTGGCAAAACTTTTTTTTTAACATAAAGAAAGCAATTATTCTTGCATACTAATGATTTACTTAATTGGTAATATAATTGTTTATCGTTTATTACACTATTTGATCAATCAAATAATAAATAATTCAAGACAATACTTAAATAGGTACCATATATACATATAATATAATATAAGCAATATTCTCCTTCTGATCTCATAACAGTTGCCTCGTGCACCTTTTTTTGCATAAAAATGAATGAACTCTTTTTTAATTACAAACAGTATTCTCCTTGTGGTCCGGTAACGATACCATCGTGGACATTATGGTACGCCAAGAAGAAATCCCAAGAGCCGCTCGCGTTCTGAAAGAAAAGAATGCTCGATACGACGTTATCATCGATGATCTTCAAAAAGCGATCGACGAAGAAAATCCGCCGTTATCACCGCAAGCGATGGAGGAGCTCGAGGGACGCAAAGGTTTGAACAATTTTTTCTCTTACATTTGTCATCCATATCGCAGCTTATTCATCGCTTGTAATATTCAAACGAATCGTGAGAAAACCGAAGACGCCGGCTTGATGATATAAATTTTAATCTTCAAATTTTTCGAGACGGAAGCGATTCGTTTAGCTTATATTGGCTTATCGATCTTTCTTCGATTCTTTCCGATTCATCCTTCTCGTATCATTCTCTTTGTTTTTATTATGATCAAGGGAGATCAAGGTAGAATTCTGGAGGATTAGAAACAAGCAATCGTTCGGTAACATAATTCCTTTTGAGACGCGTCCACGTTGCTGACAATTACTTACGCGAACGCACATAATCATTACGCCATTGCCGACACCGATCACGTATCGAAGAAAGCTGTTGAAAATAAATCGATACCCTTATTGAATCGTCCATTAGAAAGTGATTTTCCATTAGAGAAGTCTTAATCCGATTTCTTTGTTCCGAAAGTATCGATCGCAAGTAATTTCACCGGTTAGAAAGTAATCGGAATAATTAAAGTCAATAGACAAGTTTTATATATATATATATAATCAATCGAATTTGCGATGCGTGAGAAGATGCGGAGAAGTTAATATTTTTTAAACGATCGATCTTCTCGTTGGTCGATAACATCGATCGATGATCGATGATATCTAGGTAAATTAACGATCGATCGCCATCTCCTTTCGATTTTTCGCTAAAAAGAGTATGATTGATCGGGTACGAGTCGTTGACCTCTAAAATGGTTTAATTCTAGTAACCCAGATTCGTGAGTTCGTCGACAATATCGATCAACGTAAACAGTTATGCTATCGAACGTGTGTAAGCCTTCCTGCAATATGAGCGCGTGTGAAAGACGCGACACACTGTTTCAATCCATTAACAACCGTGTTCGCATCTTCTCGATCCCGTTACGTTGTTTCCAGTTTACCAATAAGACGCGACGAGACGTACAAATAAATTAATTACGAACACGCGGAAGAAACTGAACAAATTTTCAATTCTTATTAAATTATAATCTTTTTTTCTCATTTTAATTATTAAACAAATACAAGCGATACGATAAGAGAATCGAAAAGAATGAGAAATAAACAAATATTGTGTCGACAAGTTAATTCGTTATCCGTTGATAAAATTGCACTCAGAATCCAAGCAATTTTCTAGCTCGTTACGCTTGGTGGCAGGGAGTCGTGGTCAAGGTGCCAAGTAAATATTCACGTCCACGTCCTCGTCCTCTTCGTTATCCCATAGCTAGTGTACACGGTGGAGGTGGTCATTGGCATTTTAGGGGTGAGCTTTTAGCGCGTGCAATCCGCTCCGTCGATTCAGAACTTCTCCCATTCATTGCTTATCTCTTCCATCTATCGCTATAGTTATATTCGTTTATGTTAAATATCTTTGCTTAAAAAATGAGTTTTGAGGCCTTTGCTCTGAATCTACGGAGCGTTCTTTCGTCATGTGCCGTTTTCGAACACACGGAATGCAACCTTGGAATAATATCAAGGTATTATCGTTAGGTCACAGAATGGAATGGACCAGTTATCATCGTGTCGATGATATCTACGGATATCTTGATTTCCTTGCTGAAACTTATCCTGGCGTTTGCTCCGTTATGACGATCGGAAATTCCGCCGAAGGCAGACCCTTAAAGGTATAATTTAACTATTATCGATTTGATTAAATATGTTTTCACAACACAAGTTTATATTTTTAACAAATAATTATAAAAGTTATACAAGTTATACGTAATTAGAAAAGTCTATAATTTAATTTTTTAAAGGATAAGAAAGACAATCATCTAAAGATATTCATTTTCGAGTTTTATAAAAAATAAATAAAAATTCTCGCCATTGATAAATCTCGTAAATACGATCACGATCTTTCGCTTTCGATGTTTGACCTACTCAAGATTGTAAACACGGTCTCCCCCGTGTGCAACGCGTTAAAAATGAATTTCGTATACAGGTCATCAGGATCAGTAACGGAAAGCCTGGAGTTCCGGCATTATGGATCGACGGTGGTATTCACGCACGAGAGTGGATCTCCCCGGCAGCTGTGACATATATCATTGATTACCTCGTAGAAAATAGCGAATCTCTGGAAGCTGACTACTATATTCTTCCTGTTGTGAATCCCGACGGGTAAATTTATACACATTTTTAGATTTATAAAGCAAACATATATAATTTATTAGCAGCAAAGTGTAATTAAAAATTTGCATTCGTTTTGTTTTCCCCTTTGTAGATACGAGTACACGTTTACGAGCGATCGACTCTGGCGAAAGAACAGAAGAAGTTACTCCGGCAGTTATTGCACCGGCGTTGATCTTAATCGCAATTTTGGATACAGATGGGGTGGAAAGGGCACCAGTAAAGACCCATGCAGCGACATTTTTGCCGGCTCCGGTGCATTTTCCGAACCGGAAACGAACGCTATCAAAAACTTCTTCGAGGCCAGTGCCGCTGATTTTAAGGTCAGTTTATAAAAATGCTCCTCACGCGTTTGCGTATTTCTTCTCCTTCCGAAAAAGTAGAAAGTTTCGTTCTCTTATGTTCCTCGCATCGTCAACGTCGATAGGAGGGATCGAGAAGTAGGAAATTAGGACGACATTGAAAATGTTATAGATGTAACGTGTTCTAAGACTTAAAAATGATATTTAGTCTAAATAATCGTTAAATAATCGGTTTTTTGATTCAATATCGCGAGTATTTAACAAGTTTCATTTAAACGTGAATCTCAAATTAATAAATACCCCATATTTCAATTGACGTACAATTCACATTTCAATTTCAATTTCAATTCACATTTCGTCTCTCTCTTTTTAGGCTTACCTGACGTTCCATAGCTACGGTCAGTACTTCTTGTATCCTTGGGGTTACGATAGTCGCGTACCACCAGATTACGCTGATCTCGATAGAGTCGGACAGGAAGCTGCCATTGCTATGAAGAAGGCTGACCCTACGGCAGCTAGCAAGTACACCGTTGGAAACAGTGCGACAGTCTTGTATGCCGCGGCAGGCGGATCAGATGACTGGGCTAAAGCAATGTTGAAGATCAAATATTCTTACACGATCGAGTTGAGAGACACCGGAAAGCATGGTTTTATTTTACCGGCGCGTTATATCGTTCCTACCGCGAAAGAGGCCTTGGCAGCCGTACAAGTTATTACGGAAGCCTGTAAATCGGTATAACTAAACATTTAATAGACTTTCACGCTAGTTAGTATTATATCGAGCAAGTTACGCGTATAAATATTTTCGATCGCTTTTAAGAACGAGTGGTATCCTTTGTCCACTTATTTTTGTACCTTTTATTATTACTATTTAGAGCATAAGCATGAGTTGCCATTAGACGGTACGTTAACCCTTTAACGGACGAGTATCTTAAAATATTCAAAGTCCGAAAAAGAAACAGTAGTTATTTATACAAATTATGTTTTACAAATTGGAAAGCATACTTTTGACTGAAACTCAACTTTATCTAAACTTATTTGACAAACGGAGTTTTTAACAGAATAG
Organism: Odynerus spinipes; assembly: GCA_032403825.1. NCBI lineage: Eukaryota > Metazoa > Arthropoda > Insecta > Hymenoptera > Vespidae > Odynerus > Odynerus spinipes. The sequence goes on along the minus strand of JAIFRP010000038.1, from coordinate 1,517,765 downwards.
TAATTTGTTTTAATTTTACATTTGGAATATAATATAACGGATAATTAGTATTTAGTTAGACTTATTTGCCATGCCTGTCTTTAAAGGGTTAAAAATCGTACGCATGCCATAAATTGTTACTTATCGTATCGGTGTATATCAGTCAAGAATGTAATTATTATTTATTGAAGAATAAAATCTATTTATAATACAAAAATTCGTCTCTTATTTGTCCTAAAATACATACAATCATAAATTCCTTATACCTAAAGTTTCATAACGTCAATCGTTCAACATCATCCATGAGATCCACGTGGTGTAGGCGGATACTCTGGTATAAACGGAAGGTGCGTTTAAGCCACCGCAAGGAAACAAACCCCAAGAAACTATTCCAATAACTTCCGCTTGTCCGAACGCGTTCAACGATACCAAAGGTCCTCCCGAGTCGCCCTGAAAAAATAATGAAATCGTTATGAAAATTCAATTACACTCGTCCCTTGATTTACACGTTATTCGTTAATAAACAAATCTCCATAAAAGAAAATGTTTACCTTGCAAGCCGACAAACTTCCATCGAGTGGTCCCGTGCAAATATTCGTGGAGTGTAAAGGATTGCGTCCTTCGTGGCGCAAACTCTCTTCCAACGTGCTTTTGCACAAATCGTAATCCAAGATAGGCAGGATGGCGACTTGAAGAATTTCGGGATTTTCCGGAAACCTCGTCCTGCCGATACTCCCCCATCCTGTTAGCATAGCTTCTCCATCCGGGATAGATTCAGGATAAGGCAAGAGAACCGTAGATACGAAGGGATTCAACTCGAAGGGTTCCTCCAGTTTCATCAGAGCTATGTCGTACGGTGCAACGGTTCTGAACATTTGAACAACAACATCTTAACGTAAACATCTTAAATAAAAATGAGAAAAAAGTCGTTACGATAAATCGTTATAATAACTCACCCATTGTAAATAGGATAGACGTAGATCTTGGCTACCTTTCTACTTTGCTCGGTATCTTCGCGAACACCGAGCATATGTTTGCCAGCCAGTATGAGAAACTCACCACTTTTCGGCGCCAGAGTTTTACAGTGACCGGCTGTTAATACCCAGCCTGCTGTAAGCAGACTACCTCCGCAGACGTGTCTCGGTGGTAATTTGCGCGCAGGATCTCCCCAATGAATGGACAGTTGCCAAGGGTGCAATCCTTTCTCGGAATTTTTCCCACCGACTAGTCTCGTCGGCCTTTGGGCGAGCATCATCGATCGTCGTGGAGATTCTACGATTATGATAGGTATTCTATGATCGTTATATGCTCGATCGACCGTTCGATCGTTCTACTTGATCAGCAAGCAAACAAATGAATATTAGAAAGCGCGAGATGTTCTATTACAGTGATGAGCAACCCGTCGTTATTTATTTACCGTCTGCCGAGATTGTATGACACATGATCGGTGAAAATTTCTTCAATAGTTCATTTATATTCTTCAAGATAAATTATTACAATTGTTCAATCGACAAAGGTGTCAATTTTTTTAGAGTAATTGGTTTTGTATGGTTGTGTATGTCATAGATAAAAAGATTTAAACATAAAATCCTCTAAATCAATAATTTTTCAATCAATAAATTATTTTTTAAGATATCTGTTGCTATGATAAGTACGTACGACCCCTTTGAAAGAAAAGGCTGCTCGTTACTGAGTTTTTTTTCCGAATCGCGTCTTTGGGAAAAATGTTTGTCCGATTCTTGACAACTCACCGTCGATTTCGTTGCACCTGGCCATACTCAGGAATAGAAGCAGCAGCGATATCGCGTCGATCATCGTTCGACGTTAGACTATTTTTCACACGATTCGTTGATCGCAAACATTCGAGAATGAATGACCATGTTCCGAAGTCTTTCTGGTGAGAGCAGAGCGGACGCGGAAGATCATTTTGTGGAGGAGGAACTCGATTTTCTATCGTACGGTGCCTTACCTCGCCAGATTCAAACTGGTTCCTCTTTTCCGTGTCGTAGATCCCACGATTTCTTTTCATGGTGTACCTGGACTTGATTCTCTTTACCTTGAAAAGGTCAGGTGGAATAACATTTACGAGCTTTCCGCATACTTTACTTTCGGTGATAACTTAAACTTCGCGGTACAAAGACAGGACACTTCTACATTTTTAATGTTTCCCTTAAAAGATTGTAATGTATAAGTCGTTACCAAATCTATAAAATCCAAAGAACGAGGGTACTCACTGAAAACATTATTTTTTTTCAATAAAATATAATATAATTGCTAGTTATGTTAAATTAATTAATTGCTTGCATTCTATAATAATCAACAGCTTTTCAATATTTTCAGTCTTTCAATTACTATCTTCTTAATGTTCGTTAAGATACAAGAAACTCAATATTTATGAAGTATATGAAAATAATCATGTTTTGCTCATACGGTATGACTCCCGTGCGCCTGTGTACCGGCAAAAAACGTCAAATTGGAAACTGCGGAAACGTCACGCAAGAGTGGTGGCTTCAAGAGCGCCTCCTTAGATGATTTCATAGGCCTGTGCTGATCAAAACCAACCTCGTGCTTGATAACAAAATATTTATCGTCAGTTTTTTTTAGTATATTATTAATAACTTTTATTCACCATAATAGTACATCTTTTGTTAACAGGACATTTCCAACTTATTATTTTAATAACACGATTGGAATCTGCTTATATCTTTTCTTCTTATTTATTATTTATCATCAATGTTGTTCTTTGTAATACCTACAATGCGTAAGGTAATATCTTTTTACTCGATTAAACATTAACAGGTGCAGGTGGTGTCTGCTTTAATTGCAAAATAATTGAGCGCATTCGTGATACATCTTTGGAAGTACGAGATGATTTAGGATTAAAATCACATAGCTTCGCAATACGTTCCCATTCTGTTCCAGGTTCCACCTCGTCAGCTTCTGCTACGAATTGCTTCTCTGCATTCCTATTAATAAGAATGTTAAATTACTTAAAATCGATTCGTACCACTTATTTTATAAATGTATTCATTAATTCATATCCTTTCCATATACAGTTTCAGCTTAATCTGTTTTTTTTTTATGTGCGGGCATTATTTTTATCTTTCATGAACTAAATGCCAGTATACATGCACTTCCAAATGCCATTATGAATTGTTTAGTAGAAATGTATTAATCATATAAGATTTTAACGTAATATGAAGTAACATTATAATGGTAGATTAGTGCTATATATATACAGCATTAATCCAGTTTATTGACTATAACATTAAAAGAATTTATAGACAGATAAATAGAAATCCTACAATTCTTTTTCTACAAATATATCTGTCTTTCAGTTTTTATATTGTTTTAAGCAAAGCCACGTGGTATAGCAATTTAGTGCAATATGCATTGCAATTATATGCACTTAATTATGCAATAACACATGCAAATAAACAAGTTTTAACTTACTTGGCCGATTCCCTAAGAAGCAGAATAAAAAATAATGTGTATGTATATATATAAATATGCATGTATATCATACTTATTTAGATAGCCTAAAATTAATTATATGATACTATTTAACTACTATAATTAAGTTTAATTACTTAATAGTTTTGTTTTCTGTTAAAGTAAGGATTCATGTAATTAAAACACGTAAATATCTTATAAAAAGTAAAACTTATTATCTGCAATTACATATAAATAAATGATTATAGTCGTGTTAAATTTCAATCAGAAAATAGAATAACTATACAAAATATATAAATTACCTGTTAGTTGTTTTGGTTTTGCTAATTGCTTCCGCATGATGTTTGTACCATTCTTCTAATTCCTTTTTGGCAGCTTCCCTCCATTCTTCTTTTTTCCTTTCTTCCTCTGCATCTAATAAGTATATTATTTTTAAGAAAAATGTGTTCGTTACTTGTACCTTAGTATAAATAGTATATTTACCTTTCTCCTCGAGACGTGCTTTCTGTTCTTCTCTCCATTTCTTTATCTTCTCGGGTTCTTCTCTCACTGGTGGCACTGGAGCTGGGGCTTCTACAATTTTTTTATAAGTTATAACTGCTCCTCAATTTCTTATGAGTATATAGCTTACCTGTAGCAGATGGTACTAGAGGTTCAATAGGTTGTCCAATAGTATCTATGATTTCGAAACTACCTTCCACGTCGCTACCTGGACCAACTTTTAAATTTCCAAAATTTCCAGGTAAATCATCTAGTAAAGACAAGCTTAATTATAATATATTACATCAAACATTAGTAGGAATACAAAACCTTTAAAGTAAAGCATTAGATACAGTTACTTCTGTTTTGAAGATTACAGATAATTCTATATTTGATATAGCCTATAATCGATTGAATAAAAATTCAAATTATCTATTCATTTACCTTCTATATTATTAGAAGCTGTTACCGGAGCAACCATAGAAACAGGGGGAATTTCATCTTCTAATCCTGCTAGCTGATCTTGTTCTCTTGCTAAAAATTCTGCCGCTGGATCAACCTCGTTCTCATTCACGAAATTGTCACCGAATGCATCCATGATTACCTAACTGATCGAATATGTATTATATATTATGTATGGTATATTTTATACAAATCTTAATGCTACCAATGTTACAAATTTTAAATAATATAATTGAACAAAAAACACAAGATAAATAATTTCAACGTTTATTATCATAATATTATGCACAACTTAAATTTAAGTGCATACAAAATAACCAAGTATATATTTTTAAATGCAACAAATATTTTAATGCATTCATTTATATTTTGTATATCAATGAATGACGAATGCCCGTATAAAGTCTAATATTACAGGTTAGATTTTGACTCATGGAATATTACAATACACACAAGTTGATTAATTGTCAAAACAAAATTATATGTATGCCATTGAGTAAATCTGCTTAATTTAATAAAAGCATTAATATATTTAAAACAAAAGAATTTATTTTTTTATAATATTACTGTTCAAACTAAGGACAAAATTTAAGATTTCAATTATATCTTACGATTTATAGAAAATTTGGAATACACTAACCTCGCTTTTAAAAGCCACTATCAGTAACACCCTCTTTCCTTTAACCTTTTAGATTTCTGTGAAATGTCAATTACAATTTGACAACGTCAATACCACAATGCTCAATACACACATGCGCGCGCTACTTAACAGTAAAGCATAATTTCTATACACCGAAGTATGCATGCATTCGTAATAAGAAATGGACGAATCAGCGTGTCCTATACTTCCCTTATACTTAAACCAGACTTATGATTGGCTTGATTTTTAATTGAAAATGTAAACGAATTCATATATAATACTTTAAGGCTACTTGTGCATAACTACTTTTTAATCGTCTAAATTTTTAATTTATATGCATTTTTCCATAGATAATAACATTCATATTACCATCCGAATGTTCATTTAAATTCACGTTATTCACGGGTAACACCGTCAGCTTCAAATTCATACTTACATGCAATTTTGTTCAGCGGGTGTCAGCAAATAACAAAATGGAGACATGTCTCTGCATTATCGACATCACGCAGGAGCCCCTTTCTTTCGGCCCAATATTTTATAACGTCCCTGCACATTTATACCGGTATTGCTATTTCACCAAATATTACTACCACTAGGTGGCGCCTCGGTCACTGTAGAATTCAGCTCGGGGTACTGTTTTTTCTTAATACAGCCCTGTCTACACATACACACGTACGTACGTATGTAGAGTACCATTGACCGCAGGCGCGCAAGAATCCAAGGGGGGATGATCGCTCTCTGGTGCTACGGCGCATTCGACGGTGCGAACACCAAGTCCGTATTCGCAAACTATCGACTGATACACGGTGCCCGTTGAGAGTATCTGTGACAAATGCGATCATTCTTTCTTCTCGTTGTGTCGATAGGTGAATATTCGAAATAAACGTTTTATCGCGGACGTCGTCGATCGCGATGGACGTCCAAAGGCAGTGTAAAGGTAAGGTAGAAAAAGCGTACCCCCTCCTCCTCTTTACCTGTCTTCCTGTATATTTTCGCTCGTATTTATTTCGAATGCATCGAGCTCGTGCTAAACGAATAATAATTTTCTTCTATCAATGAAAACTCTTTCAAATTGCGAACGTGAATTTTCTTCGACGTTTTCCCCTTTGTGACATTTCCCTTTTCGTGACATTTATTTTATAGTCGAGAGCGCCGCGACGTTGTTCGTGGTCACGGCGCGGTTTTGTTAGTGGGGTGTGTATGTGTGTAGGAGTGGGGAGGGCGCGCGTTGGTGGGAGTCGGGAAAGGATAGGTCGCGGGTAAATAAACGGGCTCAAATCGATCGATTGATTATTCGCGCGTTCGAATCACGCGCATTCTTTGTTTATGTCCAGTGTTTTCCGATCTCACCGCATGAACTTTTTTTTTTCATTCCGTATCTTTTTATTTTTCTCTATTAACTATACGTATAGACGATATTTATTTGATGTCGTGGAATTTGATCGTTAACAAAGATTTGTCTTTGTTCTATGAATCATCTTAGTAAACGCATTTGCTTTAGTTATATTATGTATCGTATTGTATGTACTCGTCAGTGTCAAATGATAAGACTTTTCGATCTGCATTACCACGTGCGTCGTACAATCAACAAGAATTCGATTTTTTTAAGTCGATCACGGAAAAATATCGTTCGAGAGATAGATTGATCAACAGTCCGATAAAAATTGTCAATATTGACTTACGCTTTTACTCTAATCTTTAAAAAACATCGCCGATATCGCGTAGATAAAAAAAAATGTTAATCTAAGTAAACTAAACGTTTATTTACAAGCAAGCTCGTTTTTACGTGCTAATTACTCGGTAAATTATCCATGCGCGGTATCGTTAGAAAATTTAAAAACAATAGTCACCGGGAACAATACATTTCTATCGTGAATTATTGCGTACACGCGATGAATACGCTTGAAGCTCAATAATATATCGCTCTTGCTCACGCTACTACGTTTAACGAGTACGTTTTTTTTACGTTTTAACTTTACGAGAGAGGAGGAGAGAGCAATTTACTATTATTATCCTGTGTGCCATTGTATAACTAAATCGTACATGTTTTACCATTAACAAGTTGAGTAACCGATTTTGCACAAACTTGGACGTCTTTTATCTTATTAGGTAACCAAGAAAGTTCTGTCGTTTTCGT